>JAVJIX010000360.1:0-140000 GCA_036785185.1 Paratrypauchen microcephalus
AAAAATGAACTTTGTCGTAGACAAATGAAATTCGGGTGGTGGATAGGTCATGTCTTTACAAACCCAAAAATATATTACGCTGTTGCTAGGCGACCAACAGGAAGTCGGCCATATTGACCCGAGCACGCGACCCGGCGCCGAAGGCGCAATTTCCTGTCTTCGTATTTTAACGAACTCCTCCTAGGGTTTTTGACCCAGACTCACCAGAATCGTGCTGTATCATCTAGACAAGTGGGACATTAAAAGTTGTTAAATGCGTTCTAAAAGAGTGAACGGTGTTTCTGTGACAACGCCACAAATTTCGGGTTCGTTTTTGCGGCTCGCCATCAAACTTCGACGAGCGATAATTCGCGCATACTTTGGCCGATTTACCTCAAATTTTAATCGTTGGTGGACACTCCGGCCCTGAACAGATTAATATAAGAAAATCTGAAATGGGTGCTATAGCGCCACCTAGGGAGATTGCATGGAAGCGCAAAATTTTACTTTGTCGTAGACATACCAAATTTGGTACACATATTCATGACGGGGTCTCGATCAAAAAACTCAATGAGACCAACACGCCATGTCCCATCGTGTTGCCATGGCAACAGGCCAAACATCTGTCGTCGTCAATGGGACGCCCGGCATAAACTTTGTCGCAGCCAAACCAAATTTGGTACACAGATGCATCATGGGAATAGGAACAAAAAACTATATTACACCGTTGCTAGGCGACCAACAGGAAGTCGGCCATATTGGAACGAGCACGTGACCCGGCACCGAGAGCGCATTTTCCTGTCCTCGTATTTTAACGAACTCCTCCTAGGGTTTTTGACCCAGACTCACCAGAATCGTGCTGTATCATCTAGACAAGTGGGACATTAAAAGTTGTTAAAAGCGTTCTAAAAGAGTGAACGGTGTTTCCGTGACAACGCCACAAATTTCGTGTTCGTTTTTGCGGCTCGCCATCAAACTTCGACGAGCGATAATTCGCGCATACTTTGGCCGATTTCACTCAAATTTTAATCGTTGGTGGACACCCCTGCCCTGAACAGATTGATATATGAAAATCTGAAATGGGTGCTATAGCGCCACCTAGGGAGATTGCATGGAAGTGCAAAATTTTACTTTGTCATAGACATACCAAATTTGGTACACATATTCGTGACGGGGTCTCGATCAAAAAACTCAATGACGCTCCCGCGCAAGCTCCCATCGTGTTGCCATGGCAACAGGCCAAACATCTGTCCTTGTCATTAGGATCCTCTTCAAAAACTTTGTCATAGTCAAACCAAATTTGGTACACAGATACATCATGGGAAGAGGAACAAAAAAGTATATTACGTTGTTGCTAGGCGACCAACCAGCCATATTGGATAGACCATGTGACCTGGTGGCAAATGCGTCATTTCTTGTCAAACTTCGACAAGTGTTAATTCACGCATACTTTGGCTGATTTCACTCAAACTTCAATCATTGGTGGACACCCCGGCCCTGAACAGATTGATATAAGAAAATCTGAAATGGACACTATAGCGCCCCCTAGGGAGACTACATGGAAGTGCAAAATTTTACTTTGTCGTAGACATACCAAATTTGGTACACACATTCGTGATAGGGTCTCGAGCAAAAATCTCAATGATGACCCCATGGCATCTCCCATTGTGTTGCCATGGCAACAGGCCAAAAATCTGTCGTCATCAATGGGACGCTAGGCAAAAACTTTGTCCTAGTCAAACCAAATTTGGTACACAGATGCATCATGGGAAGAGGAACAAAAAATTATATTACATCGTTGCTAGGCAACCAACCAGCCATATTGGATAGACCATGTGACCTGGTGGCAAAGGCGTCATTTCCTGTCAAACTTCGACGAGTGATAATTCGCTCATACTTTGGCCGATTTTACTCAAACTTTAATCATTGCTGAACACCCCGGCCCTACACAGATTGATATAAGAAAATCTCAATTGGCCGTAATAGCGCCCCCTAGGGAGATTGCATGGAACAGAAAGATTTTACTTTGCCGTAGACACACCAAATTTGGACCACACATTCGTGACAGGGTCTCGATCAAAAATCTCAATGATGACCCCGCGGCATCTCCCGTCATGTTGCCATGGTAACAGGTCAAACAGCTGTCCCTGCCATTAGGACGCCGGCAAAAGCTTTGGTGTAGCCACACCTAATTTAGTACATATATGGCTCATGGGAATAGGAAAATGGCGCGTTAGCGCCACCCCCCCTGCGAGTGCAAGCGAGGGCCGATCATCGCCGCTTGCGGCTATATTTATTATTATTATTATTATTTTTACGACCACTTTTTTCAAGGTTCGGGTACTTCCCACCGACGAAAACTCACGAAATTTTGCACAAAATTCAAGAATGCCAAAAAAGGAATTTACAAATAATCTGTATTAAAAAATAAAAAAAAATGGCTCGACAGCGCCACCTGGAAAATCAAAATACATTGCGCCAATGGCTATACCCGAAAAATGAACTTTGTCGTAGACAAACGAAATTCGGGTGGTGGATAGGTCATGTCGTTACAAACCAAAAAATATATTACGCCGTTGCTAGGCGACCAACAGGAAGTCGGCCATATTGGAACGAGCACGTGACCCGGCGCCGAAGGCGGAGTTTCCTGTCCTCGTATTTTAACGAACTCCTCCTAGGGTTTTTGACCCAGACTCACCAGAATCGTGCTGTATCATCTAGACAAGTGGAACATTAAAAGTTGTTAAAAGCGTTCTAAAAGAGTGAACGGTGTTTCCGTGAAAACGCCACAAATTTCGGGTTCGTTTTTGCGGCTCGCCATCACACTTCGACGAGCGATAATTCGTGCATACTTTGGCCGATTTCACTCAAACTTTAATCGTTGGTGGACACCCTGGCCCTGAACAGACTGATATAAGAAAATCTGAAATGGGTGCTATAGCGCCACCTAGGGAGATTGCATGGAAGCGCAAAATTTTACTTTGTCGTAGACATACCAAATTTGGTACACATATTTGTGACGGGGTATCGATCAAAAAACTCAATGACGCCAACATGCCATGTCCCATCGTGTTGCCATGGCAACAGGCCAAACATCTGTCGTCGCCAATGGGACGCCAGGCAAAAACTTTGTCGTAGCCAAACCAAATTTGGTACACAGATGCATCATGGGAATAGGAACAAAAAAGTATATTATGCGGTTGCTAGGCGACCAACAGGAAGTCAGCCATATTGGCCTGAGCACACGACCCGGAGTCGAAGGCGCATTTTCCTGTCTTCGTATTTTAACGAACTCCTCTTAGGGTTTTTGACCCAGACTCACCAGAATTGTGCTGTATCATCTAGACAAGTGGGACATTAAAAGTTGTTAAAAGCGTTCTAAAAGAGTGAACGGTGTTTCCGTGACAACGCCACAAATTTCAGGTTCGTTTTTGTGACTCGCCATCAAATTCGACGAGCGATAATTCACGCATACTTTGGCCGATTTCACTCAAACTTTAATCGTTGGTGGACACCCCGGCCCTGAACAGATTTCTATAAGAAAATCTGAAATGGACACTATAGCGCCCCCTAGGGAGACTGCATGGAAGTGCAAAATTTTACTTTGTCGTAGACATACCAAATTTGGTACACACATTCGTGACGGGGTCTTGATCAAAAAACTCAATGACGCCAACACGCCATATCCCATCGTGTTGCCATGGCAACAGGCCAAACATCTGTCGTCACCAATGGGACGCCAGGCAAAAACTTTGTCGTAGCCAAACCAAATTTGGTACACAGATGCATCATGGGAATAGGAACAAAAAAGTATATTAAGCGGTTGCTAGGCGACCAACCAGCCATATTGGATAGACCATGTGACCTGGTGGCAAATGCGTCATTTCTTGTCAAACTTCGACAAGTGATAATTCACACATACTTTGGCTGATTTCACTCAAACTTCAATCATTGGTGGACACCCCGGCCCTGAACAGATTGATATAAGAAAATCTGAAATGGACACTATAGCGCCCCCTAGGGAGACTACATGGAAGTGCAAAATTGTACTTTGTCGTAGACATACCAAATTTGGTACACACATTCGTGATAGGGTCTCGAGCAAAAATCGCAATGATGACCCCATGGCATCTCCCATTGTGTTGCCATGGCAACAGGCCAAAAATCTGTCGTCATCAATGGGACGCTAGGCAAAAACTTTGTCCTAGTCAAACCAAATTTGGTACACAGATGCATCATGGGAAGAGGAACAAAAATTATATTACATCGTTGCTAGGCAACCAACCAGCCATGTTGGATAGACCATGTGACCTGGTGGCAAAGGGGTCATTTCCTGTCAAACTTCGACGAGTGATAATTCGCTCATACTTTGGCCGATTTTACTCAAACTTTGATCGTTGCTGATCACCCCGGCCCTACACAGATTGATATAAGAAAATCTCAATTGGCCGTAATAGCGCCCCCTAGGGAGATTGCATGGAACAGAAAGATTTTACTTTGCCGTAGACAAACCAAATTTGGACCACACATTCGTGACAGGGTCTCGATCAAAAATCTCAATGATGACCCCGCGGCATCTCCCGTCATGTTGCCATGGTAACAGGTCAAACAGCTGTCCCTGCCATTAGGACGCCGGCAAAAGCTTTGGTGTAGCCACACCTAATTTAGTACATATATTATGGCTCATGGGAATAGGAAAATGGCGCGTTAGCGCCACCCCCCCTGCGAGTGCAAGCGAGGGCCGATCATCGCCGCTTGCGGCTATATTTATTATTATTATTTATTCTTATTATTTTCCTCCCCCCCTTTTTTCAGGTTTCGGGTACTTCCCACGGACGAAAACTCACGAAATTTTGCACAAAATTCAAGAATGTCAAAAAAGGAATTTACAAATAATCTGTATTAAAAAATCTTAAAAAATGGCTCGACAGCGCCACCTGGAAAATCAAAATACATTGCGCCAATGGCTATACCCGAAAAATGAACTTTGTCGTAGACAAACGAAATTCGGGTGGTGGATAGGTCATGTCATTACACACCAAAAAATATATTACGCCGTTGCTAGGCGACCAACAGGAAGTCGGCCATATTGGCCCGAGCACGTGACCCGGCGCCGAAGGCGGAGTTTCCTGTCCTCGTATTTTAACGAACTCCTCCTAGGGTTTTTGACCCAGACTCACCAGAATCGTGCTGTATCATCTAGACAAGTGGGACATTAAAAGTTGTTAAAAGCGTTCTAAAAGAGTGAACGGTGTTTCCGTGACAACGCCACAAATTTCGTGTTCGTTTTTGCGGCTCGCCATCAAACTTCGACGAGCGATAATTCGCGCATACTTTGGCCGATTTCACTCAAACTTTAATCGTTGGTGGACACCCCGGCCCTGAACACATTGATATAAGAAAATCTGAAATGGGTGCTATAGCGCCACCTAGGGAGATTGCATGGAAGCGCAAAATTTTACTTTGTCGTAGACATACCAAATTTGGTACACATATTCGTGACGGGGTATCGATCAAAAAACTTAATGACGTCAATACGCCATGTCCCATCGTGTTGCCATGGCAACAGGCCAAACATCTGTCGTCGCCAATGGGACGCCTGGCAAAAACTTTGTCATAGCCAAACCAAATTTGGTACACAGATGCATCATGGGAATAGGAACAAAAAAGTATATTATGCGGTTGCTAGGCGACCAACAGGAAGTCAGCCATTTTGGACCGAGCACGTGACCTGACACCGAGGGCGCATTTTCCTGTCCTCGTATTTTAACGAACTCCTCCTAGGGTTTTTGACCCAGACTCACCAGAATCGTGCTGTATCATCTAGACAAGTGGGACATTAAAAGTTGTTAAAAGCGTTCTAAAAGAGTGAACGGTGTTTCCGTGACAACGCCACAAATTTCAGGTTCGTTTTTGTGGCTCGCCATCAAATTCGACGAGTGATAATTCGCACATACTTTGGCCGATTTCACTCAAACTTTAATCGCTGGTGGACACCCCGGCCCTGCACAGATTGATATAAGAAAATCTGAAATAGGTGCTATAGCGCCACCTAGGGAGATTGCATGGAAGCGCAAAATTTTACTTTGTCGTAGACATACCAAATTTGGTACACACATTCGTGACAGGGTCTCGGTCAAAAAACTCAATGACGCCAATACGCCATGTCCCATTGTGTTGCCATGGCAACAGGCCAAACATCTGTCATCACCAATGAGACACCAGGCAAAAACTTTGTCGTAGCCAAACCAAATTTGGTACACAGATGCATCATGGGAATAGGAACAAAAAAGTATATTAAGCAGTTGCTAGGCGACCAACAGGAAGTTAGCCATATTGGCCCGAGCACGCGACCCGGAGTTGAAGGCGCATTTTCCTGTCCTCGTATTTTAACGAACTCCTCCTAGGGTTTTTGACCCAGACTCACCAGAATCGTGCTGTATCATCTAGACAAGTGGGACATTAAAAGTTGTTAAAAGCGTTCTAAAAGAGTGAACGGTGTTTCCGTGACAACGCCACAAATTACAGGTGTGTTTTTGCGGCTCGCCATCAAATTCGGCGAGTGATAATTGGCACATACTTTGGCCGATTTCACTCAAACTTCAATTGTTCATGGACACCCTAGCCCTGAACAGATTGATATGACAAAATCTAAAATGGACACTATAGCGCCCCCTAGGGAGATTGCATGGAAGTGTAAAATTTTACTTTGTCGTAGGCATACCAAATTTGGTACACACATTTGTGACAGGGTCTCGATCAAAAAACTCAATGACGCCCCCGCGCCATCTCCCATTGTGTTGCCATGGTAACTGGCTAAACATCTGTCCTTGCAAATGGGACGCCTGGCAAAAACTTTGGTGTAGTCAAATCAAATTTGGTACACAGATGCATCATAGGAATAGGAACAAAAAAGTATATTACGCGGTTGCTAGGCGACCAACAGGAAGTCGGCCATTTTGGACCGAGCACGTGACCTGGGACCGAGGGCGCATTTTCCTGTCCTCGTATTTTAACGAACTCCTCCTAGGGTTTTTGACCCAGACTCACCAGAATCGTGCTGTATCATCTAGAGAAGTGGGACATTAAAAGTTGTTAAAAGCGTTCTAAAAGAGTGAACGGTGTTTCCGTGACAACGCCACAAATTTCAGGTTTGTTTTTGTGGCTCGCCATCAAATTCGACGAGCGATAATTCGCACATACTTTGGCCAATTTCACTCAAACTTTAATTGTTGGTGGACACCCCGGCCCTGAACAGATTAATATAAGAAAATTTGAAATTGACACTATAGCGCCCCCTAGGGAGATTGCATGGAAGTGCAAAATTTTACTTTGTCATAGACATACCAAATTTGGTACACACATTCGTGACAGGGTCTCGGTCAAAAAACTCAATGACGCCAATACGCCATGTCCCATCGTGTTGCCATGGCAACAGGCCAAACATCTGTCATCACCAATGAGACACCAGGCAAAAACTTTGTCGTAGCCAAACCAAATTTGGTACACAGATGCATCATGGGAATAGGAACAAAAAAGTATATTAAACGGTTGCTAGGTGACCAACAGGAAGTTAGCCATATTGGCCTGAGCACGCGACCCGGAGTTGAAGGCGCATTTTCCTGTCCTCGTATTTTAACGAACTCCTCCTAGGGTTTTTGACCCAGACTCACCAGAATCGTGCTGTATCATCTAGACAAGTGTCACATTAAACGTTGTTAAAAGCGTTCTAAAAGAGTGAACGGTGTTTCCGTGACAACGCCACAAATTACAGGTGTGTTTTTGCGGCTCGCCATCAAATTCGGCGAGTGATAATTGGCACATACTTTGGCCGATTTCACTCAAACTTCAATTGTTCATGAACACCCCAGCCCTGAACAGATTGATATGAGAAAATCTAAAATGGACACTATAGCGCCCCCTAGGGAGATTGCATGGAAGTGTAAAATTTTACTTTGTCGTAGACATACCAAATTTGGTACACACATTTGTGACAGGGTCTCGATCAAAAAACTCAATGACGCCCCCGCGCCATCTCCCATTGTGTTGCCATGGTAACTGGCTAAACATCTGTCCTTGCCAATGGGACGCCTGGCAAAAACTTTGGTGTAGTCAAATCAAATTTGGTACACAGATGCATTATGGGAATAGAAACAAAAAAGTATATTATACCATTGCTAGGCAACCATCCAGCCATATTGCATAGACCATGCGACCTGGTGGCG
Organism: Paratrypauchen microcephalus; assembly: GCA_036785185.1. NCBI lineage: Eukaryota > Metazoa > Chordata > Actinopteri > Gobiiformes > Gobiidae > Paratrypauchen > Paratrypauchen microcephalus. The sequence continues at coordinate 8,205 of JAVJIX010000360.1, forward strand.
AAGGCGCCACTTCCGATCAAACTTCGACGAGTGATAATGCACTCATAGTTTGGCCGATTTAACTCAAACTTTAATCGTTGTTAGACACCCTGGCCCTAAACAGATTGATATAAAAAAATCTAAAATGGCCGTTATAGCGCCCCCTAGAGTAATTGCATGGAACAGAAAAATTTTACTTTGTCATAGACATACCAAATTTGGTACACACATTCATGACAGGGTCTCGATCAAAAAACTCAATGACGCCAACACACCATGTCCCATCGTGTTGCCATGGCAACAGGCCAAACATCTGTCCTTGCCAATGGAACGCCAGGCAAAAACTTTGTCATAGTCAAACCAAATTTGGTACACAGATGCATCATGGGAAGAGGAACAAAAAAGTACATTACGCCATTGCTTGGCAACCAACCACCCATATAGGATAAACCATGTGACCTGGTGGTGACGGCGCTACTTCCTGTCAAACTTGGACGAGTGATAATGTGCTAATAGTTTGGCTGATTTCACTCAAACTTTACTCGTTGGTGTACACCCTGGCCCTGAACACATTGACATAAAAAAATCTTAAATGGCCATAATAGCGCCCCCTAGGGTAATTGCATGGAAAAGAAGAATTTTACTTTGCCGTAGACACACCAAATTTGGACCACACATTCGTGACATGGTCTTGATCAAAAAACATAGTGACACCCCCATGCCATCTCACATCGTGTTGCCATGGTAACAGGCCAAACCTCTGTCCCCGCCAATAGGATGCTCGACAAAGTTTGGTATAGCCACACCAAATTCTGTACATAGATGCATCATGGGAATAGGAATAAAAAAGTATATTACGTCGTTGCTAGGCAACCAGCCACCCATATTGGATAGGCCATGTGACCTGGTGTCAAAGGCACCATTTTCTGTCCTCATATTTTTATTTATTCAATTGATTTTTTTAATGTTTGCACCCAGCATTTAAAAGAACAAAAATACACACAAAAGAAAAATAAAATAACAGAACAGTGCAGGAAAGGCTTATGATTGACCCTCCTCTTAAAATAATTGAAATTAAAAGGCACAAAAAAACAACCCCTCCCCACCTCAACCCCAGGCATTCAACACAAATGCATCCAGATAACGCACAAACTCACACATGCATTGAGCTAGAAAAAAGGGGAGGAAAATGGCGCGTTAGCGCCACCCCCCCAGTGAGTGCAAGCGAGGGCCGATCATCGCCGCTTGCGGCTATATTTATTATTATTATTATTATTTTCCTCCCCCCCTTTTTGCAGGTTTCGGGTACTTCCCACGGACGAAAACTCACGAAATTTTGCACAAAATTCAAGAATGCTAAAAAAGGAATTTACAAATAATCTGTATTAAAAAATCTTAAAAAATGGCTCGACAGCGCCCCCTAGAAAATCAAAATACATTGCGCCAATGGCTATACCCGAAAAATGAACTTTGTCGTAGACAAATGAAATTCGGGTGGTGGATAGGTCATGTCGTTACAAACCAAAAAATATATTATGCCGTTGCTAGGCGACCAACAGGAAGTCGGCCATATTGGAACGAGCACGTGACCCGGCGCCGAAGGCGGAGTTTCCTGTCCTCGTATTTTAACGAACTCCTCCTAGGGTTTTTGACCCAGACTCAGCAGAATCGTGCTGTATCATCTAGACAAGTGGGACATTAAAAGTTGTTAAAAGCGTTCTAAAAGAGTGAACGGTGTTTCCGTGACAACGCCACAAATTTCGGGTTCGTTTTTGCGGCTCGCCATCAAACTTCGACGAGCGATAATTCGCGCATACTTTGGCCGATTTCACTCAAACTTTAATCGTTGGTGGACACCCCGGCCCTGAACAGATTGATATAAGAAAATCTGAAATGGGTGCTATAGCGCCACCTAGGGAGATTGCATGGAAGCGCAAAATTTTACTTTGTCGTAGACATACCAAATTTGGTACACATATTCGTGACGGGGTCTTGATCAAAAAACTCAATGACGCCAACATGCCATATCCCATCGTGTTGCCATGGCAACAGGCCAATCTTCTCTCCTTGCCAATGGGACGCCAGGCAAAAACTTTGTCGTAGCCAAACCAAATTTGGTACACAGATGCATCATGGGAATAGGAACAAAAAAGTATATTAAGCGGTTGCTAGGCGACCAACAGGAAGTCGGCCATTTTGGACCGAGCACGTGACCTGGCACCGAGGGCGCATTTTCCTGTCCTCGTATTTTAACGAACTCCTCCTAGGGTTTTTGACCCAGACTCACCAGAATCGTGCTGTATCATCTAGACAAGTGGGACATTAAAAGTTGTTAAACGCGTTCTAAAAGAGTGAACGGTGTTTCCGTGACAACGCCACAAATTTCGGGTTCGTTTTTGCGGCTCGCCATCAAATTTCGACGAGCGATAATTCGCGCATACTTTGGCCGATTTCACTCAAACTTTAATCGTTGGTGGACACCCCGGCCCTGAACAGATTGATATAAGAAAATCTGAAATGGACACTATAGCGCCACCTAGGGAGATTGCATGGAAGTGCAACATTTTACTTTGTCATAGACATACCAAATTTGGTACACATATTCGTGACGGGGTCTCGATCAAAAAACTCAATGACGCTCCCGCGCAAGCTCCCATCGTGTTGTCATGGCAACAGGCCAAACATCTGTCCTCGCCATTAGGATCCTCTGCAAAAACTTTGTCGTAGTCAAACCAAATTTGGTACACAGATACATCATGGGAAGAGGAACAAAAAAGTATATTACGTTGTTGCTAGGCAACCAACCAGCCATATTGGATAGACCATGTGACCTGGTGGCGAAGGCGCCATTTTCTGTCAATCTTCGACGAGTGATAATTCACACATACTTTGGCCGATTTCACTCAAACTTTAATCGTTGGTGGACACCCCGGCCCTACACAGACTGATACAAGAAAATCTAAAATGGCCATAATAGCGCCCCCTAGGCAGAATGCATGGAATAGAAAATATTTACTTTGCCGTAGACACACCAAATGTGGACCACACATTCGGGACATCGTCTCGATCAAAAAACACAGTGACACCCCCACTCCATCTCACATCATGTTGCCATGGTAACAGGTCAAACATCGGTCCCTGCCATTAGGATGTCTGGCAAAAACTTTGATGTAGCCACACCTAATTTGGTACACAGATGCATCATGGGAATAGGAACAAAAAAGTATATTACACCATTGCTAGGCAACCAACCAGCCATATTGGATAGACCATGTGACCTGGTGGCAAAGGCATCATTTCCTGTCAAACTTCGACAAATGATAATTAGCACATACTTTCTCCGATTTCACTCAAACTTTAATTGGTGGTGGACACCCCAGCCCTACACATATTGATATAAGAAAATCTAAAATGGTCACAATAGCGCCCCCTAGGGTAATTGCATAGAACTGCAAAATTTAACTTTGTCGTACACATACAAGATTTGGTACAAATATTCCTGGGATATTTTCAATGAAAAAAGTCAATGGTGACCACATGCCATGCCTCATCGGGTTGCCATGGCAACATCTCTCCCCGCCAATAGGACAGCTGACAAAATCTTTGGTATAGCCACACCAAATTTGGAACATAGATGCATCATGGGAATAGGAATAAAAAATATATATTACGCTGTTGCTAGGCAACCAACCATATTGGGTAGGACATGTGACCTGGTGTTGAAGGCGCCATTATCTCTCCTCATATTTTTATTTATTCAATTTATTTATTAATGTTTGCACCCAGCATTTAAAAGAACAAAAATACACACAAAAGAAAGAGAAAATAACAGAACAGTGCAGGAAAGGCTTATAATTGACCCTCCTCTTAAAATAATTTAAATTAAAAGGCAAAACAAACAACCCCTCCCCACCTCCACCCCAGGCATTCAACACAAATGCATCCAGATAACGCACAAACTCACACATGCATGCAGCTAGAAAAAAGGGGAGGAAAATGGCGCGTTAGCGCCACCCCCCCTGCGAGTGCAAGCGAGGGCCGATCATCGCCGCTTGCGGCTATATTTAGGCCCGAGCGCTGAAGAGCGCATAGGGCCTTTTGTAACTGTTCTGCGGTGCGAAGCACTGCAGAACCAGCGTGGAACGTGTGAAACGCGCTGGTAGGTGTCAATGGACCCCACGGGTGGGTTACTGGACGTGCGCCCTTTCCATTGATATATTTTGTGTTACCATTCGTGGCACTATATTGTTACTGTTCTGGTTTTTCTTATTAGGCCCGAGCGCTAAAGCGTAGGGCCTTTTGTTACTGTTCTGCAGTGCGAAGCACTGCAGAACCAGCGTGCACAAAACAAAGCGCGAAGCGCTTTGTTTTGTGCACGCAGCAGAGCGCGAAGCGCTCTCCCCTTTTAAACACCTAGCACTCATGTCAACGACTGGTGCCCGCTGACTTGGCACGGTGGCATCGCCCGTGGCCGCGATAGCGGCCAAATTGTAATTGTTCACCCCAAAACATTCTAGGCCCACCAGCGTGCGCAAAACAAAGCGCGAAGCGCTTTGTTTTGCGCACGCAGCAGAGCGCGAAGCGCTCTCCCCTTTTTAAGCACCTAGCACTCATGTCAACGACTGGTGCCCGCTGACCTGGCACGGTGGCACCGCCCGTGGCGGCAAAATTGTAATTGTTTTGTGGGCACACATGACATCGTGCACGCAGTGCACGATGTCATGTGTGCCCACAAAACCAGAGCGCGAAGCGCTCTCCCTTTTCCAAACACTCAATGCCACACTATAGTGACACTCATAGGATCCAATAGCACAGACTGGCACTGCCCATTGCCGCGAAAGCGGCATAATTGTAATCGTTAACCATCGTAAACGTCAAAAATATGTATTGGGCAAGTGAGTAATCGATGAGGTCAATGACGAGCGCAACGCGCTCGTCATTGACAATGGACCCCACGGGTGCGTTACTGGACACGAGCCCTTTTCATTGATATATATATTGCCACCATAGGTGGCACCATATTGTTATTGTTCTGGTTTTTCTTATTAGGCCCGAGCGCTAAAGCGTAGGGCCTTTTGTTACTGTTCTGCAGTGCGAAGCACTGCAGAACCAAGCGTGCACAAAACAAAGCGCGAAGCGCTTTGTTTTGTGCACGCAGCAGAGCGCGAAGCGCTCTCCCTTTTAAACACCTAGCACTCATGTCAACGACTGGTGCCCGCTGACTTGGCACGGTGGCATCGCCCGTGGCCGCGATAGCGGCCAAATTGTAATTGTTCACCCCAAAACATTCTCGGCCCACCAGCGTGCGCAAAACAAAGCGCAAAGCGCTTTGTTTGGGGCACGCAGCAGAGCGCGAAGCGCTCTCCCTTTTTAAGCACCTAGCACTCATGTCAACAACTGGTGCCCGCTGACCTGGCACGGTGGCACCGCCCGTGGCGGCAAAATTGTAATCGTTTTGTGGGCACACATGACATCGTGCACGCAGTGCACGATGTCATGTGTGCCCACAAAACCAGAGCGCGAAGCGCTCTCCCTTTTCCAAACACTCAATGCCACACTATAGTGACACTCATAGGATCCAATAGCACAGACTGGCACTGCCCATTGCCGCGAAAGCGGCATAATTGTAATCGTACACGCCAAAAATATGTATTGGGCAAGTGAGTAATCAATGAGGTCAATGACGAGCGCAACGCGCTCGTCATTGACAATGGACCCCACGGGTGCGTTACTGGACACGAGCCCTTTCCATTGATATATATATTGCCACCATAGGTGGCACCATATTGTTATTGTTCTGGTTTTTCTTATTCTTATTATTATTTTCCTCCCCCCTTTTTTCAGGTTTCGGGTACTTCCCACGGACGAAAACTCACGAAATTTTGCACAAAATTCAAGAACGCCAAAAAAGGAATTTACAAATAATCTGTATTAAAAAATCTTAAAAAATGGCTCGACAGCGCCACCTGGAAAATCAAAATACATTGCGCCTATGGCTATACCCGAAAAATGAACTTTGTCGTAGACAAATGAAATTCGGGTGGTGGATAGGTCATGTCGTTACAAACCAAAAAATATATTATGCCGTTGCTAGGCGACCAACAGGAAGTCGGCCATATTGGAACGAGCACGTGACCCGGCGCCGAAGGCGGAGTTTCCTGTCCTCGTATTTTAACGAACTCCTCCTAGGGTTTTTGACCCAGACTCACCAGAATCATGCTGTATCATCTAGACAAGTGGGACATTAAAAGTTGTTAAAAGCGTTCTAAAAGAGTGAACTGTGTTTCCGTGACAACGCCACAAATTTCGGGTTCGTTTTTGCGGCTCGCCATCAAACTTCGACGAGCGATAATTCGCGCATACTTTGGCCGATTTACCTCAAATTTTAATCGTTGGTGGACACCCCGGCCCTGAACAGATTGATATAAGAAAATCTGAAATAGGTGCTATAGCGCCACCTAGGGAGATTGCATGGAAGCGCAAAATTTTACTTTGTCGTAGACATACCAAATTTGATACACATATTCGTGACAGGGTCTTGATCAAAAAACTCAATGACGCCAACACGCCATATCCCATCGTGTTGCCATGGCAACAGGCCAATCTTCTCTCCTTGCCAATGGGACGCCAGGCAAAAACTTTGTCGTAGCCAAACCAAATTTGGTACACAGATGCATCATGGGAAGAGGAACAAAAAAGTATATTATGCCGTTGCTAGGCGACCAACAGGAAGTCGGCCATATTGGAACGAGCACGTGACCCGGCACCAAGGGTGCATTTTCCTGTCCTCGTATTTTAACGAACTCCTCCTAGGGTTTTTGACCCAGACTCACCAGAATCGTGCTGTATCATCTAGACAAGTGGGACATTAAAAGTTGTTAAAAGCGTTCTAAAAGAGTGAACAGTGTTTCCGTGACAACGCCACAAATTTCAGGTTCGTTTTTGCGGCTCGCCATCAAACTTCGACGAGCGATAATTCGCACATACTTTGGCCGATTTCACTCAAACTTTAATCGTTGGTGGACACCCGGGCCCTGAACAGATTGATATAAGAAAATCTGAAATGGGTGCTATAGCGCCACCTAGGGAGACTGCATAGAAGCGCAAAATTTTACTTTGTCGTAGACATACCAAATTTGGTACACACATTCGTGACAGGGTCTCGGTCAAAAAACTCAATGACGCCAATACGCCATGTCCCATCGTGTTGCCATGGCAACAGGCCAAACATCTGTCATCACCAATGAGACACCAGGCAAAAACTTTGTCGTAGCCAAACCAAATTTGGTACACAGATGCATCATGGGAATAGGAACAAAAAAGTATATTAAACGGTTGCTAGGCGACCAACAGGAAGTTAGCCATATTGGCCTGAGCACGTGACTCGGAGTTGAAGGCGCATTTTCCTGTCCTCGTATTTTAATGAACTCCTCCTAGGGTTTTTGACCCAGACTCACCAGAATCGTGCTGTATCATCTAGACAAGTGGGACATTAAAAGTTGTTAAAAGCGTTCTAAAAGAGTGAACGGTGTTTCCGTGACAACGCCACAAATTAAAGGTGTGTTTTTGCGGCTCGCCATCAAATTCGGCGAGTGATAATTGGCACATACTTTGGCCGATTTCACTCAAACTTCAATTGTTCATGGACACCCCGGCCCTGAACAGATTGATATGAGAAAATCTAAAATGGACACTATAGCGCCCCCTAGGGAGATTGCATGGAAGTGTAAAATTTTACTTTGTCGTAGACATACCAAATTTGGTACACACATTTGTGACAGGGTCTCGATCAAAAAACTCAATGACACCCCCGCGCCATCTCCCATTGTGTTGCCATGGTAACTGGCTAAACATCTGTCCTTGCCAATGGGACGCCTGGCAAAAACTTTGGTGTAGTCAAATCAAATTTGGTACACAGATGCATTATGGGAATAGAAACAAAAAAGTATATTATACCATTGCTAGGCAACCAGCCAGCCATATTGGATAGGCCATGTGACCTGGTGTCAAAGGCACCATTTTCTGTCCTCATATTTTTATTTATTGAATTGATTTATTAATGTTTGCACCCAGCATTTTAAAAGAACAAAAATACACACAAAAGAAAAAGAAAATAACAGAACAGTGCAGGAAAGGCTTATGATTGACCCTCCTCTTCAAATAATTGAAATTAAAAGGCAAAACAAACAACCCCTCCCCACCTCAACCCCAGGCATTCAACACAAATGCATCCAGATAACGCACAAACTCACACATGCATGCAGCTAGAAAAAAGGGGAGGAAAATGGCGCGTTAGCGCCACCCCCCCAGCGAGTGCAAGCGAGGGCCGATCATCGCCGCTTGCGGCTATATTTAGGCCCGAGCGCTAAAGCGTAGGGCCTTTTGTTACTGTTCTGCAGTGCGAAGCACTGCAGAACCAGCGTGCGCAAAACAAAGCGCGAAGCGCTTTGTTTTGTGCACGCAGCAGAGCGCGAAGCGCTCTCCCCTTTTTAAACACCTAGCACTCATGTCAACGACTGGTGCCCGCTGACTTGGCATGGTGGCATCGCCCGTGGCCGCGATAGCGGCCAAATTGTAATTGTTCACCCCAAAACATTCTCGGCCCACCAACGTGCGCAAAACAAAGCGCGAAGCGCTTTGTTTTGCGCACGCAGCAGAGCGCGAAGCGCTCTCCCCTTTTTAAGCACCTAGCACTCATGTCAACGACTGGTGCCCGCTGACCTGGCACGGTGGCACCGCCCGTGGCGGCAAATTTGTAATTGTTTTGTGGGCACACATGACATCGTGCACGCAGTGCACGATGTCATGTGTGCCCACAAAACCAGAGCGCGAAGCGCTCTCCCTTTTCCAAACACTCAATGCCACACTATAGTGACAGTCATAGGATCCAATAGCACAGACTGGCACTGCCCATTGCCGCGAAAGCGGCATAATTGTAATCGTTAACCATCGTAAACCTCAAAAATATGTATTGGGCAAGTGAGTAATCGATGAGGTCAATGACGAGCGCAACGCGCTCGTCATTGACAATGGACCCCACGGGTGCGTTACTGGACGCGAGCCCTTTCCATTGATATATATATTGCCACCATAGGTGGCACCATATTGTTATTGTTCTGGTTTTTCTTATTATTTATTCTTATTATTTTCCTATACACTTTTTTCAGGTTTCGGGTACTTCCCACCGACGAAAACTCACGAAATTTTGCACAAAATTCAAGAACGCCAAAAAAGGAATTTACAAATAATCTGTATTAAAAAATCTTAAAAAATGGCTCGACAGCGCCACCTGGAAAATCAAAATACATTGCGCCAATGGCTATACCCGAAAATGAACTTTGTCGTAGACAAACGAAATTCGGGTGGTGGATAGGTCATGTCGTTACAAACCAAAACATATATTACGCCGCTGCTAGGCGACCAACAGGAAGTCGGCCATATTGGCCCGAGCACGCGACCCGGCGCCGAAGGCGCATTTTCCTGTCTTCGTATTTTAACGAACTCCTCCTAGGGTTTTTGACCCAGACTCACCAGAATCGTGCTGTATCATCTAGACAAGTGGGACATTAAAAGTTGTTAAAACCGTTCTAAAAGAGTGAACGGTGTTTCCATGACAACGCCACAAATTTCGGGTTCGTTTTTGCGGCTCGCCATCACACTTCGACGAGCGATAATTCGTGCATACTTTGGCCGATTTCACTCAAACTTTAATCGTTGGTGGACACCCCGGCCCTGAACAGATTGATATAAGAAAATCTGAAATAGGTGCTATAGCGCCACCTAGGGAGATTGCATGGAAGCGCAAAATTTTACTTTGTCGTAGACATACCAAATTTGGTACACATATTTGTGACAGGGTATCGATCAAAAAACTCAATGACGCCAACACGCCATGTCCCATTGTGTTGCCATGGCAACAGGCCAAACATCTGTCGTCGCCAATGGGACGCCTGGCAAAAACTTTGTCGTAGCCATACCAAATTTGGTACACAGATGCATCATGGGAATAGGAACAAAAAAGTATATTATGCGGTTGCTAGGCGACCAACAGGAAGTCAGCCATATTGGCCTGAGCACACGACCCGGAGTCGAAGGCGCATTTTTCTGTCCTCGTATTTTAACGAACTCCTCCTAGGGTTTTTGACCCAGACTCACCAGAATCGTGCTGTATCATCTAGACAAGTGGGACATTAAAAGTTGTTAAAAGCGTTCTAAAAGAGTTAACAGTGTTTCCGTGACAACGCCACAAATTTCAGGTTTGTTTTTGTGGCTCGCCATCAAATTCGACGAGTGATAATTTGCACATAGTTTGGCCGATTTCACTCAAACTTTAAGCGTTGGTGGACACCCCGGCCCTGAACAGATTTCTATAAGAAAATCTGAAATGGACACTATAGCGCCCCCTAGGGAGATTGCATGGGAGCGCAAAATTTTACTTCGTCGTAGACATACCAAATTTGGTACATATATTCCTGACGGGGTCTTGATCAAAAAACTCAATGACGCCAACACGCCATGTCCCATCGTGTTGCCATGGCAACAGGCCAAACATCTGTCGTCACCAATGGGATGTCAGGCAAAAACTTTGTCGTAGCCAAACCAAATTTGGGACACAGATGCATCATGGGAATAGGACCAAAAAGTATATTTTGCCATTGCTAGGCGACCAACAGGAAGTCGGCCATATTGGACCGAGCACGCGACCCGGAGTTGAAGGCGCATTTTCCTGTCCTTGTATTTTAACGAACTCCTCCTAGGGTTTTTGACCCAGACTCACCAGAATCGTGCTGTATCATCTAGACAAGTGGGACATTAAAAGTTGTTAAAAGCGTTCTAAAAGAGTGAACGGTGTTTCCGTGACAACGCCACAAATTTCAGGTTCGTTTTTGCGGCTCGCCATCAAATTCGACAAGCGATAATTCGCGCATACTTTGGCCGATTTCACTCAAACTTTAATCGTTGGTGGACACCCCGGCCCTGAACAGATTGATATAAGAAAATCTGAAATAGGTGCTATAGCGCCACCTAGGGAGATTGCATGGAAGCGCAAAATTTTACTTTGTCGTAGACATACCAAATTTGGTACACATATTCGTGACGGGGTATCGATCAAAAAACTTAATGACGTCAACACGCCATGTCCCATCGTGTTGCCATGGCAACAGGCCAAACATCTGTCGTCGCCAATGGGACTCCCAGCATAAACTTTGTCGTAGCCATACCAAATTTGGTACACAGATGCATCATGGGAAGAGGAACAAAAAAGTATATTATGCGGTTGCTAGGCGACCAACAGGAAGTCGGCCATTTTGGACCGAGCACGTGACCAGGCACCGAGGGTGCATTTTCCTGTCCTCGCATTTTAACGAACTCCTCCTTGGGTTTTTGACCCAGACTCACCAGAATCGTGCTGTATCATCTAGACAAGTGGGACATTAAAAGTTGTTAAAAGCGTTCTAAAAGAGTGAACGGTGTTTCCGTGACAACGCCACAAATTTCAGGTTCGTTTTTGTGGCTCGCCATCAAATTCGACGAGTGATAATTCGCACATACTTTGGCCGATTTCACTCAAACTTTAATCGTTGGTGGACACCCCGGCCCTGAACAGATTGATATAAGAAAATCTGAAATGGGTGCTATAGCGCCACCTAGGGAGATTGCATGGAAGTGCAAAATTTTACTTTGTCGTAGACATACCAAATTTGGTACACATATTCGTGACGGGGTCTTGATCAAAAAACTCAATGACGCTCCCGCGCAAGCTCCCATCGTGTTGTCATGGCAACAGGCCAAACATCTGTCCTCGCCATTAGGATCCTCTGCAAAAACTTTGTCATAGCCATACCAAATTTGGTACACAGATGCATCATGGGATGAGGAACAAAAAAGTATATTATACCATTGCTAGGCAACCAAACAGCCATTTTGGATAGACCATGTGACCTGGTGGCGAAGGCGCCATTTCCTGTCAAACTTCGACGAGTGATAATTCGCACATACTTTGGCCGATTTTACTCAAACTTTAATCGTTGGTGAACACCCTGGCCCTACACAGATTGATATAAGAAAATCTGAAATAGGTGCATTAGCGCCACCTAGGGAGATTGCATGGAAGCGCAAAATTTTACTTTCTCGTAAACATACCAAATTTGGTACACCCATTCGTGACATGGTCTTGATCAAAAAACACATTAACACCCCCACTCCATCTCACATCATGTTGCCATGGTAACAGGTCAAACATCTGTCCCTGCCATTAGGATGCCCTGCAAAAACTTTGGTGTAGCCACACCTAATTTGGTACATAGATGGTTCATGGGAATAGGAAAGTGGCGCGTTAGCAGGGGGCTGCGAGTGCAAGCGAGGGCCGATCATCGCCGCTTGCGGCTATATTTATTATTATTATTATTATTTATTCTTATTATTTTCCTCCCCCCCTTTTTTCAGGTTTCGGGTACTTCCCACGGACGAAAACTCACGAAATTTTGCACAAAATTCAAGAATGCCAAAAAAGGAATTTACAAATAATCTGTATAAAAAAATCTTAAAAAATGGCTCGACAGCGCCCCCTAGAAAATCAAAATACATTGGGCCTATGGCTATACCCGAAAAATGAACTTTGTCGTAGACAAATGAAATTCGGGTGGTGGATAGGTCATGTCTTTACAAACCCAAAAATATATTACGCTGTTGCTAGGCGACCAACAGGAAGTCGGCCATATTGACCCGAGCACGCGACCCGGCGCCGAAGGCGCAATTTCCTGTCTTCGTATTTTAACGAACTCCTCCTAGGGTTTTTGACCCAGACTCACCAGAATCATGCTGTATCATCTAGACAAGTGGGACATTAAAAGTTGTTAAATGCGTTCTAAAAGAGTGAACGGTGTTTCTGTGACAACGCCACAAATTTCGGGTTCGTTTTTGCGGCTCGCCATCAAACTTCGACGAGCGATAATTCGCGCATACTTTGGCCGATTTACCTCAAATTTTAATCGTTGGTGGACACTCCGGCCCTGAACAGATTAATATAAGAAAATCTGAAATGGGTGCTATAGCGCCACCTAGGGAGATTGCATGGAAGCGCAAAATTTTACTTTGTCGTAGACATACCAAATTTGGTACACATATTCATGACGGGGTCTCGATCAAAAAACTCAATGAGACCAACACGCCATGTCCCATCGTGTTGCCATGGCAACAGGCCAAACATCTGTCGTCGTCAATGGGACGCCCGGCATAAACTTTGTCGCAGCCAAACCAAATTTGGTACACAGATGCATCATGGGAATAGGAACAAAAAACTATATTACACCGTTGCTAGGCGACCAACAGGAAGTCGGCCATATTGGAACGAGCACGTGACCCGGCACCGAGAGCGCATTTTCCTGTCCTCGTATTTTAACGAACTCCTCCTAGGGTTTTTGACCCAGACTCACCAGAATCGTGCTGTATCATCTAGACAAGTGGGACATTAAAAGTTGTTAAAAGCGTTCTAAAAGAGTGAACGGTGTTTCCGTGACAACGCCACAAATTTCGTGTTCGTTTTTGCGGCTCGCCATCAAACTTCGACGAGCGATAATTCGCGCATACTTTGGCCGATTTCACTCAAATTTTAATCGTTGGTGGACACCCCTGCCCTGAACAGATTGATATATGAAAATCTGAAATGGGTGCTATAGCGCCACCTAGGGAGATTGCATGGAAGTGCAAAATTTTACTTTGTCATAGACATACCAAATTTGGTACACATATTCGTGACGGGGTCTCGATCAAAAAACTCAATGACGCTCCCGCGCAAGCTCCCATCGTGTTGTCATGGCAACAGGCCAAACATCTGTCCTTGTCATTAGGATCCTCTTCAAAAACTTTGTCATAGTCAAACCAAATTTGGTACACAGATACATCATGGGAAGAGGAACAAAAAGTATATTACGTTGTTGCTAGGCGACCAACCAGCCATATTGGATAGACCATGTGACCTGGTGGCAAATGCGTCATTTCTTGTCAAACTTCGACAAGTGTTAATTCACGCATACTTTGGCTGATTTCACTCAAACTTCAATCATTGGTGGACACCCCGGCCCTGAACAGATTGATATAAGAAAATCTGAAATGGACACTATAGCGCCCCCTAGGGAGACTACATGGAAGTGCAAAATTTTACTTTGTCGTAGACATACCAAATTTGGTACACACATTCGTGATAGGGTCTCGAGCAAAAATCTCAATGATGACCCCATGGCATCTCCCATTGTGTTGCCATGGCAACAGGCCAAAAATCTGTCGTCATCAATGGGACGCTAGGCAAAAACTTTGTCCTAGTCAAACCAAATTTGGTACACAGATGCATCATGGGAAGAGGAACAAAAAATTATATTACATCGTTGCTAGGCAACCAACCAGCCATATTGGATAGACCATGTGACCTGGTGGCAAAGGCGTCATTTCCTGTCAAACTTCGACGAGTGATAATTCGCTCATACTTTGGCCGATTTTACTCAAACTTTAATCATTGCTGAACACCCCGGCCCTACACAGATTGATATAAGAAAATCTCAATTGGCCGTAATAGCGCCCCCTAGGGAGATTGCATGGAACAGAAAGATTTTACTTTGCCGTAGACACACCAAATTTGGACCACACATTCGTGACAGGGTCTCGATCAAAAATCTCAATGATGACCCCGCGGCATCTCCCGTCATGTTGCCATGGTAACAGGTCAAACAGCTGTCCCTGCCATTAGGACGCCGGCAAAAGCTTTGGTGTAGCCACACCTAATTTAGTACATATATGGCTCATGGGAATAGGAAAATGGCGCGTTAGCGCCACCCCCCCTGCGAGTGCAAGCGAGGGCCGATCATCGCCGCTTGCGGCTATATTTATTAGGCCCGAGCGCTGAAGAGCGCATAGGGCCTATTGTAACTGTTCTGCGGTGCGAAGCACTGCAGAACCAGCGTGGAACGTGTGCAACGCGCTGGTAGGTGTCAATGGACCCCACGGGTGGGTTACTGGACGCGCGCCCTTTCCATTGATATATTTAGTGTCACCATTCGTGGCACTATATTGTTACTGTTCTGGTTTTTCTTATTCTTATTATTATTATTTTCCCGACCACTTTTTCAGGTTTCGGGTACTTCCCACGGACGAAAACTCACGAAATTTTGCACAAAATTCAAGAATGCCAAAAAAGGAATTTACAAATAATCTGTATTAAAAAATCTTTAAAAATGGCTCCACAGCGCCACCTCAAAAATCAAAATACATTGCGCCTATGGCTATACCCGATAAATGAACTTTGTCGTAGATAAATGAAATTCGGGTGGTGGATAGGTTATGTCGTTACGAACCAAAAAATATATTACGGCGTTGCTAGGCGACCAACAGGAAGTCAGCTATATTGGGCCGAGCACGCGACCCGGCACCGAGGGTGCATTTTCCTGTCTTCGTATTTTAACGAACTCCTCCTAGGGTTTTTGACCCAGACTCACCAGAATCGTGCTGTATCATCTAGACAAGTGGGACATTAAAAGTTGTTAAAAGCGTTCTAAAAGAGTGAACGGTGTTTCCGTGACAACGCCACAAATTTCGGGTTCGTTTTTGTGGCTCGCCACCAAATTTCAATGAGCGATAATTCGCGCATACTTTGGCCAATATCACTCAAACTTTAATCGTTCGTTGACACCCCGGCCCTGAACAGATTGATATAAGAAAATCTGAAATAGGTGCTATAGCGCCACCTAGGGAGATTGCATGGAAGCGCAAAATTTTACTTTGTCGTAGACATACCAAATTTGTTACACATATTCTTGACGGAGAATCGATCAAAAAACTTAATGACGTCAACACGCCATGTCCCATCGTGTTGCCATGGCAACAGGCCAAACATCGGTCGTCGCCAATGGGACGCCCGGCATAAACTTTGTCGTAGCCATACCAAATTTGGTACACAGATGCATCATGGGATAAGGAACAAAAAAGTATATTATGCGGTTGCTAAGCGACCAACAGGAAGTCGGCCATTTTGGACCGAGCACGTGACCTGGCACCGAGGGTGCATTTTCCTGCCCTCGTATTTTAACGAACTCCTCCTAGGGTTTTTGACCCAGACTCACCAGAATCGTGCTGTATCATCTAGACAAGTGGGACATTAAAAGTTGTTAAAAGCGTTCTAAAAGAGTGAACGGTGTTTCCGTGACAACGCCACAAATTTCAGGTTCGTTTTTGCGGTTCGCCATCAAATTCGACGAGTGATAATTCGCACATACTTTGGCCGATTTCACTCAAACTTCAATCGTTTGTGGACACCCCGGCCCTGAATAGATTTCTATAAGAAAATCTGAAATAGACGCTATAGCGCCACCTAGGTTGATTGCATGGAAGTGCAAAATTTTATTTTGTCGTAAACATACCAAATTTGGTACACACATTCGTGACATGGTCTTGATCAAAAAACACATTAACACCCCCACTCCATCTCACATCATGTTGCCATGGTAACAGGTCAAACATCTGTCCCTGCCATAAGGATGCCCGGCAAAAACTTTGGTGTAGCCACACCTAATTTAGTACATAGATGGTTCATGGGAATAGGAAAATGGTGCATTAGCAGGGGGCTGCGAGTGCAAGCGAGGGCCGATCATCGCCGCTTGCGGCTATATTTATTATTATTATTATTTTCCCGACCACTTTTTTCAGGTTTCGGGTACTTCCCACTGACGAAAACTCACGAAATTTTGCGCAAAATTCAAGAACGCCAAAAAAGGAATTTACAAATAATCTGTATTAAAAAATCTTTAAAAATGGCTCCACAGCGCCACCTCAAAAATCAAAATACATTGCGCCTATGGCTATACCCGATAAATGAACTTTGTCGTAGATAAACGAAATTCGGGTGGTGGATAGGTCATGTCGTTACGAACCAAAAAATATATTATGGCGTTGCTAGGCGACCAACAGGAAGTCAGCTATATTGGGCCGAGCACGCGACCCGGCACCGAGGGTGCATTTTCCTGTCTTCGTATTTTAACGAACTCCTCCTAGGGTTTTTGACCCAGACTCACCAGAATCGTGCTGTATCATCTAGACAAGTGGGACATTAAAAGTTGTTAAAAGCGTTCTAAAAGAGTGAACGGTGTTTCCGTGACAACGCCACAAATTTCGGGTTCGTTTTTGCGGCTCGCCATCAAATTTCAACGAGCGATAATTCGCGCATACTTTGGCCGATATCACTCAAACTTTAATCGTTGGTGGACACCCCGGCCCTGAACAGATTGATATGAGAAAATCTGAAATAGGTGCTATAGCGCCACCTAGGGAGATTGCATGGAAGCGCAAAATTTTACTTTGTCCTAGACATACCAAATTTGGACCACACATTTGTGACGGGGTATCGATCAAAAAACTTAATGACGTCAACACGCCATGTCCTATCGTGTTGCCATGGTAACAGGTCAAACAGCTGTCCCTGCCATTAGGACGCCCGGCAAAAACTTTGGTGTAGCCACACCTAATTTGGTACATAGATGGTTCATGGGAATAGGAAAATGGCGCGTTAGCAGGGGGGCTGCGAGTGCAAGCGAGGGCCGATCATCGCCGCTTGCGGCTATATTTAGGCCCGAGCGCTGAAGAGCGCATAGGGCCTTT
The DNA here is from genome assembly GCA_036785185.1 of Paratrypauchen microcephalus. Lineage (NCBI taxonomy): Eukaryota > Metazoa > Chordata > Actinopteri > Gobiiformes > Gobiidae > Paratrypauchen > Paratrypauchen microcephalus. Next base: position 25,827 of record JAVJIX010000360.1, read on the forward strand.
TGTAACTGTTCTGCGGTGCGAAGCACTGCAGAACCAGCGTGGAACGTGTGAAACGCGCTGGTAGGTGTCAATGGACCCCACGGGTGGGTTACTGGACGCGCGCCCTTTCCATTGATATATTTTGTGTTACCATTCGTGGCACTATATTGTTACTGTTCTGGTTTTTCTTATTATTCTTATTATTATTTTCCCGACCACTTTTTCAGGTTTCGGGTACTTCCCACTGACGAAAACTCACGAAATTTTGCGCAAAATTCAAGAACGCCAAAAAAGGAATTTACAAATAATCTGTATTAAAAAATCTTAAAAAATGGCTCCACAGCGCCACCTCAAAAATCAAAATACATTGCGCCTATGGCTATACCCGATAAATGAACTTTGTCGTAGATAAACGAAATTCGGATGGTGCATAGGTCATGTCGTTACAAACCAAAAAATATATTACGGCGTTGCTAGGCGACCAACAGGAAGTCAGCTATATTGGGCCGAGCACGCGACCCGGCACCGGGGATGCATTTTCCTGTCCTCGTATTTTAACGAACTCCTCCTAGGGTTTTTGACCCAGACTCACCAGAATTGTGCTGTATCATCTAGACAAGTGGGACATTAAAAGTTGTTAAAAGCGTTCTAAAAGAGTGAACGGTGTTTCCGTGACAACGCCTCAAATTTCGGGTTCGTTTTTGCGGCTCGGCATCAAATTTCAATGAGCGATAATTCGCGCATACTTTGGCCGATATCACTCAAACTTTAATCGTTTGTTGACACCCCGGCCCTGAACAGATTGATATAAGAAAATCTGAAATAGGTGCTATAGCGCCACCTAGGGAGATTGCATGGAAGCGCAAAATTTTACTTTGTCCTAGACACACCAAATTTGGTACACATATTCGAGACGGGGTATCGATCAAAAAACTTAATGAGGTCAACACGCCATGTCCCATCGTGTTGCCATGGCAACAGGCCAAACATCTGTCGTCGCCAATGGGACGCCAGCATAAACTTTGTCGTAGCCAAACCAAATTTGGTACACAAATGCATCATGGGATAAGGAACAAAAAAGTATATTATGCAGTTGCTAAGCGACCAACAGGAAGTCGGCCATTTTGGACCGAGCACGTGACCTGGCACCGAGGGTGCATTTTCCTGTCCTCGTATTTTAACGAACTCCTCCTAGGGTTTTTGACCCAGACTCACCAGAATCGTGCTGTATCATCTAGACAAGTGGGACATTAAAAGTTGTTAAAAGCGTTCTAAAAGAGTGAACGGTGTTTCCGTGACAACGCCACAAATTTCAGGTTTGTTTTTGTGGCTCGCCATCAAATTCGACGAGTGATAATTCGCACATACTTTGGCCGATTTCACTCAAACTTCAATCGTTGGTGGACACCCCGGCCCTGAACAGATTTCTATAAGAAAATCTGAAATGGACACTATAGCGCCACCTAGAGAGATTGCATGGAAGTACGAAATTTTACTTTGTCGTAGACATACCAAATTTGGTACACACATTCGTGACAGGGTCTCGATCAAAAATCTCAATGATGACCCCGGGCATCTCCCATCATGTTGCCATGGCAACAGGCCAAACATCTGTCCTTGTCATTAGGATTCTCTGGAAAAACTTTCATGTAGTCAAACAAAATTTGGTACACAGATGCATCATGGGAAGATAAACAAAAAAGTATATTATACCGTTGCTAGGCAACCAAACAGCCATTTTGGATAGATCATGTGACCTGGTGGCGAAGGCGCCATTTCCTGTCAAACTTCGACGAGTGATAATTCGCACATACTTTGGCCGATTTTACTCAAACTTGAATCGTTGGTGGACACCCCGGCCCTACACAGATTGATATAAGAAAATCTCAATTGGCCGTAATAGCGCCCCCTAGGGAGATTGCATGGAACAGAAAAATTTTACTTTGCCGTAGACACACCAAATTTGGACCACACATTCGTGACATGGTCTCGATCAAAAAACACAGTGACACCCCCACTCCATCTCACATCATGTTGCCATGGTAACAGGTCAAACATCTGTCCCTGCCATTAGGATGCCCGGCAAAAACTTTGGTGTAGCCACACCTAATTTGGTACATAGATGGTTCATGGGAATCGGAAAATGGCGCGTTAGCAGGGGGCTGCGAGTGCAAGCGAGGGCCGATCATCGCCGCTTGCGGCTATATTTAGGCCCGAGCGCTGAAGAGCGCATAGGGCCTATTGTAACCGTTCTGCGGTGCGAAGCACTGCAGAACCAGCGTGGAACGTGTGCAACGCGCTGGTAGGTGTCAATGGACCCCACGGGTGGGTTACTGGACGCGCGCCCTTTCCATTGATTATATATAGTGTCACCATTCGTGGCACTATATTGTTACTGTTCTGGTTTTTCTTATTATTATTATTTTCCCGACCACTTTTTCAGGTTTCGGGTACTTCCCACTGACGAAAACTCACGAAATTTTGCACAAAATTCAAGAATGCCAAAAAAGGAATTTACAAATAATCTGTATTAAAAAATCTTAAAAAATGGCTCCACAGCGCCACCTCGAAAATCAAAATACATTGCGTCTATGGCTATACCCGATAAATGAACTTTGTCGTAGATAAACGAAATTCGGGTGGTGGATAGGTCATGTCGTTACGAACCAAAAAATATATTACGGCGTTGCTAGGCGACCAACAGGAAGTCCGCCACATTGGACCGAGCACGCGACCCGGAGTTGAAGGCGCATTTTCCTGTCCTCGTATTTTAACGAACTCCTCCTAGGGTTTTTGATCCAGACTCACCAGAATCGTGCTGTATCATCTAGACAAGTGGGACATTAAAAGTTGTTAAAAGCGTTCTAAAAGAGTGAACGGTGTTTCCGTGACAACGCCACAAATTTCGGGTTCGTTTTTGCGTCTCGCCATCAAATTTCAATGACCGATAATTCGCGCATACTTTGGCCGATATCACTCAAACTTTAATCGTTCGTTGACACCTCGGCCCTGAACAGATTGATATGAGAAAATCTGAAATAGGTGCTATAGCGCCACCTAGGGAGATTGCATGGAAGCGCAAAATTTTACTTTGTCGTAGTCATACCAAATTTGGTACACATATTCGTGATGGGGTATCGATCAAAAAACTTAATGACGTCAACACGCCATGTCCCATCGTGTTGCCATGGCAACAGGCCAAACATCTGTCGTCGCCAATGGGACGCCCAGCATAAACTTTGTCATAGCCATACCAAATTTGGTACACAGATGCATCATGGGATAAGGAACAAAAAAGTATATTATGCGGTTGCTAAGCGACCAACAGGAAGTCGGCCATTTTGGACCGAGCACGTGACCTGGCACCGAGGGCGCATTTTCTTGTCCTCGTATTTTAACGAACTCCTCCTAGGGTTTTTGACCCAGACTCACCAGAATCGTGCTGTATCATCTAGACAAGTGGGACATTAAAAGTTGTTAAAAGCGTTCTAAAAGAGTGAACGGTGTTTCCGTGACAACGCCACAAATTTGGGGTTAGTTTTTGTGGCTCGCCATCAAATTTCAATGAGCGATAATTCGCGCATACTTTGGCCGATATCACTCAAACTTTAATCGTTGGTGGACACCCCGGCCCTGAACAGATTGATATGAGAAAATCTGAAATAGGTGCTATAGCGCCACCTAGGGAGATTGCATGGAAGCGCAAAATTTTACTTTGTCGTAGACATACCAAATTTGGTACACATATTCGTGACGGGGTATCGATCAAAAAACATAATGACGTCAACACGCCATGTCCCATCGTGTTGCCATGGCAACAGGCCAAACATCTGTCGTCACCAATGGGACGCCCGGCATAAACTTTGTCGTAGCCATACCAAATTTGGTACACAGATGCATCATGGGATAAGGAACAAAAAAGTATATTATGCGGTTGCTAAGCGACCAACAGGAAGTCGGCCATTTTGGACCGAGCACGTGACCTGGCACCGAGGGTGCATTTTCCTGTCCTCGTATTTTAACGAACTCCTCCTAGGGTTTTTGACCCAGACTCACCAGAATCGTGCTGTATCATCTAGACAAGTGGGACATTAAAAGTTGTTAAAAGCGTTCTAAAAGAGTGAACGGTGTTTCCGTGACAACGCCACAAATTTGGGGTTAGTTTTTGTGGCTCGCCATCAAATTTCAATGAGCGATAATTCGCGCATACTTTGGCCGATTTTACTCAAACTTTAATCGTTGGTGAACACCCCGGCCCTACACAGATTGATATAAGAAAGTCTGAATTGGCCGTAATTGCGCCCCCTAGGGAGATTGCATGGAATAGAAAAATTTTACTTTGCTGTAGACACACCAAATTTGGACCACACATTCGTGACATGGTCCTGATCAAAAAACACAGTGACACCCCCACTCCATCTCACATCATGTTGCCATGGTAACAGGTCAAACATCTGTCCCTGCCATTAGGATGCCCGGCAAAAACTTTGGTGTAGCCACACCTAATTTGGTACATAGATGGTTCATGGGAATAGGAAAATGGCGCGTTAGCAGGGGGCTGCGAGTGCAAGCGAGGGCCGATCATCGCCGCTTGCGGCTATATTTAGGCCCGAGCGCTAAAGCGTAGGGCCTTTTGTTACTGTTCTGCAGTGCGAAGCACTGCAGAACCAGCGTGCGCAAAACAAAGCGCGAAGCGCTTTGTTTTGTGCACGCAGCAGAGCGCGAAGCGCTCTCCCCTTTTTAAACACCTAGCACTCATGTCAACGACTGGTGCTCGCTGACTTGGCATGGTGGCATCGCCCGTGGCCGCGATAGCGGCCAAATTGTAATTGTTCACCCCAAAACATTCTCGGCCCACCAGCGTGCGCAAAACAAAGCGCGAAGCGCTTTGTTTTGCGCACGCAGCAGAGCGCGAAGCGCTCTCCCCTTTTTAAACACCTAGCACTCATGTCAACGACTGGTGCCCGCTGACTTGGCACGGTGGCATCGCCCGTGGCCGCGATAGCGGCCAAATTGTAATTGTTCAGCCCAAAACATTCTCGGCCCACCAACGTGCGCAAAACAAAGCGCGAAGCGCTTTGTTTTGCGCACGCAGCAGAGCGCGAAGCGCTCTCCCTTTTAAGCACCTAGCACTCATGTCAACGACTGGTGCCCGCTGACCTGGCACGGTGGCACCGCCCGTGGCGGCAAATTTGTAATTGTTTTGTGGGCACACATGACATGGTGCACGCAGTGCACCATGTCATGTGTGCCCACAAAACCAGAGCGCGCAGCGCTTTGCCTTTTCCAAACATATTGGCATTCATGTCTGTGACTTGTGCCAGCTAACATGACATGGTGGCACCGCCCGTGCCCACTACGGCGGCAAAATTGTAATCGTTTTGTGGGCACACGTGACATCGTGCACTGCGTGCACGATGTCATGTGTGCCCACAAAACCAGAGCGCGAAGCGCTCTCCCTTTTCCAAACACTCAATGCCACACTATAGTGACACTCATAGGATCCAATAGCACAGACTGGCACTGCCCATTGCCGCGAAAGCGGCATAATTGTAATCGTTAACCATCGTAAACGTCAAAAATATGTATTGGGCAAGTGAGTAATCGATGAGGTCAATGACGAGCGCAACGCGCTCGTCATTGACAATGGACCCCACGGGTGCGTTACTGGACGCGAGCCCTTTCCATTGATATATATATTGCCACCATAGGTGGCACCATATTGTTATTGTTCTGGTTTTTCTTATTATTATTATTATTATTATTATTATTTATTCTTATTATTTTCCTCCCCCCCTTTTTTCAGGTTTCGGGTACTTCCCACGGACGAAAACTCACGAAATTTTGCACAAAATTCAAGAATGCCAAAAAAGGAATTTACAAATAATCTGTATTAAAAAATCTTAAAAAATGGCTCGACAGCGCCACCTGGAAAATCAAAATACATTGCGCCTATGGCTATACCCGAAAAATGAACTTTGTCGTAGACAAATGAAATTCGGGTGGTGGATAGGTCATGTCGTTACAAACCAAAAAATATATTACGCTGTTGCTAGGCGACCGACAGGAAGTCGGCCATATTGACCCGAGCACGCGACGCGGCGCCGAAGGCCCATTTTCTTGTCCTCGTATTTTAACGAACTCCTCCTAGGGTTTTTGACCCAGACTCACCAGAATCGTGCTGTATCATCTAGACAAGTGGGACATTAAAAGTTGTTAAAAGCGTTCTAAAAGAGTGAACGGTGTTTCCGTGACAACGCCACAAATTTCGAGTTCGTTTTGCGGCTCGCCATCAAACTTCGACGAGCGATAATTCGTGCATACTTTGGCCAATTTCACTCAAATTTTAATCGTTGGTAGACACCCCGGCCCTGAACAGATTGATATAAGAAAATCTGAAATGGGTGCTATAGCGCCACCTAGGGAGATTGCATGGAAGCGCAAAATTTTACTTTGTCGTAGACATACCAAATTTGGGACACATATTCGTGACGGGGTATCGATCAAAAAACTTAATGACGTCAACACGCCATGTCCCATCGTGTTGCCATGGCAACAGGCCAAACATCTGTCGTTGTCAATGGGACGCCTGGCAAAAACTTTGTCGTAGCCAAACCAAATTTGGTACACAGATGCATCATGGGAATAGGAACAAAAAGTATATTATCCGGTTGCTAGGCGACCAACAGGAAGTCGGCCATTTTGGAACGAGCACGTGACCTGGCACCGAGGGCGCATTTTCCTGTCCTCATATTTTAACGAACTCCTCCTAGGGTTTTTGACCCAGACTCACCAGAATCGTGCTGTATCATCTAGACAAGTGGGACATTAAAAGTTGTTAAAAGCGTTCTAAAAGAGTGAACGGTGTTTCCGTGACAACGCCACAAATTTCGGGTTCGTTTTTGCAGCTCACCATCAAACTTCGACGAGCGATAATTCGCGCATACTTTGGCCAATTTCACTCAAATTTTAATCGTTGGTAGACACCCCGGCCCTGAACAGATTGATATAAGAAAATCTGAAATGGGTGCTATAGCGCCACCTAGGGAGATTGCATGGAAGCGCAAAATTTTACTTTGTCGTAGACATACCAAATTTGGTACACATATTCGTGACGGGGTATCGATCAAAAAACTTAATGACGTCAACACGCCATGTCCCATCGTGTTGCCATGGCAACAGGCCAAACATCTGTCGTCGCCAATGGGACGCCAGGCATAAACTTTGTCGTAGCCATACCAAATTTGGTACACAGATGCATCACGGGATAAGGAACAAAAAAGTATATTATGCGGTTGCTAAGCGACCAACAGGAAGTCAGCCATTTTGGATCGAGCACGTGACCTGGCACCGAGGGTGCATTTTCCTGTCCTCGCATTTTAACGAACTCCTCCTAGGGTTTTTGACCCAGACTCACCAGAATCGTGCTGTATCATCTAGACAAGTGGGACATTAAAAGTTGTTAAAAGCGTTCTAAAAGAGTGAACGGTGTTTCCATGACAACGCCACAAATTTCAGGTTTGTTTTTGTGGCTCGCCATCAAACTTCGACGAGCGATAATTCGCACATACTTTGGCCGATTTAACTCAAACTTCAATCGTTGGTGGACACCCCGGCCCTGAATAGATCAATGTAAGAAAATTTGAAATGGACACTATAGCGCCACCTAGGGAGATTGTATGGAAGTGCAAAATTTTATTTTATCGTAGACATACCAAATTTGGTACACACATTCGTGACAGGGTCTCGATCAAAAATCTCAATGATGACCCCGGGCATCTCCCATCGTGTTGCCATGGCAACAGGCCAAACATCTGTCCTTGTCATTAGGATTCTCTGGAAAAACTTTGGTGTAGTCAAACAAAATTTGGTACACAGATGCATCATGGGAAGATAAACAAAAAGTATATTATACCGTTGCTAGGCAACCAACCAGCCTTTTTGGATAGACCATGTGACCTGGTGGCGAAGGCGCCATTTCCTGTCAAACTTCGACGAGTGATAATTCGCACATACTTTGGCCGATTTTACTCAAACTTTAATCGTTGGTGAACACCCCGGCCCTACACAGATTGATATAAGAAAATCTGAAATAGGTGCTATAGCGCCCCCTAGGGAGATTGCATGGAAGCGCAAAATTTTACTTTGTCGTAGACATACCAAATTTGGTACACACATTCGTGACATGGTCTTGATCAAAAAACACATTAACACCCCCACTCCATCTCACATCATGTTGCCATGGTAACAGGTCAAACATCTGTCCCTGCCATTAGGATGCCCGGCAAAAACTTTGGTGTAGCCACACCTAATTTGGTACATAGATGGTTCATGGGAATAGGAAAGTGACGCGTTAGCAGGGGACTGCGAGTGCAAGCGAGGGCCGATCATCGCCGCTTGCGGCTATATTTCTTATTATTATTATTATTATTATTATTTTTACGACCACTTTTTTCAAGGTTCGGGTACTTCCCACCGACGAAAACTCACGAAATTTTGCACAAAATTCAAGAATGCCAAAAAAGGAATTTACAAATAATCTGTATTAAAAAAATTAAAAAAATGGCTCGACAGCGCCACCTGGAAAATCAAAATACATTGCGCCTATGGCTATACCCGAAAAATGAACTTTGTCGTAGACAAACGAAATTCGGGTGGTGGATAGGTCATGCCGTTACAAACCAAAAAATATATTACGCCGTTGCTAGGCGACCAACAGGAAGTCGGCCATATTGGAACGAGCACGTGACCCGGCGCCGAAGGCGGAGTTTCCTGTCCTCGTATTTTAACGAACTCCTCCTAGGGTTTTTGACCCAGACTCACCAGAATCGTGCTGTATCATGTAGACAAGTGGGACATTAAAAGTTGTTAAAAGCGTTCTAAAAGAGTGAACGGTGTTTCCGTGACAACGCCACAAATTTCGGGTTCGTTTTTGCGATTCGCCATCAACTTTCGACGAGCGATAAATCGCGCATACTTTGGCCGATTTCACTCAAACTTTAATCGTTGGTGGACACCCCGGCCTTGAACAGATTAATATAAGAAAATCTGAAATGGGTGCTATAGCGCCACCTAGGGAGATTGCATGGAAGCGCAAAATTTTACTTTGTCGTAGACATACCAAATTTGGTACACATGTTCATGACGGGGTCTCGATCAAAAAACTCAATGACACCAACACGCCATGTCCCATCGTGTTGCCATGGCAACAGGCCAAACTTCTCTCCTTGCCAATGGGACACCCAGGAAAAACTTTGTCGTAGCCAAACCAAATTTGGTACACAGATGCATCATGGGAATAGGAACAAAAAACTATATTACACCGTTGCTAGGCGACCAACAGGAAGTCGGCCATATTGGAACGAGCACGTGACCCGGCACCGAGGGCGCATTTTCCTGTCCTCGTATTTTAACGAACTCCTCCTAGGGTTTTTGACCCAGACTCACCAGAATCGTGCTGTATCATCTAGACAAGTGGGACATTAAAAGTTGTTAAAAGCGTTCTAAAAGAGTGAACGGTGTTTCCGTGACAACGCCACAAATTTCGGGTTCGTTTTTGCGGCTCGCCATCAAACTTCGACGAGCGATAATTCGCGCATACTTTGGCCGATTTCACTCAAACTTTAATCGTTGGTGGACACCCCGGCCCTGAACAGATTGATATAAGAAAATCTGAAATGGACACTATAGCGCCACCTAGGGGAGATTGCATGGGAGTGCAAAATTTTACTTTGTCATAGACATACCAAATTTGGTACACATATTCGTGACGGGGTCTCGATCAAAAAACTCAATGACGCTCCCGCGCAAGCTCCCATCGTGTTGTCATGGTAACAGGCCAAACATCTGTCCTCGCCATTAGGATCCTCTGCAAAAACTTTGTCATAGTCAAACCAAATTTGGTACACAGATGCATCATGGGAAGAGGAACAAAAAAGTATATTACATTGTTGCTAGGCAACCAACCAGCCATATTGGATAGACCATGTGACCTGGTGGCGAAGGCGCCAGTTTCTGTCAATCTTCGACGAGTAATAATTCACACATACTTTGGCCGATTTCACTCAAACTTTAATCGTTGGTGGACACCCTGGCCCTACACAGACTGATACAAGAAAATCTAAAATGGCCATAATAGCGCCCCCTAGGCAGAATGCATGGAATAGAAAATATTTACTTTGCCATAGACACACCAAATTTGGACCACACATTTGGGACATCGTCTCGATCAAAAAACACAGTGACACCCCCACTCCATCTCACATCATGTTGCCATGGTAACAGGTCAAACATCGGTCCCTGCCATTAGGATGTCCGTCAAAAACTTTGATGTAGCCACACCTAATTTGGTACACAGATGCATCATGGGAATAGGAACAAAAAAGTATATTACACCATTGCTAGGCAACCAACCAGCCATATTGGATAGACCATGTGACCTGGTGGCAAAGGCGTCATTTCCTGTCAAACTTCGACGAATGATAATTAGCACATACTTTCTCCGATTTCACTCAAACTTTAATCGGTGGTGGACACCCCAGCCCTACACAGATTGATATAAGAAAATCTAAAATGGTCACAATAGCGCCCCCTAGGGTAATTGCATAGAACTGCAAAATTTAACTTTGTCGTACACATACAAGATTTGGTACAAATATTCCTGGGATATTTTCAATGAAAAAAGTCAATGGTGACCACATGCCATGCCACATCGGGTTGCCATGGCAACAGGCCAAACATCTCTCCCCGCCAATAGGACACCTGACAAAATCTTTGGTATAGCCACACCAAATTTGGAACATAGATGCATCATGGGAATAGGAATAAAAAATATATATTACGCTGTTGCTAGGCAACCAACCATATTGGGTAGAACATGTGACCTGGTGTTGAAGGCGCCATTTTCTGTCCTCATATTTTTATTTATTCAATTTATTTATTAATGTTTGCACCCAGCATTTAAAAGAACAAAAATACACACAAAAGAAAAAGAAAATTACAGAACAGTGCAGGAAAGGCTTATAATTGACCCTCCTCTTAAAATAATTTAAATTAAAAGGCAAAAAAAACAACCCCTCCCCACCTCAACCCCAGGCATTCAACACAAATGCATCCAGATAACACACAAACTCACACATGCATGCAGCTAGAAAAAAGGGGAGGAAAATGGCGCGTTAGCGCCACCCCCCCAGCGAGTGCAAGCGAGGGCCGATCATCGCCGCTTGCGGCTATATTTATTATTATTATTATTATTTTCCCGACCACTTTTTTCAGGTTTCGGGTACTTCCCACTGACGAAAACTCACGAAATTTTGCGCAAAATTCAAGAACGCCAAAAAAGGAATTTACAAATAATCTGTATTAAAAAATCTTTAAAAATGGCTCCACAGCGCCACCTCAAAAATCAAAATACATTGCGCCTATGGCTATACCCGATAAATGAACTTTGTCGTAGATAAACGAAATTCGGGTGGTGGATAGGTCATGTCGTTACGAACCAAAAAATATATTATGGCGTTGCTAGGCGACCAACAGGAAGTCGGCAATATTGGACTGAGCACGCGACCCGGAGTTGAAGGCGCATTTTCCTGTCCTCGTATTTTAACGAACTCCTCCTAGGGTTTTTGACCCAGACTCACCAGAATTGTGCTGTATCATCTAGACAAGTGGGACATTAAAAGTTGTTAAAAGCGTTCTAAAAGAGTGAACGGTGTTTCCGTGACAACGCCACAAATTTCGGGTTCGTTTTTGCGGCTCGCCATCAAATTTCAACGAGCGATAATTCGCGCATACTTTGGCCGATATCACTCAAACTTTAATCGTTCGTTGACACCCAGGCCCTGAACAGATTGGTATAAGAAAATCTGAAATAGGTGCTATAGCGCCACCTAGGGAGATTGCATGGAAGCGCAAAATTTTACTTTGTCGTAGACATACCAAATTTGGTACACATATTCGTGACGGGGTATCGATCAAAAAACTTAATGACGTCAACACGCCATGTCCCATCGTGTTGCCATGGCAACAGGCCAAACATCTGTCGTCGCCAATGGGACGCCCGGCATAAACTTTGTCGTAGCCATACCAAATTTGGTACACAGATGCATCACGGGATAAGGAACAAAAAAGTATATTATGCGGTTGCTAAGCGACCAACAGGAAGTCGGCCATTTTGGACCGAGCACGTGACCTGGCACCGAGGGAGCATTTTCCTGTCTTCGTATTTTAACGAACTCCTCCTAGGGTTTTTGACCCAGACTCACCAGAATCGTGCTGTATCATCAAGACAAGTGGGACATTAAAAGTTGTTAAAAGCGTTCTAAAAGAGTGAACGGTGTTTCCGTGACAACGCCACAAATTTCAGGTTTGTTTTTGTGGCTCGCCATCAAATTCGACGAGTGATAATTCGCACATACTTTGGCCGATTTCACTCAAACTTTAATCGTTTGTGGACACCCCGGCCCTGAACAGATTGATATAAGAAAATCTGAAATGGACGATATAGCGCCACCTAGGGAAGTGCAAAATTTTATTTTGTCGTAGACATACCAAATTTGGTACACACATTCGTGACAGGGTCTCGATCAAAAATCTCAATGATGACCCCGGGCATCTCCCATCGTGTTGCCATGGCAACAGGCCAAACATCTGTCATTGTCATTAGGATTCTCTGGAAAAACTTTGGTGTAGTCAAACAAAATTTGGTACACAGATGCATCATGGGAAGATAAACAAAAAGTATATTATACCTTTGCTAGGCAACCAAACAGCCATTTTGGATAGACCATGTGACCTGGTGGCGAAGGCGCCATTTCCTGTCAAACTTCGACGAGTGATAATTCGCACATACTTTGGCCGATTTTACTCAAACTTTAATCGTTGGTGAACACCCCGGCCCTACACAGATTGATATAAGAAAATCTCAATTGGCCGTAATAGCGCCCCCTAGGGAGATTGCATGGAACAGAAAAATTTTACTTTGCCGTAGACTCACCAAATTTGGACCAGACATTCGTGACATGGTCTCGATCAAAAAACACAGTGACACCCCCACTCCATCTCACATCATGTTGCCATGGTAACAGGTCAAACGTCTGTCCCTGCCATTAGGATGCCTGGCAAAAACTTTGGTGTAGCTACACCTAATTTGGTACATAGATGGTTCATGGGAATAGGAAAATGGCGCGTTAGCAGGGGGCTGCGAGTGCAAGCGAGGGCCGATCATCGCCGCTTGCGGCTATATTTCTTATTATTATTATTTTTCTCCCCCCTTTTTTCAGGTTTCGGGTACTTCCCACCGACGAAAACTCACGAAATTTTGCACAAAGTTCAAGAACGCCAAAAAAGGAATTTACAAATAATCTGTATTAAAAAATCTTAAAAAATGGCTCGACAGCGCCACCTGGAAAATCAAAATACATTGCGTCTATGGCTATACCCGAAAAATGAACTTTGTCGTAGACAAACAAAATTCGAGTGGTGGATAGGTCATGTTGTTACAAACCAAAAAATATATTATGCCGTTGCTAGGTGACCAACAGGAAGTCGGCCATATTGGAACGAGCACGTGACCCGGTGCCGAAGGCGGAGTTTCCTGTCCTCGTATTTTAACGAACTCCTCCTAGGGTTTTTGACCCAGACTCACCAGAATCGTGCTGTATCATCTAGACAAGTGGGACATTAAAAGTTGTTAAAAGCGTTCTAAAAGAGTGAACGGTGTTTCCGTGACAACGCCACAAATTTCGGGTTCGTTTTTGCGATTCGCCATCAACCTTCGACGAGCGATAATTCGCGCATACTTTGGCCGATTTCACTCAAACTTTAATCGTTCGTTGACACCCCGGCCCTGAACAGATTGATATAAGAAAATCTGAAATGGATGCTATAGCGCCACCTAGGGAGATTGCATGGAAGCGCAAAATTTTACTTTGTCGTAGACATACCAAATTTGGTACATATATTCATGACGGGGTCTCGATCAAAAAACTCAATGACACCAACACGCCATGTCCCATCGTGTTGCCATGGCAACAGGCCAAACTTCTCTCCTTGCCAATGGGACGCCAGGCAAAAACTTTGTCGTAGCCAAACCAAATTTGGTACACAGATGCATCATGGGAATAGGAACAAAAAAATATATTACACCGTTGCTAGGCAACCAACAGGAAGAAGGCCATATTGGAACGAGCACGTGACCCGGCACCGAGAGCGCATTTTCCTGTCCTCGTATTTTAACGAACTCCTCCTAGGGTTTTTGACCCAGACTCACCAGAATCGTGCTGTATCATCTAGACAAGTGGGACATTAAAAGTTGTTAAAAGCGTTCTAAAAGAGTGAACGGTGTTTCCATGACAACGCCACAAATTTCAGGTTCGTTTTTGTGGCTCGCCATCAAATTTCGATGAGCGATAATTCACGCATACTTTGGCCGATTTCACTCAAACTTCAATCGTTGGTGGACACCCCGGCCCTGAACAGATTGATATAAGAAAATCTGAAATGGGTGCTATAGCGCCACCTAGGGAGATTGCATGGAAGTGCAAAATTTTACTTTGTCGTAGACATACCAAATTTGGTACACATATTCGTGACGGGGTCTTGATAAAAAAACTCAATGACGCCAACATGCCATGTCCCATCGTGTTGCCATGGCAACAGGCCAAACATCTGTCGTCATCAATGGGACGCTAGGCAAAAACTTTGTCCTAGTCAAACCAAATTTGGTACACAGATGCATCATGGGAAGAGGAACAAAAAATTATATTACACCATTGCTAGGCAACCAACCAGCCATATTGGATAGACCATGTGACCTGGTGGCGAAGGCGTCATTTCCTGTCAAACTTCGACGAGTGATAATTCGCACATACTTTGGCCGATTTTACTCAAACTTTAATCGTTGCTGAACACCCCGGCCCTACACAGATTGATACAAGAAAATCTCAATTGGCCGTAATAGCGCCCCCTAGGGAGATTGCATGGAACAGAAAGATTTTACTTTGCCGTAGACACACCAAATTTGGACCACACATTCGTGACAGGGTCTCGATCAAAAATCTCAATGATGACCCCGCGGCATCTCCTGTCATGTTGCCATGGTAACAGGTCAAACAGCTGTCCCTGCCATTAGAACGCCGGCAAAAGCTTTGGTGTAGCCACACCTAATTTAGTACATATATGGCTCATGGGAATAGGAAAATGGCGCGTTAGCGCCACCCCCCCTGCGAGTGCAAGCGAGGGCCGATCATCGCCGCTTGCGGCTATATTTATTAGGCCCGAGCGCTAAAGCGTAGGGCCTATTGTAATTGTTCTGCAGTGCGAAGCACTGCAGAACCAGCGTGCACAAAACAAAGCGCGAAGCGCTTTGTTTTGTGCACGCAGCAGAGCGCGGAGCGCTCTCCCCTTTTTAAACACCTAGCACTCATGTCAACGACTGGTGCCCGCTGACATGGCACGGTGGCATCGCCCGTGGCCGCGATAGCGGCCAAATTGTAATTGTTCACCCCAAAACATTCTCGGCCCACCAGCGTGCGCAAAACAAAGCGCGAAGCGCTTTGTTTTTGGCACGCAGCAGGGTGCGGAGCGCTCTCCCGTTTTAAGCACCTAGCACTCATGTCAACGACTGGTGCCCGCTGACCTGGCACGGTGGCACCGCCCGTGGCGGCAAAATTGTAATTGTTTTGTGGGCACACATGACATCGTGCACGCAGTGCACGATGTCATGTGTGCCCACAAAACCAGAGCGCGAAGCGCTCTCCCTTTTCCAAACACTCAATGCCACACTATAGTGACACTCATAGGATCCAATAGCACAGACTGGCACTGCCCATTGCCGCGAAAGCGGCATAATTGTAATCGTTAACCATCGTAAACGTCAAAAATATGTATTGGGCAAGTGAGTAATCGATGAGGTCAATGACGAGCGCAACGCGCTCGTCATTGACAATGGACCCCACGGGTGCGTTACTGGACGCGAGCCCTTTCCATTGATATATATATTGCCACCATAGGTGGCACCATATTGTTATTGTTCTGGTTTTTCTTATTATTATTATTATTTATTCTTATTATTATTATTTTTCTCCCCCCATTTTTGCAGGTTTCGGGTACTTCCCACCGACGAAAACTCACGAAATTTTGCACAAAATTCAAGAATGCCAAAAAAGGAATTTACAAATAATCAGTATTAAAAAATCTTTAAAAATGGCTCGACAGCGCCACCTGGAAAATCAAAATACATTGCGCCTATGGCTATACCCGAAAAATGAACTTTGTCGTAGACAAACGAAATTCGGGTGGTGGATAGGTCATGTCGTTACAAACCAAAAAATATATTATGCCGTTGCTAGGCGACCAACAGGAAGTCGGCCATATTGGAACGAGCACGTGACCCGGCGCCGAAGGCGGAGTTTCCTGTCCTCGTATTTTAACGAACTCCTCCTAGGGTTTTTGACCCAGACTCACCAGAATCGTGCTGTATCATCTAGACAAGTGGGACATTAAAAGTTGTTAAAAGCGTTCTAAAAGAGTGAACGGTGTTTCCGTGACAACGCCACAAATTTCGGGTTCGTTTTGCGGCTCGCCATCAAACTTCGACGAGCGATAATTCGCGCATACTTTGGCCGATTTCACTCAAACTTTAATCATTGGTGGACACCCCGGCCCTGAACAGATTGATATAAGAAAATCTGAAATGGGTGCTATAGCGCCACCTAGGGAGATTGCATGGAAGCGCAAAATTTTACTTTGTCATAGACATACCAAATTTGGTACACATATTCGTGACGGGGTATCGATCAAAAAACTTAATGACGTCAACACACCATGTCCCATCGTGTTGCCATGGCAACAGGCCAAACATCTGTCGTCGCCAATGGGACGTCCGGCATAAACTTTGTCATAGCCAAACCAAATTTGGTACACAGATGCATCATGGGAATAGGAACAAAAAAGTATATTATGCGGTTGCTAGGCGATCAACAGGAAGTCGGCCATTTTGGACCGAGCACGTGACCTGACACCGAGGGCGCATTTTCCTGTCCTCGTATTTTAACGAACTCCTCCTTGAGTTTTTGACCCAGACTCACCAGAATCGTGCTGTATCATCTAGACAAGTGGGACATTAAAAGTTGTTAAAAGCGTTCTAAAAGAGTGAACGGTGTTTCCGTGACAACGCCACAAATTTCAGGTTCGTTTTTGAGACTCGCCATCAAATTCGATGAGCGATAATTCACGCATACTTTGGCCGATTTCACTCAAACTTTAATCGTTGGTGGACACCCCGGCCCTGAACAGATTGATATGAGAAAATCTGAAATGGACACTATAGCGCCACCTAGGGAGATTGCATGGAAGTGCAAAATTTTACTTTGTCGTAGACATACCAAATTTGGTACACACATTTGTGACGGGGTCTTGATCAAAAAACTCAATGACGCCAACACGCCATGTCCCATCGTGTTGCCATGGCAACAGGCCAAACATCTGTTGTCACCAATGGGACGCCAGGCAAAAACTTTGTCGTAGCCAAACCAAATTTGGTACACAGATGCATCATGGGAATAGGAACAAAAATGTATATTAAGCGGTTGCTAGGCGACCAACCAGCCATATTGGATAGACCATGTGACCTGGTGGCAAATGCGTCATTTCTTGTCAAACTTCGACAAGTGTTAATTCACGCATACTTTGGCTGATTTCACTCAAACTTCAATCATTGGTGGACACCCCGGCCCTGAACAGATTGATATAAGAAAATCTGAAATGGACACTATAGCGCCCCCTAGGGAGACTACATGGAAGTGCAAAATTTTACTTTGTCGTAGACATACCAAATTTGGTACACACATTCGTGATAGGGTCTCGAGCAAAAATCTCAATGATGACCCCATGGCATCTCCCATTGTGTTGCCATGGCAACAGGCCAAAAATCTGTCGTCATCAATGGGACGCTAGGCAAAAACTTTGTCCTAGTCAAACCAAATTTGGTACACAGATGCGTCATGGGAAGAGGAACAAACAATTATATTACACCATTGCTAGGCAACCAACCAGCCATATTGGATAGACCATGTGACCTGGTGGCAAAGGCGTCATTTCCTGTCAAACTTCGACGAGTGATAATTCGCACATACTTTGGCCGATTTTACTCAAACTTTAATCGTTGCTGAACACCCCGGCCCTACACAGATTGATATAAGAAAATCTCAATTGGCCGTAATAGCGCCCCCTAGGGAGATTGCATGGAACAGAAAGATTTTACTTTGCCGTAGACACACCAAATTTGGACCACACATTCGTGACAGGGTCTCGATCAAAAATCTCAATGATGACCCCGCGGCATCTCCCGTCATGTTGCCATGGTAACAGGTCAAACAGCTGTCCCTGCCATTAGAACGCCGGCAAAAGCTTTGGTGTAGCCACACCTAATTTAGTACATATATGGCTCATGGGAATAGGAAAATGGCGCGTTAGCGCCACCCCCCCTGCGAGTGCAAGCGAGGGCCGATCATCGCCGCTTGCGGCTATATTTATTATTATTATTTTCCTCCCCCCCTTTTTGCAGGTTTCGGGTACTTCCCACCGACGAAAACTCACGAAATTTTGCACAAAATTCAAGAATGCCAAAAAAGGAATTTACAAATAATCTGTATTAAAAAATCTTTAAAAATGGCTCGACAGCGCCACCTGGAAAAACAAAATACATTGCGTCTATGGCTATACCCGAAAAATGAACTTTGTCGTAGACAAATGAAATTCGGGTGGTGGATAGGTCATGTCGTTACAAACCAAAAAATATATTATGCCGTTGCTAGGCGACCAACAGGAAGTCGGCCATATTGGAACGAGCACGTGACCCGGCGCCGAAGGCGGAGTTTCCTGTCCTCGTATTTTAACGAACTCCTCCTAGGGTTTTTGACCCAGACTCACCAGAATCGTGCTGTATCATCTAGACAAGTGGGACATTAAAAGTTGTTAAAAGCGTTCTAAAAGAGTGAACGGTGTTTCCGTGACATCGCCACAAATTTCGGGTTCGTTTTTGCGATTCGCCATCAACCTTCGACGAGCGATAATTCGCGCATACTTTGGCCGATTTCACTCAAACTTTAATCGTTGGTGGACACCCCGGCCCTGAACAGATTAATATAAGAAAATCTGAAATGGGTGCTATAGCGCCACCTAGGGAGATTGCATGGAAGCGCAAAATTTTACTTTGTCGTAGACATACCAAATTTGGTACACATATTCATGACGGGGTATCGATCAAAAAACTCAATGACGCCAACACGCCATGTCCCATCGTGTTGCCATGGCAACAGGCCAAACATCTGTCGTCGCCAATGGGACTCCCAGCATAAACTTTGTCGTAGCCAAACCAAATTTGGTACACAGATGCATCATGGGATACGGAACAAAAAAGTATATTATGCGGTTGCTAAGCGACCAACAGGAAGTCGGCCATTTTGGACCGAGCACGTGACCTGGCACCGAGGGCGCATTTTCCTGTCTTCGTATTTTAACGAACTCCTCCTAGGGTTTTTGACCCAGACTCACCAGAATCGTGCTGTATCATCTAGACAAGTGGGACATTAAAAGTTGTTAAAAGCGTTCTAAAAGAGTGAACGGTGTTTCCGTGACAATGCCACAAATTTCAGGTTCGTTTTTGCGGCTCGCCACCAAACTTCGACGAGCGATAATTCGCGCATACTTTGGCCGATTTCACTCAAACTTCAATCGTTGGTGGACACCCCGGCCCTGAACAGATTAATATAAGAAAATCTGAAATGGACGCTATAGCGCCACCTAGGGAGATTGCAAGGAAGTGCAAAATTTTACTTTGTCGTAGACATACCAAATTTGGTACACACATTCGTGACGGGGTCTTGATAAAAAAACTCAATGACACCAACACGCCATGTCCCATCGTGTTGCCATGGCAACAGGCCAAACATCTGTCGTCACCAATGGGACGCCAGGCAAAAACTTTGTCGTAGCCAAACCAAATTTGGTACACAGATGCATCATGGGAAGAGGAACAAAAAAGTATATTAAGCGGTTGCTAGGCGACCAACCAGCCATATTGGATAGACCATGTGACCTGGTGGCAAATGCGTCATTTCTTGTCAAACTTCGACAAGTGTTAATTCACGCATACTTTGGCTGATTTCACTCAAACTTCAATCATTGGTGGACACCCCGGCCCTGACCAGATTAATATAAGAAAATCGGAAATGGACGCTATAGCGCCCCCTAGGGAGATTGCATGGAAGTGTAAAATTTTACTTTGTCGTAGACATACCAAATTTGGTACACACATTTGTGATAGGGTCTCGATAAAAAATCTCAATGATGCCCCCACGCCATCTCCCATCATGTTGTCATGGCAACAGGCCAAGCATCTGTTCTCGCCATTAGGATCCTCTGCAAAAACTTTGTCATAGTCAAACCAAATTTGGTACACAGATGCATCATGGGAAGAGAAACAAAAAAGTATATTACGTCGTTGCTAGACAACCAACCAGCCATATTGGATAGACCATGTGATCTGGTGGCAAAGGCGTCATTTCCTGTCAAACTTCGACGAATGATAATGCACTCATACTTTGGCCGATTTCACTCAAACTTTAATCGTTGGTGGACACCCCGGCCCTACACAGATTGATATAAGAAAATCTAAAATGGCCATAATAGCGCCCCCTAGGGAGATTGCATGGAACAGAAAAAAATTACTTTGCCGTAGACACACCAAATTTGGACCACACATTCAGGACATGGTCTCGATCAAAAAACACAGTGACACCCTCACTCCATCTT
Organism: Paratrypauchen microcephalus; assembly: GCA_036785185.1. NCBI lineage: Eukaryota > Metazoa > Chordata > Actinopteri > Gobiiformes > Gobiidae > Paratrypauchen > Paratrypauchen microcephalus. The sequence goes on from JAVJIX010000360.1 coordinate 46,620, forward strand.
GCATCATATTGCCATGGTAACAGGCCAAACATCTGTCCCCGCCATTAGGATGCCCGGCAAAAACTTTGACGTAGCCACACCTAATTTTGTACATAGATGCATCATGGGAATAGGAACAAAAAAGTATATTACACCATTGCTAGGCAACCAACCAGCCATATTGGATAGACCATGTGACCTGGTGGCAAAGGCGTCATTTCCTGTCAAACTTCGACAAGTGATAATTCACACATACTTTGGCTGATTTCACTCAAACTTTAATCGTTGGTGGACACCCCGGCCCTGAACAGATTAATATAAGAAAATCTTAAATTGGTGCTATAGCGCCACCTAGGGAGATTGTGTGGAACAGAAAAATTTTACTTTGTCGTAGACATACCAAATTTAGTACACACATTCATGACAGGGTCTCAATCAAAAAACTCAAAGACGCCCCCACACAATCTCCCATCGTGTTGCCATGGCAACAGGCAAAACATCTGTCCTCGCCAATGGGACGCCAGGCAAAAACTTTGTCATAGTCAAACCAAATTTGGTACACAGATGCATCATGGGAAGAGGAACAAAAAAGTACATTACGCCATTGCTAGGCAACCAACCAGCCTTATAGGACAGACCATGTGACCTGGTGGTGACGGCGCTACTTCCTATCAAACTTGGACGAGTGATAATGTGCTAATAGTTTGGCTGATTTCACTCAAACTTTACTCATTGGTGTAAACCCTGGCCCTGAACAGATTGACATAATAAAATCTGAAATGGCCGTAATAGCGCCCCCTAGGGTAATTGCATGGAAAAGAAACATTTTACTTTGCCGTAGACACACCAAATTTGGACCACACATTCGTGACATGGTCTTGATCAAAAAACATAGTGACACCCCCATACCATCTCACATCGTGTTGCCATGGTAACAGGCAAAACGTCTGTCCCCGCCAATAGGATGCTCGACAAAGTTTGGTATAGCCACACCAAATTCGGTACATAGATGCATCATGGGCATAGGAATAAAAAAAGAATATTACGTCGTTGCTAGGCAACTAACCAGCCATATTGGATAGGCCATGTGACCTGGTGTCAAAGGCACCATTTTCTGTCCTCATATTTTTATTTATTCAATTGATTTATTAATGTTTGCACCCAACATTTAAAACAACAAAAATACACACAAAAGAAAAAGAAAATAACAGAACAGTGCAGGAAAGGCTTATGATTGACCCTCCTCTTAAAATAATTGAAATTAAAAGGCAAAACAAACAACCCCTTCCCACCTCAACCCCAGGCATTCAACACAAATGCATCCAGATAACGCACAAACTCACACATGCATCCAGCTAGAAAAAAGGGGAGGAAAATGGCGCGTTAGCGCCACCCCCCCTGCGAGTGCAAGCGAGGGCCGATCATCGCCGCTTGCGGCTATATTTATTATTATTATTATTATTATTATTATTAAAAATGCATTAAATCTACCATCTGTAACACAACTGGCCAACCCAGTCCTTGTATTCTCACATATCACCACATAGACGTTATCTGTGTTACTGTCCGTTAGCGTTAGAGGTTTGAAGTTCAAGTTATGGTACAGATGGTAGCTTTGAAAGGCAAAATTGTAATATAAAAATATCTAAAAGTGCACTAAATATCATTTCTGATGGGAGGCCTGGCTTCTGTTTGTCTCTGTGGAGATGTTATTGTTTTGCTAATTGTTCCAGGATATGGCTGTAAAACATAGAGTGTATAATAGACATAGCTAGACTGCTAGCCACAACTCCAATTCACTTTCTACTGAAAAAACATCACCCCTTTCTTTGTAACTTTTGCTGTTAGACTGGTCATTTCGGTCTTAACATATTTGTATTAACCCATTTTTTGTTTGTTTGTTGTTTTTTCACTATTTTGTCTGTAAATCAAGATATGAAAATAAATAACAGACCAATCATCTGCCCTCTTTCGCCGAGGTCACTTAAACTTTATCTTAAACCCCAGTGTGTAGGATTCATGTCGCATAGGTGGATGGTGCTATTGCACTTTCTGTTTTAGCTACGGCAGACCTCGAGGGTCACCCGGGCGCGCCGTAACGCGGACAGCTCTCGTATCTGTGCACGAGCCGCGCGCTGCTACTGTATAAATAAAACGTGGTCCCGGTTAGTTTTTTTTTTTCTTTTCTCATGAAAACACACATTCCCGATAATGTACCATGACAGTCTACACATCAAATGAAACCTTACAGTCTCCTCTTTTTGACTATGCAATTCATTTCCCTGCACAACAATCACTCCCCGAGCACATGGGGCTTTTATACGGAAAAGCACAAAACGAGGTTAGCTTACCTTAGAATGCTTTGCACAGGTCAAACTCTGTATTTCACCATAAACTTGCTCTCAATTTGTCCGTAAGGATCCAGCGAATAAAATACAGTAAAACAATTTAGTCCAAAACACGTGTTAGATTCATTACGACGTCTGATCCAGCAACATGCTTGTGTTGTTTACCCAAAATCACGAGCCTTGCCGAAGGCGAAGGATGAGCCCAAATGTCCTTCTGCGGCTCTCGTATTCAAAATGGCTGCCTCTACATGGGGAAGATCCCCCTTTTATGTGACTATATCTAAGTCCAAAAGAATACTTTGATTTCATGATGGAAGTGAAAAGGCTTGGAAAACAATGTATTTTTGAATGGGTATCTTCAATTTCAGTAATTAACGGGTAAAAATCTTACACACTGTCCCTTTAAGCTATACATATTCCAGGCAAAACAATTACATCTCCATGGAAATAAGTGGCACAACCTCCACCATACTGCACCTTTAAATTTTCATAATTTTGTCATTCTGTTTGGCATGACATAGTATTTCTGTTACTCTCTTCTGTGTTCTATACAAAGTACATAAACGTGTTCTGTACACACCGGACGACTGGAGTTACCATCATACAAAACTAGAGCTAAAAAAAAAAAAAAGCCTAAAGCTGTAATCAAACTGAATAAGACTAATCTGTGTGAAATTGGACACATTTATTCAAAGGTATCAGATTGTATAAAGTATTCAGCCTGCAGCCATTTTGATAATTCATAAAAAGAAGCTAAAGGATTTAATGTATTATGTTTAACTGATAATGAATATATGAGATAGTGTAATAAGGGTTTTTTAGGCTGTGCTCAAGTCTTCGGCTAGATTGGCATATAATAGCTCATTTTTGTGTGATTTCTAGTCATTTTTAGAATCTATTATAAAAGGTCCAAGACACGTAAGGTGAACGGGGGGATGATTTGAGAATTGGCCAGGACTGACAATGGCTCAGTTTTATCGGGTTCATCAGTGGAGAGCTCTGACAATGCTGACATTTGATCTCTGCTCACCTGATAGGGCAGACCCATTGTTCAAAGTGTAGTCAAGTCCAAACATCAGAAGCGCCACTAGTTGGACCAGAAACCACAGACAAGGAGGTGAAATTGATTGTTCATTTGTCGGGCTAAAGCTCAGCAAATGCCAAGAAATCTCTGCACTGAGCCAGGGGTTAGTGTGCCCACATGCCAGCACATTGGAGCTGATGGGGTAAAATAACATGGCATGAAAATTGAGATGGGATCGGACTATGTTGGCAGATGTTATTCATTACACATTTTGGATCAATATGGCCGGGAAGCTTCACTCATGGAAAAAGTGAAAACATGCCAGCATGCAATGGTAGCACTACAGCACTACAATGTTATCTTTTGTGTATTGTCTATCAAAGATGCACTACGTAAATCTGGGGGCATGTGTCTGCCACCTGCTTGTCTGGAGGTGTTGACAGCCTTAAAATGTTCCACAGTAGGCATTAAAGGGTCCACACTAGTTTCTGATCTGTTGATGTTATTTCCTCATTAAAGGGATAGTGCAGGGTTTTTTTATTTTTTATTTTTTTTAATGTTAATCTGTATGGGTTTCCTTCTAAAAGTTACGTGTGTTGACACCGGCTTACCTCCAACAATCTCAGCTGATTCTGGTTCGGTTCCCTTTCTGGAGCCCAGGTAAGTAGGTCCGGTAACTTCCCTGGAACATGAAATAAAGCTTGTTTTTCTTCTCAAAACAAAACATTTCTTAGAAAGGTGATATATTTGCGTCCGAAACAGTTGTCCACGAAACATCCAGCAGCGTATTTCGCATTCGCGTATTGTCTCTCTCCACTCGTATCACTACGCCCATGTTAACTCTATCCTCTTCACCTTCAGCGGATGTCTACGCCGAAGTTTACAAGTGAACAGGCTGATAGAGAGCTGATAGACCGGTACCTGTCCATGGGCCATTTGGTACCGGGCCGCGGTGGCTCATTCCCCCAACCCTTCATTTTGAGTGGTCCGTCCTTGTTCCGAAAAGAGCACATGGACTTCCATGTGCACGATGCTACGATCAGACTGCAGGGCTTAATTTTTGTGTGAAATCCGATTTTTTTTTTTTGTGCATTTTTAAAAAAATGTGATCTCCAGTGTGAATTTTAAACACCCCAAAAGTGTCCCACGTGTGCCTTGGAGGACACGACGACGTCACGTGCAGCGAGCGTGCTCAATGTTTACGGACGTAGCCTAAAGTTGCTCAGAGCCAGAACATGTACAGCTTATTTGTTTTAAGGAGGAGACGGAGAATGAAAAGGTTTTTGGCCACAGCGTTTTGTGGGGCAGTGGCAGCTACGTCCGTAGAAATGAACGTGTTGGTGCGGAGTCGCAGACAAGAGCGGTGGGATTGCTACGTGCCTCGATGCTTCACTGATACGGAGTTTATATACTATTTTCGCATGACGAGAACGTTTGTGTACATTTGTGAGCGCCTACTTGTACCACTCTCGCTGGAGGAAACACGCCCAGGTCAGATGAACGCGACCTGACCGTTCAGACTGAAGTCACATGCCAAAAGATCAGATATGTATCAGTTTTAGGACCACAAGTGGCCTGGATCACATTTGAAAAAATCGGATCTGTGTCGTTCAGACTGTCATTAGAAGATCAGATACAGGGGCGAAAAAATTGGATTTGGGTCAGGCTGCAGTGTGAATGTACGCTAATATTAAACCCACATGCCAACAAAATGAGGAAAAAACAGACGTCTTTGGAAAATTTCTTTGCAAAGGGGAAAAGGCCCAGTGAGGAGACAGAAGAAGAGCCGATGACCACTAAGAAAAAGAAAGCTGGATTTAACAGACAATACCAGGAGACCTACTGAAAATATGGATTTATCACAACAGGTGATTCCCACGCACCAAGCCCGCTCTGCATAACATGCAGCGACCAGCTATCCAATGAGGCGGCATTAAAAGTATGTTCGAGACATCAACTGGTACTCTGGATAAAAGTTACGGAGTAGACTGGACATAAGCAGCACACTTCGGGTGTCATTGTCTCCCATTACGCCAAGATAGATCTCGTAGCAGAGAAACAAGCTCAGGGCTCTCATTGATTCAGCGTTACAGTGAGTTGAATTTTTCATGTACTTTATATTTGTTTTGTGATGTATCTCTTATTCTGAAGGCATGTTTAAGCATTACCATAGCAACCAGAGAGCGTTGGGGCAGAGTGGATGTTGTGACTCTTGTTATGTTGTTGGCGCATGTCATGAGGACGCTTTTATTAAAGTTATATACAAGTACACAGTGGATTCACCATTATTATTATATCTATAACATGCCACAGTTCTTGTGTTGTTCATATAATTTTATTTTGTGGTATTTATTCGCCAATTTACCCGCCCCCCCAAACCCCACCGGTCCGTGAAAATTTTGGGTGACATTAACTGGTCCGATCTTTGATCAAAGATCAAATATCTTTGATGTAGCCGAATCAATTCACGCACGTCAGTATCGGGTGCATAGAATTGACCTGTTGACCTGCTCGTGGCGCTAGAGGGTTGGGGGTGGGGGCCTATAAATTGCTGTGGGTAATGAGGAGACTGGCTGGAATGTGCATGCAAAATTTCACAACTTTTTACCAAGCGGTTCTAGGGGTTGCCATAGACTCCCAGAGGTGGAGGAATATATAATAATAATAATAAATATAGCTGCAAGCAGCAATGCCGGGGGCCAAGCACCGTTTGACAGGGTCTAACAAGGTCTGACAGGATCTAACAGAGTCTGACAGGGTCTGACAGGGTCAGGGTCTAACCCTGTCAGAACAGACACATCAAACACAGATCAAAGGTTGCTAGGTGCGTTGCTAGGCAGTTGACAAATTTCTGCAACTTTGACCTGCTGGTGCCACTAGACGGTTGGAGCTGGGGACCTATAAATCGCTGTGGGTAATGAGGAGACTGGCTGGAATGTGCATGCCAAATTTCACAACTTTTTACCAAACGGTTCTAGGGGCTGCCATAGACTTCCTATACTAGAAGAATAATAATAATAATAATAATAAATATAGCTGCAAGCAGCAATGCCGGGGGCCAAGCACCGTTTGACAGGGTCTAACAAGGTCTGACAGGATCTAACAGAGTCTGACAGGGTCTGACAGGGTCAGGGTCTAACCCTGTCAGAACAGACACATCAAACACAGATCAAAGGTTGCTAGGTGCGTTGCTAGGCAGTTGACAAATTTCTGCAACTTTGACCTGCTGGTGCCACTAGACGGTTGGAGCTGGGGACCTATAAATCGCTGTGGGTAATGAGGAGACTGGCTGGAATGTGCATGCCAAATTTCACAACTTTTTACCAAACGGTTCTTGCGTTGCTAGGCAATTGACAAATTTCTGCAACTTTGACCTGCTGGTGCCACTAGACGGTTGGAGCTGGGGACCTATAAATTGCTGTGGGTAATGAGGAGACTGGCTGGAATGTGCATGCCAAATTTCACAACTTTTTACCAAACGGTTCTAGGGGCTGCCATAGACTTCCTATACTAGAAGAATAATAATAATAACTTTCAGACCCGAACATCAAAGCAAAGATCAAAGGGTTACTAGGCAACTCGCCTAGGCAACGGAATACGATTCCTAGAGGGTGCCCAGCACCTCTGGTGCTTGGCCCCCTAAATATAGCTGCAAGCAGCAATGCGGGGGCCAAGCACCGTTTGACAGGGTCTAACAAGGTCTGACAGGATCTAACAGAGTCTGACAGGGTCTGACAGGGTCAGGGTCTAACCCTGTCAGAACAGACACATCAAAGACATACCAAAGGTTGCTATATGCGTTGCTAGGCAATTGACAAATTTCTGCAACTTTGACCTGCTGGTGCCACTAGACGGTTGGGGCTGGGGACCTATAAATCGCTGTGGGTAATGAGGAGACTGGCTGGAATGTGCATGCCAAATTTCACAACTTTTTACCGGACGGTTCTAGGGGCTGCCATAGACTTCCTATAGAATAGAAGAATAATAATAATAATCCTGAGACCAGAACATCAAAGCAAAGATCAAAGGGTTACTAGGCAACTTGCCTAGGCAACGGAATACAATTCCTATAGGGTGCCCAGCACCTCCGGTGCTTGGCCCCCTAAATATAGCTGCAAGCAGCAATGCGGGGGCCAAGCACCGTTTGACAGGGTCTAACAAGGTCTGACAGGATCTAACAGAGTCTGACAGGGTCTGACAGGGTCAGGGTCTAACCCTGTCAGAACAGACACATCAAAGACATATCAAAGGTTGCTATATGCGTTGCTAGGCAATTGACAAATTTCTGCAACTTTGACCTGCTGGTGCCACTAGACGGTTGGGGCTGGGGACCTATAAATCGCTGTGAGTAATGAGGAGACTGGCTGGAATGTGCATGCCAAATTTCACAACTTTTTACCGGACGGTTCTAGGGGCTGCCATAGACTTCCTATAGAATAGAAGAATAATAATAATAATCCTGAGACCAGAACATCAAAGCAAAGATCAAAGGGTTACTAGGCAACTTGCCTAGGCAACGGAATACAATTCCTATAGGGTGCCCAGCACCTCCGGTGCTTGGCCCCCTAAATATAGCTGCAAGCAGCAATGCGGGGGCCAAGCACCGTTTGACAGGGTCTAACAAGGTCTGACAGGATCTAACAGAGTCTGACAGGGTCTGACAGGGTCAGGGTCTAACCCTGTCAGAACAGACACATCAAAGACAGATCAAAGGTTGCTATGTGCGTTGCTAGGCAGTTGACAAATTTCTGCAAGTTTGACCTGCTGCTGCCACTAGACGGTTGGAGCTGGGGACCTATAAATTGCTGTGGGTAATGAGGAGACTGGCTGGAATGTGCATGCCAAATTTCACAACTTTTTACCAAACGGTTCTAGGGGCGGCCATAGACTTCCTATATAAAATATCCTTATATTTTTTACCACAAAGTGGAGAAAATGAGCGTTATGTACAAAGAGTCATTTCGAGCAGATCGGTGATTTTGATGTCAATATTTATTGATTTAATGACACCTCAAACATCTAAAACAACAGAGAAACAGATTTTTGATGACAAAGTACATTTTTTATTTACAAATATAAGAATATAAGGCTCTTTGAATTGAAAATTCCTTCAAATCAATAGTGCCAAGAGATGTTTACAGGATATATCTTTTCCTATAAAATAGAACTTTGTCACTTCACAACAATATTGAGGCTCAGAGTACAGATCCATAATAAAAATAAAAATTAATACACACACACACACATATATGTACATACACACAAGCCCATGCATAAACCTTTACACACACACAGCTACACACACACACACACGCACACGCACGCACACACGTGCGTATACACACGCACGTACACACACATAACTTCATTCATTACAATTCCCACACAGCAGCATCATGTAAACTTAATTCTTCTCATCTCATGCCTCTCTGGAGACCAGGATCTACTGCTCCAAGTCAGTAAACTTCTTCTTTGGCGCTGTCGTAGTTCTGATCAGAGTTCTTTCTCTGCGCAGCGCACACACGACATGCCCCCTGCCTCAGACAGAGCAGATCTCGGCCCTGACCTCGCTGCTTGATCCGGCTTGTCTCTGTGATCCTCTGATCCAGGATCCTAGGTCCCAAGAGCGATCAGACCGCTCCATAGGCGCTGATCAACAGTCATCTGCTTTTCCGGATTCCCTCACCATCTTGCTCCTCTGGCCAATACACAGTACACAAACTACACTCTTCCTCTCTTCCGGGTCTGCGATCGGCAGATAATGATACAAGATTGCTACCTACAGGTTGGGAGACGTGAATTACACCTTCAAAGCTGCTCCAGGTCATATTCTAGCGACCCCCGCTGAAAAACACCCTTGACAAATATATTCGTCACGGCACTCAACGTTTGGATTCAACATGACAAATTTCTGCAACTTTGACCTGCTGCTGCCAGTAGACGGTTGGAGCTGGGGACCTATAAATTGCTGTGGGTAATGAGGAGACTGGCTAGAATGTGCATGCCAAATTTCACAACTTTTTACCAAACGGTTCTAGGGGCTGCCATAGACTTCCTATATAAAATATCCTTATATTTTTTACCACAAAGTGGAGAAAATGAGCGTTATGTACAAAGAGTCATTTCGAGCAGATCAGTGATTTTGATGTCAATATTTATTGATTTAATGACACCTCAAACATCTAAAACAACAGAGAAAGAGATTTTTGATGACAAAGTACATTTTTTATTTACAAATATAAGAATATAAGGCTCTTTGAATTGAAAATTCCTTCAAATCAATAGTGCCAAGAGATGTTTACAGGATATATCTTTTCCTATAAAATAGAACTTTGTCACCTCACAACAATATTGAGGCTCAGAGTACAGATCCATAATAAAAATAAAAATTAATACACACACACACACATATATGTACATACACACAAGCCCATGCATAAACCTTTACACACACACAGCTACACACACACACACACGCACACGCACGCACACACGTGCGTATACACACGCACGTACACACACATAACTTCATTCATTACAATTCCCACACAGCAGCATCATGTAAACTTAATTCTTCTCATCTCATGCCTCTCTGGAGACCAGGATCTACTGCTCCAAGTCAGTAAACTTCTTCTTTGGCGCTGTCGTAGTTCTGATCAGAGTTCTTGCTCCGCGCAGCGCACACACGACATGCCCCCTGCCTCAGACAGAGCAGATCTCGGCCCTGACCTCGCTGCTTGATCCGGCTTGTCTCTGTGATCCTCTGATCCAGGATCCTAGGTCCCAAGAGCGATCAGACCGCTCCATAGGCGCTGATCAACAGTCTTCTGCTTTTCCGGATTCCCTCACCATCTTGCTCCTCTGGCCAATACACAGTACACAAACTACATGGTCTAACAAGGTCTGACAGGATCTAACAGAGTCTGACAGGGTCTGACAGGGTCAGGGTCTAACCCTGTCAGAACAGACACATCAAAGACAGATCAAAGGTTGCTAGGTGCGTTGCTAGGCAGTTGACAAATTTCTGCAACTTTGACCTGCTGGTGCCACTAGACGGTTGGAGCTGGGGACCTATAAATTGCTGTGGGTAATGAGGAGACTGGCTGGAATGTGCATGCCAAATTTCACAACTTTTTACCAAACGGTTCTAGGGGCTGCCATAGACTTCCTATACTAGAAGAATAATAATAATAATAATAATAACTTTCCGACCCGAAGATCAAAGCAAAGATCAAAGGGTTACCAGGCAACTCGCCTAGGCAACGGAATACGATTCCTAGAGGGTGCCCAGCACCTCTGGTGCTTGGCCCCCTAATAACTTTCAGACCCGAAGATCAAAGCAAAGATCAAAGGGTTACTAGGCAACTCGCCTAGGCAACGGAATACGATTCCTAGAGGGTGCCCAGCACCTCTGGTGCTTGGCCCCCTAAATATAGCTGCAAGCAGCAATGTGGGGCCAAGCACCGAAGGTGCATGTAGGCCTCAGCATGTAGGCCGCATGCAGGGTCTGACAGGGTCTAACAGAGTCTGACAGGGTCTAACAGGGTAGTTAGACCCTGTCAGACTCAGAAACAGGGTTTAACAGGGTCTAACAAAGTTTAACAGGGTCTGACATGGTCTAACAGAGTCTGACAGGGTCTAACAGAGTCTGACAGGGTCTAACAGAGTCTGACAGGGTCTAACAGGGTCTGACAGGGTCTAACAGAGTCTGACAGGCTCTAACAGAGTCTGACAGGGTCTAACAAGGTCTGACAGGGTCTGACAGGGTCTAACAGGGTCTGACAGGGTCTAACAGAGTCTGACAGGGTCTAACAGAGTCTGACAGGGTCTAACAAGGTCTGACAGGGTCTAACAGGGTCTGACAGGGTCTAACAGAGTCTGACAGTTTTCATAAACTATAATAACCTTGTTGCAGGTGATGGGGTTTAGATAGACAGAGTCTGAAAGGGTTTAACAGGGTCTAACAGGGTTTAACAGGGTCTGACAGAGTCTGACAGGGTCTAACAGGGTAGGTAGACCCTGTCAGACTCAGAAACAGGGTTTAACAGGGTCTAACAAGGTTTGACAGGGTCTAACAAGGCCTGACAGGATCTAACAGAGTCTGACAGGGTCTAGCAGGGTCTGACAGGGTTTAACAGAGTCTGACAGGGTCTAACAGAGTCTGACAGGGTTTAACAAGGTTTAACAGATCAAAGAAACATCAAAGACAGATCGGTTGCTAGGTGCATTACTAGGCAATTCCTGAAAATTCCTGCAAATTTGACCTGCTGGTGGCACTAGATGGTTGGGGCTGGGGGCCTATAAATAGCTGTGGGTAATGAGGAGACTGGCTGGAATGTGCATGCAAAATTTCACAACTTTTTACTAGACGGTTCTAGGGGTTGCCATAGACTCCCATTGAGAAAATAATATAAAATTATAAGAATCAGGAGACCAGACGCATCAAAGGAAAGATCAAAGGGTTGCTAGGCAACGTCGCTAGGCAACGCAGTACAAACACTATTTTTTTTATTTTTATCTTTTTTATCTTTTTTATCTTTTAATATTACAAGATGACTGTGTAAGTCATCAGGTTGCGCCGCAGAATGGACGCACTGATCAGTCGCTCTGTGCCGACTCGCTCCCTTTATCTTATTTTTATCTTATTTTCAATCACTTTTTTCACTTTTTGTACTTGCACTGCACTCCCACGCTATGTGTACGACCGTAGCTCACTTTTGGAGCTACGTCCGTCAGTAAGCGCGGACTTTAAGCCGGTTTTCGAGGCATCGGCGGTGGACATCTTGCCCCTTTGTTTACTCTGGCGCCGTAAGAGGAGGAGAACGCGGCGAGGGAAACGAGCCGGGGTGCTGTGGAGAACCCGCCAGAGACACAACAGACCTACTCTTCCCTCTATCCTGCTTGCAAACGTCCAGTCTCTGAGGAATAAACTGGATGACCTGCGCGCACGGATTTATTTCGAACGGGACACGAGGAACTGTTGTGTTTTTGCCTTTACGGAAACATGGCTGGACCCAACCATTCCCGACAGCGCCGTTACCCCGGACAATTTCACTATATACAGGCAGGACAGAACGGAGGACTCAGGCAAGTCTTGTGGTGGGGGTGTGTGCTTTATGGTTAACTCTTTGTGGGCAACAGACGCACGTATTTTAACAACTCGCTGCACTCCAGCCCTAGAGCTGCTAACCATTAAAGTTAGACCCTTCTATCTGCCTAGAGATTTTAGCTTTGTAATCCTCACTGTAGTCTATATTCCACCACAAGCTGATAAAACAGAAGCCCTAGAACAACTGTATGGGATTATAAACGGACTTGAAAACTCTCACCCTGATGCAGCTTTCATTGTGGTGGGGGATTTCAACAGAGCCAATATGAAAACAGTCCTACCAAAATACTACCAGCACATATCCCTCCCCACCAGGGGGGGGCAGACTTTAGACCATTGTTACACCCCATTTAAAGACAGTTACAAACCCCTCCTCCGCCCAGCCTTTGATAAATCTGACCATAGCGCCATCTTGCTGTTGCCTGCGTACAAACAAAGGCTTAAACTGGAAAAACCGGTTCCCAGACAAATCCACAAATGGAGCAGTATGTCTGATGAGGTGCTACAGGACTGCTTTGAAACTACAGACTGGCAGATGTTTGCAGACGCAGCGGATGGTGACATTAATGCGTACACAGACTCTGTCGTAGGCTACATAGGGAAGTGCATTGAGGACACGGTGCCCAAAATCTCCATCTGCACTTACCCTAATCAGAAACCCTGGGCGGGACCGGAGGTGCGTGCTAAACTGAAAGCTCGCACCGCCGCCTTCAACTCAGGAGACCCCGAAGCCTACAAAGCAGCCAAGTACGACCTCAGAAAGACCATCAGGACTTCCCAGAGGGACTACAGGAGAGAGTGGAGTCTGCCCAGCAGAGCAATGACCCGAGACGGGTGTGGCATGGGCTACGCTGCATCACTGACTATAAGGGGAGGAGCGGGCCCGTGGAACTGTCCAGCGCATCATTTCCGGACGAACTCAACACCTTCTACGCCCGGTTTGATGCAGTTAACACCACGCCTGTCACCAGACCCCATGTGGACAGTGAAGACGCTGTACTTTGTATAGACACTGCTACAATGAGACGGGCGTTCAAGAGAGTGAATCCCCGCAAAGCACCAGGACCCGACGGCATCCCCGGACGGGTGCTGAGGGCTTGTGCTGACCAACTCGCCGGGGTGTTCACCAACATCTTCAACCTGTCTCTGAGCCAGTCTATCGTGCCCACCATCTTCAAGACCTCCACTGTAGTCCCCATCCCAAAGACCCCCACAGCATCCTGTCCTAATGACTATCGGCCCATAGCACTCACATCTGTCATCATGAAGTGCTTTGAACGAATCATTAAGAGACACATCTGTGACTCCCTCCCCGACACCCTGGACCCCCTGCAGTTTGCATATAGAGCAAAGAGGTCTACAGACGACGCTATTGCTCTAGCAGTCCACACCTCTCTCAGTCACCTGGAGAGAGGAAACACATATGTGAGAATGCTCTTCATCGACTACAGCTCGGCATTCAACACCATAATCCCCTCCAAACTGGTCTCTAAGCTCACCGCCCTGGGCCTGGGGACGTCCATCTGCTGCTGGATATGGGACTTCCTCGCCAACAGGCCACAGGCGGTGAGGATCGGCAGCCACGTCTCCTCCACATGTGTCCTCAGCACTGGGGCACCCCAGGGCTGTGTTCTCAGCCCTCTCCTGTACTCCCTGTTCACCTATGACTGTACCGCCAGGCACAGGTCCAACACCATCCTCAAGTTTGCTGACGACACCACCATCCTAGGCCTCATCACCAACAACGATGAGAGTGCCTACAGAGACGAGGTGAAATCACTGACCAGCTGGTGTCAGGAAAATAACCTCTCTCTGAACGTCAGCAAAACTAAGGAAATGATCGTGGACTTCAGGAGACAGCGTGTAGACCAGCATCCCCCCATCTCCATCAACAACGCTGAGGTGGAGCAGGTCAGCAGTTTTAAGTTCCTTGGGGTACACATCACTGAGGATCTGTCCTGGACACTACATACAGACACTGTGGTTAAGAAAGCCCGACAAAGACTCTAATTCCTGAGGAAGTTGAGGAAGTTTGGTATGAACACCAGCATCCTCACAAACTTCTACAGGTGCACCATCGAGAGCCTGCTGACGGGCTGCATCACAGTGTGGTATGGGAACTGCACCGCTCAGAGCCGCAAAGCACTACAGAGGGTGGTGCGAGCGGCAGAGGACATCACTGGCAGCAGTCTCCCCTCCATCCAGGACATTTACCACAGCAGGGGTCTGCGTAAAGCACGCAGCATCACTAAGGACCATACTCATCCGGCACAAGGACTCTTCCGTCTGCTACCCTCTGGTAGACGATACAGGAGCCTGCCAGCACGCACAAAAAGACTCAAAGACAGCTATTACCCCCAAGCTGTCAGACTACTGAACTCTGGGTAATTATCTAAATAATACTGAACTCTCAATAATACTGCACTAAACTACCTTTCATTATGCATAATTATGTTTACTGCTGCTGCTCTATATGAATATATCATGTTTGTCACTACCTCACTGTAAATTACTGTTACATGTGCAATAATCAGTGCAATAACCTATGTGCAATATTTATATCATACTATGTGCAATACGAAATCCACATGCAACACCTACACCACACCATATTATGTGCAATCTGTGAAATAATTACACCTTATTTGATCTTGATTTAATCCTACCTGCACCTTGTACATTGTACCTTGTTTTTTTATTTTATTACATTTTATTACATATTTTATTATATTGTTTATTATATTGTTTACTTCTTCCCCTGCACTTTGCAACACTTTTTTTACCATGTACTATTATTGCATGTTATTAGTACTTCTTGACTATCTTAGCGAGTCAACGGTTCTTCTGATCCTAAGCATTTCATTGCATTGTTGACCTTGTGTTGATTCTGCATATGACAAATAAACAATCTTGAATCTTGAATCTACACAATAATACACACTTCAGGTACATAATAGTACATATTTCATCACCACAATAACATTCACAAAGCACTCAGAAGACACATCGGGGGATGCGGGTACGGGAATAAACACCACTGGGCACAAGGGCCAAGAGAAACAGGGGGAATGTAGAGGACCAAAGGGATGAAGAAAGGGGCCTGGGGGAGAGCAAAGGTGATGCAGTGCAAACACATTTTTGTGTTTCCTCTGCCATCGGATGGCCAGTCTCTTTATCCGGGCTTTCGCCCCGTCCCACCAGTCTATCAGAAAATCATACACTTCAATTTCAGTATCGAAACAGTCGTATAACCTCTCCATTTTCCGAATGAAGCTGGGATCGTCCAGGGGACCCATCAGACGCGCCTCGGAGTCACGGCGCACTCAGAGGACCTCTGGAGCCTCTTAACGCTTTGTCTAACATCATCAAGGCCCGCTTCAACATCGCCACTGCAGAAGTCCATCTGCTCTCCCACCGCGCCCGCACACGTGGGAGCGGGCCCAGAGGGGCACGCGGAGGCCGGACCACACGGGCCCGGAGCGGAGATCTGATCACAAGGGCCCGGAGCGGAGACCACATCACACGGGGCCGGAGCGGATGAGGGCCGGAGGGACCCGACCCCCATGGTCTGAGATCTGAGCTTCGCCCCGTTCGTCTTCCGGGTGCGGCCAGACCCGCCAGGCCGCGCCGCTCCCCCCGCTCCGGGGGCGAGGCGCTGGACCGCAGCAGCATCCGTAGCAGCATTCGGCTCAGCTCCCGCCGCCACGGCTACAGGGCGGAGGCCTCCCTCAGCCTCACCACCCCGCGAAGAGGAGGCGCGTGGAGGCAGCCCCTCATCCCTCGTCGTCACGAGTGCCTGTGCACTCTGAATCACAGCATCCTGGACAGGCTCACTGTCCCGACTCGAGGCGACGGAGGAGGGGGAAGAGGAGGCGCAAGGAGGCAGCCCCTCGCCCTCCACCGTCACGAGTGCCTGTGCACTCTGAATCACAGCATCCTGGACAGGCTCACTGTCCCGACTCGAGGCGACGGAGGAGGGGGAAGAGGAGGCGCAAGGAGGCAGCCCCTCGCCCTCCACCGTCACGAGTGCCTGTGCACTCTGAATCGCAGCATCCTGGACAGGCTCACTGTCCCGACTTGAGGCGACGGAGAAGGGGGCGGGTCCAGCCCCAGCTGCAGGGCCGCCACCATCACCTCCCGCGCTCCGCTCCCCTTGGCCAGAGTCACGGCGGCCCGAGCACTCGGCCCTGGGCCCCGCGCACTCTCGGGCGTAATGCCCCTGACCCCCACACTTCCTACACAGGAAGCCAGGGCACTCACGCAACACATGGAGACATCCTCTGCACAGCTTCACCTGCTTGTCGTGTATGACTCTAAAGTACGCAGGCCCCTCCTCAGTGTCGAACCTGACAGAATACGGCAGAGACCTGACAGCAGTGAAATGCACCCTCACAAACCTGGTGCCGTCCGCGATGCCAGTCCCCGGCCACACATTCCTCCGTATCCCGGAAACAGCGGAGACTCCCCATGAGTTGAGCTTCTGCACGATTTCCTCATCCCGGACATACGCCTGCAGGCCCAAGAAGGAGACCACCATCTCGTCCCTGCCAATGGCTCGCCTATGGACCCTGGTGTCGCCGATCCGGAACCCATCCAGCAGCTTTTCCTTGGCTGCCTGGGACGCCACCGTTATCTCGTACTTATCCTTGGTCACCATGCGGCAGGCAAGCACAATCCCACATATCTCCTGCGCGGCCCTCAGCAAGGCCATAGGGGACAGGCCCGCTCCACCCACCAGGTCCAGCAGGACCGTCAGATCTTTACGGTATTCTACATCCATATCCTCCCTCGCATCACCACCATTTTTCCTGGTATGATCCTCATTCTTACCACCCGCGTCCTCAGGCGGCTTCGCCACCGAGCCTCGGGACCCTGCGGGGGTTGACATTGCGCTGCCCGCCCGGGGGGGAGCAGAGCTCGCGGAACACGGTGAAACCGCCACCCCCGCAGCCGGGGCGCTGGGAGGAGGTGAGCCAACAACCGAAAGGAGCTGAGAAGCCAAAATTGTCCAAAAAGTTCAAAGAAGGAAATGAAAAAAACACCAAACTAGGCCCGCTCCGGCGGAGCGCGCCGTATGTACGTGTGCTCGCTTTGAAGTAGGGTGCAAACACTATAGGGCGCCTAGCACCTACGGTGCTTGGCCCTAATAATAAGAATCAGGAGACCAGAAACATCAAAGGAAAGATCAAAGGGTTGCTAGGCAACGTCGCTAGGCAACGTCGCTAGGCAACGTCGCTAGGCAACGTCGCTAGGCAACGCAGTACAAACACTATTTTATTTATTTTTTAAATCTTTTATTATTACAAGGTACACAATAATACATACTTCAGGTACATAATAATACATATTTTAACACCGCAATAACATTCGCAAAGCACTCAGAAGACACATCGGGGGATGTGGGCACGGGAATAAACACCACTGGGCACAAGGGCTAAGAGAAACGGGGAATGTAGAGGACCAAAGGGACTATAAGGTGCCTAGCACCTACAGTGCCTTTTCCCCTAATAAGAATAAGGAGACCAGACA
Source organism: Paratrypauchen microcephalus (assembly GCA_036785185.1). Classification (NCBI taxonomy): domain Eukaryota; kingdom Metazoa; phylum Chordata; class Actinopteri; order Gobiiformes; family Gobiidae; genus Paratrypauchen; species Paratrypauchen microcephalus. The sequence goes on from JAVJIX010000360.1 coordinate 64,609, forward strand.
CATCAAAGGAAAGATCAATGGGTTGCTAGGCAACGTCGCTAGGCAACGCAGTACAAACACTTTTTTTTTTTTTTATCTTTTAATATTACAAGGTACACAATAATACCCACTTCAGGTACATAATAGTACATATTTTATCACCACAATAACATTCACAAAGCACTCAGAAGACACATCGGGGGATGCGGGTACGGGAATAAACACCACTGGGCACAAGGGCTAAGAGAAACAGGGGGAATGTAGAGGACCAAAGGGATTGCCCCAGGTGAAGAAAGGGGCCTGGGGGAGAGCAAGGGTGATGCAGTGCAAACACTATAAGGTGCATAGCACCTACGGTGCTTGTCCCCTAATAGTAGGAATCAGTAGAAACACTATGGGTGCCTTGCAGCTTCGCTGCTTGTCCCCAATAATAATAATAATAATAATATTATTATTATTATTATTATTATTATTATTATTATACTTTATTGATCTCACACAGGAGAAATTCACTTGCCACATTAGCTCCAGGCAGTTTAGTGCAAAGAAAGTTAGAACAAAACAAGTGCATGCAGACAAGATAAGTAATAACCCAGGACACGGCTAAAGACCATGGGTGACAGGGCCTTTCAAGCCGCAGCACTCCGCACTCACTTGTTCACAAGAGCCTATGGCTAATTGGCCCATAATATGTTGTGCTTTTATCTTGCTATGTTTGTATTTATTCTGTCTGTGTTTTTACCCTGTTTTTAAATGTCTGTCTGCGTTTTTACCCTGTTTTTAAATGCTCTGTAGCACTTTGAGATTGTTTTTCAATGTAAAGTGCTTTATAAATAAAATCTATTATTATTTACAGTGAACCCTCGCTGTATCGCGGTTCACTGTTCGCGGCCTCGCTGTTTCGTGGATTTTTTTTTCCAATTTTTTTTTTTTTTTTTTTCAATTTTTTTTATAGTGTAACTTTTTTTTACAGTGTAACATTCTGTCCTGCGCCCTGATTAGCTAAGAGACTAGACCAGGTCTAAACCAGGACTAAACCAGGTCTAGACCAGGGACAGAGTCTCTGATGTCCTTCACGAGAGCGCCTGGGTGACAGGAGGTGTGGCCTTTGTTTACTTGCACGAGCCATGGAAGAGAGTGCGAGCCGGACCATGGAAGAGCCAAGAATCAACATGGATGGGCCGGGGGAGCCGCAGCGGGGAGAGCCGCATTCGAGGGAGCCGCAGCGGGGGGAGGACACTCGCGCGCACAGAGGAGACAGTGGCTCTTCCCCGTCACGCCGAGAGGACGAACCCGACCCCGTCCTAGAGAGCTGTGGAGTATTGGCGACGCATTGATAGCGGTCTGATTTTGGAGCCGGGGTGAAATGCAACCAACTCTTGTGAGCGCAGGTTGGTCTTACCTGGTCTTGTGGTGAGGACTGGTGCTCAGAGGCGTCTGTTAGCGGTTTGGCACTGTTAGCATTGGCTTGAGTCTTGCCCAAAATGATATCCAGGTCGCTTTCCACTCGACTTTCGCACATGGCATGGATATGTGGTACCAAAACAAACACACGTGTCCGCGCGCACGTGTCCGCGCGCACGTGTCCGCGCGCACGTGTCCGCGCGCACGTGTCCGCGTGTCACGTGCCCCCCCCACTATTAATATATTTTAATGAAAATCTACAAAAGTTTGAGTGTTTAAACAAGAGAAAAATGTGAGAAAATGTTAATACCAGTCTCAGAAAGGTGTATAATGTGTCTGGTGAAGCGTTTTCAGCCTTAAAACATGTAGAATAATTGTAAAATATAAAATTGTCCTACTTCGCGGATTTCACTGATTGCGGGCTATTTCTGGAACCTAACCCCCGCGATAAACGAGGGTTCACTGTATTATTATTAATAATAAAATAAGTAAATAAGAGAATATAGAAAAAAAAATGCACGTTAGGCTATATAGTGGAGTCATACAGTCTGATAGCGGTGGGGATGAAGGATCTTCGGTAGCGCTCCTTCTTGCACTGAGGGTGCCTCTGTCGGCTGCTGAAGGAGCTGCGCAGCTGTTCTACAGTCCGGTGCAGAGGGTGAGAGGTGTCGTCCATGATGGACATGAATTTGGCCAGCACCCTCCTCTCAGCCACCTCCTCTACAGAGTCCAGAGGACAGCTCAGGAGAGAGCTGGCCCTCCTGACCAGCTTATTAAGTCTTTTTCTGTTCCGCTCTGTGCTGTTCGGGGCCCAGCAGACGACAGCGTAGAGGAGGGCCACCACAGAGTCATAAAAAGTCTTGAGCAGAGGCCTGCACACTCCAAAGGACCTCAGTCTCCTCAGGAGGTGGAGGTGATTTTGGCCCTTCTTGTACAGGGCGTCAGTGTTGTGGGACCAGTCCCGTTTATTGTTGACGTGAACACCCAGGTACTTGAAACTGTCCACAGTCTCTATGTCCTGCCCCTGGATGTTCACCGGTGAGTGAGGTAGTGGTCCTCTCCTGAAGTCAATCACCATCTCCTTGGTCTTACAGGTGTTAAGGCTCAGGTGGTTGCACCCACACCAGTCCACAATAACAATAGCAATAATAATAATTCTGGGCACTCAAAGACACTTTACAGATGATTATTCATTCACTACATACCCAGTGGTGGTAAGATACTATTGTAACCTATTTTACCTGCTCATATAAAAACTATAACCAGACTGTCCACTTTTAAGAAACAGACTAAGTCCTGGTTTATTCAGCAGCAGCAGTGTGATCATGTGTAACTGCATGTATGTTTGTGTGTGTTTGTGAGGGGAATGACAGTGCAAGTGTGTTTTATGTGCCTATGTTTAGTGTGATATTGTTGTTTTAGCTTATCTTATCATTATCTTATCATTATTTTAACTTATTGTTGTTTTAGATTATCCATCTCTTTTATTCTTCATTATCAATACATTTTAACTGTTTTACTTACTGACATCTGTTTAAAAGCCCTCCTAGGGACTGGTGTTGCGAATTAGCCATTGGCTAAAACACTGTGGTACCTGCATCAGATGTTAATCTATGTTTGTTGTATCTGTCCCTATCAAATAAACAATAAAGTAAAGTAACCACAGCTGCCCTGAGGCAGACTAACGAAGCAAGGCTGCCTATCAGCTCCTTCGACCACCACCATCACAAACGCACACACCACTTTCATACCAGGGAATGTGCAAAAGTGCCTTGCCTAAGGACACAGCGACAGGTTTTTATGACTGGCGCACCACTGACGGCATCAGGCTTTGACAAGCTGGTATGGTCAGGTATGTTTTTGAGGAGGCAGCTTATAACATGGTGTAAAGCTGATGTAAAATAGGACCTATATGATGTAAAGCACACAAGGCCAAGTAACAGGTGAGATCTGCTGAATTAATGTTCAAGACATTTTTGAGCACTAAAAACACATGTAACTGAATAATATACATTTCATGCCATACTGTGAAAATTCAAAGCAAAGCAGTAACATCACAGAGGCTGACCCCCTGCCAGAAAAAGCACCTTTGAGATGAATATCTCCACTATGAACCCAATAAATGTGTAAAACCTTTTCAACCTTGGTTAATTCCCAGTCTTGCCCTGTTTAATATTTGAGGAAACCATCCAAGTGTTTCCTTTTTTTAACTTGTGCTGACATCTAATTATCATTTCGAAGTATAAGTTCAGTGCAAGGCTCAGTGAGTGCATAGTGATTTATGTGTTCTTACATGAGCAGAACAACTAGTGGGTTTTTGGGGTAGAGGCAGCGAGAGCGCCATTTTGGCTCCATGCATTATAAATGACGCTTTTATGCTTTCATCAATACATGTATGGGGTCTATACATCTATCGGCATTAAAGGGACTGTGTGTACGAAGGGAGTCTGGGTGCAAGACTTAATATTTCATTCATGTCTTCAGTTGGTAGGGAAGACGGTGTTCCCAAAGCTAGAACATGAAGAATATCACATCTTAGTTACAAAAAGAATTATGGAATCAGTTTGGTAAAGGATTAGTAATTTGTTGAAGTCATGATAACCTGTTTGCCCTTTGCAATCAAGTTATTTTGCCAAGTCAGTCCTTAAGTACATGTTAAATATATTGAAAATGATCACAATAAATGACATTGATTTAAAGGTCCCATGGCATGAAATTTTCACTTTCTGAGGTTTTTGAACGTTAATGTGAGCTCCCCTACCCTGTTTAGGGCCCCCCCATGGTTAAAAGTTGTGAAATATCTAAACTGAGCATTTGCGATCCTTTTCTGCGTTACAAAAAATCGGAGCTCAAACGGGCGAGTTTGAACAAGGCACCTTATTCACGTCAGATCGAAAAAAGAAATGCAAATGCAGTTCCACCCCCGTCTGTCTGTACTCAGCATCTCTGTAAATCACGCCCAGAGAGTTTGGACTGCGAATGCGCTAGGCAATGCGAAATGCGTTTTTTTATTTGCCTGGAGGCACGTCCGAGTGTTTCTAGGCTCGGAAGTCCTTTATCTGAGCCTCTGGACCTTTGAACAGCAGTGGTTTAATTTTATTTTATGTGGAAATGTGTTTATTTTTCAATGGAACGCTTCAACTCTCTCCCCCGTGCAAAAACAAGGAAATGGATCAGCTGTGGGCTCAGAGCCGAAAGCGGAGTTTGGCCACGCCCCCACCCTCTACTATTGGCCAGCTCTTTTCTCCTCATTTGCATTCAAGCAACAAGGCCCATTATGGAGTGTTCCAGAGAGAGGAAAAAATACTCTTTCTCATCTTATCTCTGTTTCTCATGCACTGAGTGTTGATTTTGAAGAAGGATTCATTTACAGTATTAGGAAACCATTAAGGAGCCATATAAAAGCATCAAGAAGTACCATGTCATGGGATCTTTAAAATGTATCATTTTCCCAGCTGTGTAAACTTTAGTTGGCTCTCTGATGTAACTGTCTGAAAGTGCGTTCACTAGAACAGTGTTTTTCAAGGAAAATTTCTGAATGTCTTGATCACAAAGCTTTTACATGACATGGCTGGAAGATCTGTGGACGACTGACAATCTGAAGAACCAGAGTGTTTGATCACACAATGTCTAAAATCAAAAGAGGCATTGGGGGCATTTACATTTTTATTCATGGCAACACAAACTGTGGTGGCTTTACTGCGGATCAATTCTTTTAAACTGTTTTTCTTTTTCAATTATGTATTATTTTGAAGAAAGTGAGTCACAATACACAGTTTTATGTGGTTTGAATCAATAGGTTAGCATTGCCTGTTGGTTATAATAGCCAAGCTTTGATATCATACAAACTTTCATATCATTGTTTAAAATGTACTTTTAAGAGAAAACATTTGAATTGTTGAATCCATAGCCTTTTCCATGTTGTTTGTGCCCAAACTGTGTGTATTAAATCATTCAAACAGATTGATGTTTTCAAATTTTACTTCAGTACACTGCTCTCAGCTGATTGTAGAGGTTGGGAGCGCTCATCATAAGAAATGGAGTTATGACCACGTCACGTCCCGGGCCTGCAGGGTGAGCTCCTCTAATCCAGCCAGTCGATACTGAGGATCAGATCTGCTCTTTCTTCTCTGGCCTTTTGACAGAGACTGATTGATCAGCCAGCTCTTGCCATTTGCCAAAATGGATGATGGTGAAAAGAGCTGCAGTCAGGGCTCTGTGCCTCACAGAGACTGACCTTCAGACAGAGGAGTCCACAGGCCAGACTGGCTCCAGAGACAGGCTGCAGACTTCAGCACACACTGTAGACTCTCTACATGTCTGCTATCACTTTGGGCCAGCTTAGTTTATGTTGGTTATTTTCATAGAGTTCATCATCACTGACAAGGTAAATAGTCAAAACATAACTGGACTCAATTTAGAAGGATATGAATGCTCCGACAGTCTGTGGTACCTTTTGTTTCGATCATTTATGACTTCTATGTCTGAAATGAAATAACTGAATCCCATGAATAAGATAAGAACTGAAAAGGCAGCCTATGCTGTCCATAACTCTAAAAGTTCTTTTATTTAGTAGCCCTTCTTCTGCCCTTGCTTATCTATGCACATAACATACGATCGCTGTGTGTACAGAAGGTCTACAGACTGATGCAACTCTGATCCCATAGACTCAGCCTCGTGCCTTTGGCCAGGCTGATGTTTTCTTCACATGTTTCTCTGTGTTTTATGGAGCGACTTAAAGACAAACATTCAGAATAATTGGTCCTCCAGGGACAGGTGACAGCAGTGGCTCACACTGACTCACGCTCCTCTCTTAGGTGTAAGGTGAGGCCCAGCGGGGAATAACTCTCATGATGCATCAGCTGTTGTACTCCGAGTTGTGTGATGTAACTGGCCTTCATGTGGAAGTCTGAGGATAAAGGCCTGAGCAGATCAATTCTTTCTGCCTTCATCAGCTCTTTGCTCTGAACTTCCTGCTGTCTACTCATTCTTTAGAATCAATAGTGCTAAAAACCCAAGATTGGTCTGAACATAACCACGTACAAAGGTAAGGTGGAAGTTTTATAATTTGATCATCTCAAAATGTCATCATTTCAGATGGCGGGCATGGGCCTGTGTGCTATATTGTATTATTTTATGTTGCAAAGTGTGATGTTATCTATCCAGTATTTATTCATTTTTTGTTTAGTTTAGTTTAGTTTACCTTTACCACATGTGTAATATGAGAGTGCTCGCTTCTCCACAGATTTGACATGTAAATCGTTACCAGCTTGTCTCCATGAAGATAGAAAAGTTCAATACCATACTGTGAATCATTCTAATCAAAACAATAATCACATGTTCATTGAGACAAACAGATGGCAGGCCCTCCACCAGAAATAGAGTGTAAAGCACCACTATCTGTTCTGTGAAATCGAAAGTATTTCTACGTGTTTAACAGAGAGCCACATTAGTCTTGGCTCACTTTTCACTAATAACAAAGTCAAACAAACCATGACAATATTGGTATTTGAACAAGAAAATGTAATTATAAAGCAAACGATAGTGGTGTAATTCCTAGCTAAAATTTCAATATACTCAGCTTTCCAGAGATCAAGATTTGTAATCATTTTTAAAATAGGCTATTGAATTGGTTTTGTTCCACACTGTGCTTCTGTAATTGCCTTGCTAAGGATTTTGAACTTGGCCCATTCCGGCTGCATCCGTGCCTTGAGGTTTAATTGTGTAACTGTCGGCTCGATAACTCTAGTAACTAAATCCAGATTGGCCTCTTGTATCAAGGAACTCCTGCTTTACGGAATAGACAACATTCAATTCAATTGATTCCCTGGCAATTAAGTAGAGAGACAGCAGAAGTTTGTTAATTGAATCATTAATTACAGCCAAGTACAGTAATAATGGCACATTCAATGTTATAGCACTATTTGAGGCAGGGAGTGAGCAGTTTTGTACCTGTTTGTATGGCCCCAGCAAGACAAGCCGCCGTGCCTGTGAGTGTGCCACAGCAGTACTGTCATTCTACGCAATTATCTCTGTGACAGGAAAACAATAATTAAACCAACAGCGATGCCTACGGGCAGACGGCGCTGGCGGATGCTTTGTTGTAACGTTGCTCCTCTTCCCCCATTCACAAACACACTTGTTGTAAATCCTGAGAGTAGGCCTGGCAGTCTGAATGTCAAGCCATGTTTAGTCTCACTGTGTTGAATTGATGTGATGAAACATGAGGAAGAAAATTTGTTTTGCTTCACAAGTTGATGCCAGAAATGTCACATCCAACCTGGGCAGCGAAGGTAGCTGTGTAAAGACTACCATGTTGAAATAAGGAGAAACAACAGAATGGATAAATGGAAATATTTTTCTCTAATTAATGTTTCATCTGTATATATGTGGATTTCAACTTCCTGATATTCATGCATTTTTGAGGATGACCGCTGATATTTCAAAAGATAGGATATTTTGTTTTGAAGTGTTCATTACTGTATGTCCACAGGCTCCGAAATCCATGGACTGGTTGTTTTTATGTCCTGCTCTGTGATTTCACACTTTCAGATGAGGTCATGAGTCAGTATCACAAGAGATGGAATACTGGTGGCACTTTAAATTAAGGTTCTTTAGTAAAGGCGTTAATAAGCACTAGTCGTTTTAACCATGAACTAAATAAAGTATGCATGCAGATTTGTGCGCTGTTTCCCATTATTTGTAATGGGGAACAATCTAACTTTGATTTGACTTTTAAGAAAGGTGAATGAAAAGTGGAAAATTAGCTTTCATAAGTATTAGTAGGCACTCTCTCAAATTTGAGGTAATAACAAAATATTCAAATATTGAATTAGTTCATGTTTTGTTGCTGTTCTGTGAGTGGAGGGCCAGGCAGGGAGGCGCTGTGTGGTGGGAGCATGGGGAGTGCTGCAGAGAACGTCCTGGTTATGTAAGCCTTTGGGCGGAGCATTAAGCCCTATTCGGACGGGATTAGTTTTATGGGGTGACCGTTTTACCTCCTGTAAAACGGTCTGGAGGAATTACCATAGGCGAATGCGACCCTCGGTAAAGATGTATGTAATATTTCGTCACATCCATTTTTTTTATTTTTTTTTAATTTAACCTTTATCTAACCAGGAAAGTCCCAGAGTTTAATCATCTCTCTTTCAAGGGAGTCCTGGCCAAGACAGCGGCACAGATCAATACAATTACAAACCATTTAAAAACAATTTAAGCAATTACAAACAATAAAATGTTTCAGAATTAAAAACATTTACAAGCCATAGATTTCAGTTCCAAACCTTTGAGCAAGATTTTGTCCTATAGAGACCAGTTCCTTTAGTTTCCAGTTTCCATTTAAAGAAATAATTTACCGCAATTTTCAAACATGGAGGAGTTTGAAGCGCTTTGTTTTGCCGGCAAACAAAATGACCTACCGGTACTCTCAAACAAATGCACACATCGACCAATGAAAAAGCCCAAGAGGTATAAATAAGTCATCAGAGGCATGAAACTTCTGCTTGTTTTAGGTAATGTATGCTCTTTTAGTCCTGATTATGGGCAATAATTTGCATAGTTCGCGAATATTTCACATTGGATAATCATGATTCTCTATCTTCAGCTGATGCTTTATGCATAGGCAACGAATACCTGACGACAGAGCGTAAACAAACTCCTCACATGTCAAATAAATATTACGGACATTTCTTGTCCTGTGTGAATGGGGTCATTTATATTACAGAGGTCCTGTGATAAACCGACATTACTCTACACCCCCCTGTAAAACTAATCCCATCCGAATAGGGCTTTAGACAAGACGTGTGATCTCATATAAATTTTGAGTTTCCATTTAAAGAAATAATTTACCACAATTTTCAAACATGGAGGTGTTTGAAGCGCTTTGTTTTGCCGGCAAACAAAATCACCTACCGGTACTCTCAAACAAATGCACACATCGACCAATGAAAAAGCCCAAGAGGTATAAATCAGATTTTTATGTGCAGCACTTTGGAAACTGTCTCTGTTTATAAAATGTGCTATAGAAATAAAGTTGGATTGGATTGGATTGGATATAAACAAAAGGACAATTTGAAAATTGTCAGTGATTGATTCAGGCAAACATGAAGGAATGATTCAGAAAACCAAAATCTAGGAGAAAAAGCTGGTAAAAAAAACCTGTATTTTGTATGTAACATGATGACTCTTTACACCAAACAAACTTATAGTAAAACAGAAAAAGAAAGGTGGTGAATTAGAGCTAAAGATAGGAAACAAGCTTATCCAAGCACCAAGGTATTAGCGGAAGAACTTAACTCATTTTTTTTAAGATCTGTAGAAGAAGTAGCAGCATGTTTTACTACACCTGAGTCAATAAGTGTTTCTAAAAAAAATGAAGAAATGTTTGAATTAAAACCAATATCAGACGCAGAAGTTATAAATATTATTACAGCTATGAAACATTCAAAGGCAAAGGATTACCTGAGTTTTGATTCTGGATTCTTAAAAACACATAAAATGTCATTAGCAAATCCACTTAAACATCTAATTAATCTATCTATAAAACACTCCATTGTACCACAGACCTGGAAGAGAGCTATTGTAACTCCGATTTTTAAAGCAGGTGATAAAAGTGATATGAACAAGTATAGACCAATAAGTATATTGCCTGTGTTTTCCAAGGTACTGGAAAAATGGGTTGTAAGGCAGCTAATCGAACACCTTAATAGTGGCTTGGCTCCTTTGCATCCCATGCAATTTGGCTTGCGTCAGTACCATTCAACTGAAACTGCAATAACAATGTTTTTGGAAAAGTTAAAAGTAAATTAGATAGAAATATTTATGTAGGGGCAGTATTTTTAGACCTGAGAAAGGCATTTGATGTAGTAAATCATGCTGTGCTTTTGTCAAAGTTGCATTCTTTTAATTTCTCTGACCAGGCTATAAAATGGATGGCCTCATATTTGTCCAACAGAAAACAGTGCACTGTGGTCAATGGAGTTAAATCATCATTTGCAATTTGCAAATTGTTCACTAGGTGTCCCTCAGGGATCAACTCTGGGACCAATTTTATTTTCTCTATTTATTAATGATTTTACCAGATGTTTGTAAGGATGTGGACATACAGTTATATGCAGATGATGCAGTGATCTATACAAGTGCAAAATCATCAGAAGAAGCAGCTCAAATTCTTTCTTTAGCTCTAAGAGATGATAAAAGGAGAAGTTCAATTTAGCTCTAAGACATATTCAGAGTTGGCTTACCAAATCTTGCCTTCTCTTGAATACACAGAAAACAGTTTGTGGATGTTTTCCAAAAAAGCTACAAGCATCAGACGTTCTAACGTGTTTTTTGGAGATCATGAACTGCAACTGGTAACATAATTCAAATATTTAGGGGTCCTGTTAGATTCCACACTTTCCTTCAAAAAACATGTTAAAATGATATCTTGCACAATAAAGTATAATATTTCCAATTGTAATCAAATTAGAAGATCTTTAACAGATAAAGCTGCCATGATGTTTTTGCACTGTATGATTTTTTCCCATGTAAGCTATTGTATAACAAGCTGGTCTCTGACAGGGGTGACCATTCTAAAACCAATAGAAGGGCTATATAAAAAGCCTTGAAAATTATGGACAAAAAAGCATTCACCTTTCACCACTGTAACATCCTTTTAAAATATAATCTCCTGAGTTTTGAAAACTTCATAAAATTTAAAAATGCATGTCTCACATACAAGAGCTTACATGGGCTGGCACCACCACCTCTAAACGAATACATTAAGCACTTTATTAAGAACTACCAGAGCAATAAGTAGAGGTGACTGTGAGATTCCAGGGAGAAAAACTACTTTTGGTCAAAATGTTCTGTCATATAAAGATAGAACATTATAGGACAGAACTCGCAGGAAGGATCTTTGATGGGGTCCCTCCTTCAATTACCTCCACTAGTGGGTGACCCCGGTTTAGGGCCAGTGCCAGCTCCTCTGCAGGTGAAAGGTTTCAGGGGGGCTCCCACCGCCTGTGGCTTGGTAGCTACTGTTCATTTTAAATTAAAGGGATATGCCACCCCCAGGTCAAATTTGGGCATCTCCCCACAGTCCAGAGACTAAAATAAGTGATGAAAAGCGTTTTCCTGCTCACCCAGCCATTGTCCGAGCCTGTCGCCACTGACCGCCGCGGTATCTGCAGCTACTCCGCCTTAGACTGGAGTCTAACGTCGCCAGAGAAAGTTTTCGGCCAAAAGGAATTTATTTGCTCGATGCGTTTCCCAATTACTTTATGTGTAGTGCGCATTCATATCGAGTGCAAATAAATGTGCAAATCAACACGGAGAGCTTGCCTTGGTCATTTTGGGTGGGAACTATTTTCCAGTGCGGAAGAATACAGTCGAATCACGCACCACGTTGTGCAACAGGGGAACTCCCTTCCCGGTGCGTAACTGGGATTCCCCTGGCAGCGTGCTGCGTGATTCGACTGTATTCTTCCGCACTGGAAAATAGTTCCCACCCAAAATGACCAAGGCAAGCTCTCCGTGTTGATTTGCACATTTATTTGCACTCGATATGAATGCGCACTACACATAAAGTAATTGGGAAACGCATCGAGCAAATTAATTCCTTTTGGCCGAAATCTTTCTCTGGCGACGTTAGACTCCAGTCTAAGGCGGAGGAGCTGCAGATACCGCGGCGGTCAGTGGCGACAGGCTCGGACAATGGCTGGGTGAGCAGGAAAACGCTTTCCACCACTTATTTTAGTCTCTGGACTGTGGGGAGATGCCCTAATTTGCCCTGGGGGTGGCATATCCCTTTAAATTAAGGTACCATTTCAACAGTATTACTAATTTCACTGAATAATAATATGAATATTAGCCTACTTACGACTCTGCAAAATGTTATTATGCTTTGTAAAGCATAATAATAAAGCAAGAGGACAGCAAAACAGTCCTCTTCACATTATTCCTGCTCAAAGACAAGATAACACAATTTAACGTATTAGTTGGAGCAAATACTTTTACACAGTAAAAATAAATTACAACTGACAAGACTGCTATACAAATATATAATAATCATGCATCAACTGCCCACCATGAGCATCAAACTCACATCTCCCGCACCTCAGACCATAACTTTTCACCTGCGCCACAGATCAGCATTGACATCAATGGTGAAAAACATACTTTAAAAACTCAACCTCCAGCACTGTTATAGGACTTAACTTACGTATTTAAGCGCTCGGCGATCTTCTGCCACGCCATGTCTCTGGCCTTGGTTATTGCAAATGTGTTGTAGAGTTCCAAAAGCAACTTCTATTCTGATGCGCTGAAATAATCGGCCCAAATCTTCGACATGATCGCGTTTTCGACAGTCGCTTGTTCAGGGCTTCTTACCTTCCCCGTGCACGCGTCTAGGCCCGGCCTGGTTAGGCCTGACTGAACTTAGCGCTGCTGAGGCGCAGCTGAAATGCGTTAGTGGAACGGCTTCACGCTTTAGTCTAAGTTGTGTCTCAGTCAGGCGAGGACTTAGCACTTAGTCGCCGCTAAGTTTAGCGACGTTCGTGGAATACCCCTCCGGTCATTTTTAAATTAGATTATCACCAAGTTTAAAGGCATAACAGAGGATAACAAGCTATTTAATGTCTTTGAGATTGGTCCAAAAAATATCTTTCTAGCTTTGTGGTTTAAAAAGTTTCAGTAATATTATCTATATATTATATTCATATGTTATACTTGGCTGATTAGCCTTTATCAAGCTGCCTTTTTTCCCCTATGGTGTCTGGGAAAAACTAACAGCATCCTTTTTCTTTGTTAATCAGAGTGATGCAACACTGGACAGGAAGTGTGTTTTGCTAATGTCAGATCAGGTGCACGTCCCGACTTCTCCCTCACCTCCAACTCCTGTCGCACATTTGTCAGAGCTGTCGGCCAAAATGGTGTGTTTGCTTCCCCACTGAGGATGGATAAGCAGAGGGCTCATGACATCTGCTGCTTCCCTTTTCCAAAAACATGGCTTCACCCTCAGACAGAAGCTGTGCGCGGGTTCTGGAGCGCGCCGAGGCCAGTGTTTGGAGCCCACTCATCCTTCAGGATTAGTGTTTAAAGTGTGACCCAGTGGCTCGGCGATGATGAGAACACTGCCCCCTCTCTCCTCGTCAAGGCAATGCGTGCCAGAAATCACTCCAGCTAGACCTCTTATGCCAAGAAGTGTGCAGATATGTGGTGGCTGAGTACCCATGGGTTTCAGAAAAAAATTAGGACATGTCATGGTGATAAACTATTGAAAACTAAATGTCATTGAAATGCATGAATAGTTTTAAAAAAGTAAGTTATGAGTAAGAATTTTTAAACAACAGGAAAGAGATCGTTATTTTACCAAACTTACCAAAAGATCAATGTTGCATTGTTTTTAGGTAAATAATATTCCTTTTACATATAAATCACCTATGAGTTATATCAACAAATATGCTACTTTTTTATTTATTTTTTTGACACTTTATGGCCATGGTATATGGTTTGTTTTGGAACAGATAAAATCCAGCCTAATTTACACAATTGATGCTATTAACATTTGTAGTCACTTGTTAACAAGAGCACTCTGGAGTATGGTTTCTCACTTGTGAGTATTAGCCGCATTAGCATAACAGGTCCCTGTTTTGAAACAGAGAAGCAGTGTTGTCAGGGAAGCTAATAAATTACAAGCAATTTTGCTAATTTATCCAAACAAGGGGGGGAGTTTGACATGTTTGGATAAATTAGAATGGGCAAGTGAAAAACTGTGTCTGTGTGTATGATCATGATCATTTGGGATGGCTGTGAGTAGATCTGAGCTGTGAGGCTGTGTTACGTATGTTTTTGAACTAAAGGAAAAACTAAAAGTACACTGCATATTGGGTACAAACATATCAGGTCATAATGTTATGCTGGATCAGTGTACACAATTTGTGCAGGCATATGGATCAGCCATGCTTTTTGTTTGTGATTATCCTGAGGTTAGACTTTTCACTGGGGACTAACTATACAGTCAAAGAATTTGTTTTAGCAAATACATTAATAATGTTAGGTTTTATTTGTTGTAAAAAGAAATTGGTAGACCCTTTGCTCTTAGTATTTGATGGGGTAAGCTTCTATAAAGGAAAGGATAATTTGAATAACATACTAATATTGATAACTAGAAGAGCAGTAATGGCAGATAAAATAGCTACAGTTTTGGGTCATGGTTTGGGCAGAAACTTTTCGTCTCACAGACAGACCTATTGACTAGACTGAGGCCTGCCTGTCCTTGGTTGTGTCCACAAAGTGTTCACAGGAGCAGCGCTTTACAAATAGCACTTTGCAAACATGGTCACATGCTCCAGTTGATTTAGGCTGTTCTGCCCACAGCCGATGACCTCTCCCCAAAGGAGCCTTTTATAATTAGAGCTTTGTGATGTGAGCTGTAATTTGAGCATGAGAAATACAGGACAGTGCTTTTCATCATCTCCGTTTCATACTCTGACCATCTGAATAGTGAGCCACACATCAGCGCAGACTTGTGACCTTTAATATAGGAGGCTGAAAGTGTAGGAGGATATTCTAAACGATGAATTGGATGCAGCCTCACTTTGCATGATCTTGCATAGAAATATGTGGAAGAGTGAATGTGCATTTAGCATTCCTGATCATAAAAGGCATGGAGAGCGTTATGTCACATGTGGACGCATAGCAGTTTGGCTACTTTTCAGTTATAATGTACTATGCTCTGGTCTTGTTTAGGATGAAGGGCATGCTGTTGTCTTTGCTTCTCCTGCACTCTGCATAACCTTCTCTGCATGGCCGGTGGAGCCCAGCTGGTGATGACTGGGAGGCGCACACAGCTGTGCCGGAGCGGCCTACAAGGCACTTGTTCAGGGAGCTGAATACGATTAGCCTATAAGTCTGTGAGTTCCCTGAAATGGGGCTGCCAAGGCCAAAGAGCTTCCTGTGTGAGCTGCTGCTGTGCCTCTGCTCCGGCGTGGAGGGGAATAGGCTCGATAGTGTGCTTTTTTAAACAACACTTCAAAGGAGCACTGAAGCCCCCAGACTCATTTCCACTACTTGTTTACTGACAACTGAGGACTGGAGCCCCCTGCCAGCACACTCCTCTGTAATTACTTTAGTTTTTATCTGTTCTGCTCTTCTTTTTCACTTATTAAAGAGACCTCCAGTATAGATTCAATTTTGGAGACTTATAATGGTTGAAATCACATTAAATATGCATTAGATTAGCTGTTGTGGCCAGAATTGGGCAGTGAACTGTATCATGTATCAACCAAATGGGGTTCAGAATAATCACATTTTCCCCCAAAAAGCTGAACACAATCCAGTTGTGTGGCGAAAGGAGAAATTCAATTTGTCAACTGGACAAAGTATATTTGGTCATTTATTTGTCCAGTTGACAAATTGAATTTCTCCTTTTGTCATGGATTCTACCTGGAAGACTGAGGGATTCTTCACACAAAAGAGTTTTATGATATTAGCTGCACTGATCCAATCCAATAGCTACTTGCTTCAAAATCCTCGAGTGACTTTAAAAAACACGGGAGAGCATTTACTTCACAAGAGGAATTGATTTCTGCGTGAGATCTGCATGAAACGTAAACATAGCTGTTATGTTTTGTTGCTTACTCTTATCAATCGTTTTCAATATTGTTCAGTCTAAATATCCAAATAAAAGTGTCCAAAAGCAGAGAAACATCTCTGTCTCTCTCCTCCCTGCAGCCCTGATCCGCTCAGGCAGGGCGGGGGTAAAGAGAGACTTCTCTAATGAGTGTCTGGTGGCGTATCTGCGGTAGTCGTGACTTGTTTGTTCTTCTATTATTCCCTGTCACGTCGATCCACCATGGACGCTCCAGTGAGGACACACAGAGCGTGCATGTGCGTGAGGCTCTGTCAGGGAGAGCTAATTGGATCCAGTCGAATTGACCTCAGATCCTTCTCCCATTTCAACTGTGACCTAATCCGCCTACAGTGGCTCTGACATGTATTTAAATGCAGCGTGTCCACACATGACACTCACGATGACTTAAAGTTCACTCCCAATGTGCTGCTGTGATCTGAGACTGCTGGGGCTGTTGGAACTGTCACAAAAAATAATATTTTAAGGAAATTTACTGAAGCTACTGGCAGCATGACATCATCTGACTGATAAATGATCAGGATCAGTTAACATGGCAACCATCAGCTCGATTTCAACATCACTCTCATTTGCATGCAAACAAGAAGGAAAATCTAGTACAATAAATAATTTGATTACTTTACCTTGTTTTCATATGAAGAAGCAAAACACAACGCCATATAATTCTATACCTAACCATTTCATAATCATAGTTTTATTCTAGTAATGTTAACATACAGCACAGGGAATAGCTATCTGCACCAATACTGTGTCCACTGTTCACTGACATTTGACCCATCCATATTTCAGTGTGCTTGATTCCAAATTGAAAACATATTTGTAAAATGAACCAAAATCACAATATCATTGGCACTTCTTGAACACAAGTTTTAGCAATTGAATCAAACAACTCCTCAGACATGTTTTGAGGAAATATGCGCTTTTGCAAGAAAATATAAATTCTGAAGGCCCCATGGTTCACCAGGAGGATTCCATACTCATTTGCCCAAGTATGTGTTTAGATCTCTGAATACCCAAGGGAAGGGGATGTGATTATTGCATATATCCTTGCATAATTAGCTGCTAGTGGAAGGAGTCATTCAAAGGAACAGTGTTGTTTGAAAATGTTGAATTGCTATTTGATTCTAACTTTTCAGCACGTGTCTGTTTCTTGGACAATTTGAGCCAGCGTGTGCTAAAATGAAAATAATATCCCAAAACCTTGTGCATCTCACAGTCTCTTCTCACACAAAGCAGTTGTTTTGTCTCATTGTTTGGTTGCCGAGGGGCAGTAAACATGAAGCGTCTCCGGTGAGTTGGCGTGATGCAGAGCAGGTGAACTTGCTCAGAGGACGTACGCAGCTTGTCAACATTTTGTAGAGACATGATCAATATGGCGCCAAGGCAGAGCAACCCCCCTGCTTCCCCACTACTTCAGCTTTTCCATCTGAATTCTGACAAGACTGGCAGAAACTCCCTTTTATGCAGTAAAAGGAGCCCACTGTGCCATGGTCTCATACTGGGTCAGGAGAAATGATAGAGTTACAGAAGGTAGGATTTTCTTATTTTTAACATTTATTTATTCTGGTATATTCCAGTTTCTTATATAAATCAGTGAATGTAATTTCTGGTATAACTTTAAAGATGAATGTAACTTTTTCTTATGAAAGATCCATCACCTGTTGCTTTGTCTGGAAAGTCCCACATGTACGACATAAACCGTGCACTCATCAACTACATGTAGAAAAACATGCATTCATAATATGAGCAGGGTTGCCTCTCCACCAATCTGACTTATGACTTGGTGTCCTGATGTCACTTGCTTCTTTCTATGAAGAGAGATATGCTTAAAGATCCCATGACATGGTACTTCTTGATGCTTTTATATGGCTCCTTAATGGTTCCCTAATACTGTAAATGAATCCTTCTTCAAAATCAACACTCAGTGCATGAGAAACAGAGATAAGATGAGAAAGAGTCATAAATATCTCTCTCAAACTCTTTATTCTGGGCGTTGTTGCTTGAATGCAAATGAGGAGAAAACAGATGGCCAATAGTAGAGGGTGGGGGCGTGGCCAAAATTTCCGCTCAGAGCTCAGAGCCCACAGCTGATCCATTTCCTTGTTTTTGCACGAGAGAGAGATTTGAAGCGTTCCATTGACAAATAAACACATTTCCACATAAAATAAAATTAAACCACTGCTGTTCAAAGGTCCAGAGGCTCAGATAAAGGACTTCCGAGCCTAGAAACACTCGGACGTGCATCCAGGCAAATAAAAAAACGCATTTCGCATTGCCTAGCGCATTTGCAGTCCAAACTCTCTGGGCGTGATTTACAGAGACGCTGAGTACAGACAGACGGGGGTGGAACTGCATTTGCATTTCTTTTTTCGATCTGACGTCAATAAGGTGCCTTTTTCAAACTCGCCCGTTTGAGCTCCGATTTTTTGTAACGCAGAAAAGGATCGCAAATGCTCAGTTTAGACATTTCACAACTTTTAACCATGGGGGGGGGGCTAAACAGGGTAGGGGAGCTCACATTAATGTTCAAAAACCTCAGAAAGTGAAAATTTCATGCCATGGGACCTTTAAAGTCATAAAGTGAAACATTGGTGAGGGTGTCATTTGTTAAAGTGTGATTGATTTGTCATTGATCTGAAGAATTGTGGTTCAAATCCTGCTTTTGACATAAACATCATTGGTTGAGCAGTCAGATCCACTGACCCGGTTGGTGGTGCGATTCCAGCTCCCATGGATGGATGCTTCTGTTGTGTCCTTGGGTAAGACACTTACAGTAACCGACCTCACCATTAGGTGTGTGAGAATTTGTGTGAAAGAGTGAGTGGTTCCTTGATACAAAGTGCTTCGAGTGCCTTCAAGGTGGAAAAGCTTTGTTTAGTTCTCCTTTAAACCTCGCTGTTAAAACACAGTGACCATGGTAAACTCATTATCATTGCAAAACCCTTTTTCACATTTTAAAATTGTAAATGTTTATTTTGCTATTTTCCTCTACATTCTGGAGTGAAACCACCAGAGCTGTTGTTTTGCATGAAAAGCCATTGTTCTCTCAAGTGTTGAGTCAAATGGACCTCATTAACAAAGGCCTCTGTATAATTTAATTTAAATGCTGAAAAGCCCATATTAGTTTTCTAATCTATAGCAACAGCAGCCGTACTACACTCCGACATGAAATCAAACAAACAGGGCCCAGCCGGTGATTACGGCTGCTGCTGTTGTTCAATCATTACAGAGAACTTTTCTGCCTCCTGGCTCAATCTGTCTCTGTAGAGCTTAGTGGAGAAATTGCCACACTCAATATAAAGATTTATTTATAAAGACTTGAGAACCTTAGCCACACGTCGCTAATGGAAATGGGTAAATAGACCTTTGCAGCACTCAGACTTCACTCTCTCAGATTATTGTGATGCTATTAACAACTAAATTGCTTCCCCTTAGCAAAAAGTAGTATACTTAAAGTTTACTTTATTAAGTATACTTCAGTATAAGTGTAAGTATAGAAAGTATACTACAGACCATGTACTTTTAGTGTACTAGAAAGTATACTAATTTAATACTTTTTTGTACTAAATTGGAACATTTTAAGTTTATAAAAGTATTCTTTAAGTATACTTTAAAGTTAATTTTAAGTTTACAAAAGTACACTTTAAAGTATACAAGAAGTACACTCATCTATATACAGTGGTACCTCACCTTACAAAATTAATTCGTTCCAGAAGTGGTTTCGTAACGTGAAAAATTCGTAAGTTGAGTAGCTATTTCAATGGAAAAAGCCTGATTCGTTCCAAGGTTTTTTTTTATAGTGTAACTTTTTTTTATAGTGTAACATTTGTGTTCTGCGTCCTGATTGGAATAAACCAGGTCTAGACCAGAACTGAACCAGGTCTAAACCTGGACTGGACCTGGACTAAACCAGGATTATCCCGGGACATGGCAGTGCCGTTGGAGGAGCGCGGTACTCCTGTCTCCTTGCACGTTCCGCGCTAGGGCTAAGAGGCCGAGAAAGAAAGAAAGAAAGAAAGAAAGCTATGCCTTTATTAGTCCCACAGTGGGGAAATTCCAGTTCTGCATTTAACCCATCCTGTTATTAGGAGCAGTGAGCAGCACATTACTGCGCCCGGGGACCATCTCCATGATCTTCTTGCTTCGGTTTGGTCAGGACCTCAGCTGGAAGATTTACCTAAAGACAGACGCTCTTTCAGCGGGAATAAGAGTGGGGCTCTGCTTCTATGTGACTTCCAGAGCGGGGAGGCTGACACTGTGAGCTGTGAGCCGCGCGGGGCCGAGCCGCGCGGGGCCGAGCCGCGCGGGGCCGAGCCGCGCGGGGCCGAGCCGCGCGGGGCCGAGCCGCGCGGGGCCGAGCCACGCGGGGCCGAGCCGCGCGGGCCCGCGGCTCCATCCCGCGCCGTGTCGCTTTTTGATCCTTCGATGTCGGCTCTTCCTATCATTGTGAAGCAGAATTCACCAAGCGTTGGAATTGTTCACTCACTAATAGGGAACGTGAGCGGGGTTTAGACCATCGTGAGACAGGTGAGTTTTACCATACTGATGATGTGTTGTGTCTCCGCTCCCCTATATTGAGCCGTGTGTCCCCCCCCCCCCCCCCCCACGCATGAAAGTTCGAGTGTTTAAATGAGAGAGAAATACGAGAAAAGTGTAGAATGTGTGGTGAGGCATTTACAGCCCTAAAACATGTAGAACAATTGCAAAATACAGTACAAAGTTGTCCTACCTCGTGGACCTCTCCCACCGTGGGCCACCTCTGGAACCTAACCCCGTGTGTGTTGATAAAGTGTATTTACGTTTTGGGACGTGCATATGAGCACGCATTAATTGAATTTTTGAGATTTGTTGTTTTTAAAGTGCTTTATAAATAAAGTTGGATTGGATTGGATTAGAGCGTTTCGTAACTTGAAATTTCATTCGTATCTAGAGACCAAAATTTACCGTGAAGGCGTTTCGTAACTTGAAATTTTCGTTTGTTGGGTCATTCGTAAGGTGAGGTACCACTGTACCGGTATATCCCTCTAGTATACTTAAAGGGACAGTGTGTAAGATTTTTACCTGTTAATTACTGAAATTGAAGATACCCATTCAAAAATACATTGTTTTCCAAACCTTTTCACTTCCATCATGAAATCAAAGTATTCTTTTGGACTTAGATATAGTCACATAAAAGGGGGATCTTCCCCATGCAGAGGCAGCCATTTTGAATACGAGAGCCGCAGAAGGACATTTGGGCTCCGCCTTCGCCTTCGGCAAGGCTCATGGTTTTGGGTAAACAACACAAGCATGCTGCCGGATCAGACGTCGTAATGGATCTAACACGTGTTTTGGACTAAATTGTTTTACTGGATTTTATTCGCTGGATCCTTACGGACAAATTGAGAGCAAGTTTATGGTGAAATACAGAGTTTGACCTGTGCAAAGAATTCTAAGGTAAGCTAACCTTGTTTTGTGCTTTTCCGTATAAAAGCCCCATGTGCTCAGGGAGTGTTTGGTGTGCAGGGAAATGAATTGCATAGTCAAAAAGAGGAGACTGTAAGGTTTCATTTGATGTGTAGAGTGTCATGGTACATGATCGGGAATGTGTGTTTTCATGAGGGAAAAAAAAAAAATACAGGACCGCATTTTATTTATACAGTAGCGAGTACGAGAGCTGTCCGCGTTACGGCGCACCCGGGTGACCCTCGAGGTCTGCTGTAGCTAAAACAGAAAGTGCAATAGCACCACCTATGGCCCACGAATCCTACACACTGGGGCTTTAAAGTATACTACAAGTACACTTATCTATATACTGCCATTGTACTAGTTATGTAGGCCTACCTATTTTTAGTTTATTATAGTATACTTTTATAAACTTTGGTTACTTTACTAGTTTACTTGTTCATTCATTCATTTTCTTCCACTTTTTCCATTTTCTGGGTCGCGGGGGAAGCAGTCCAAGCAGTGTTCTGCTGCCCAGAACACTGCTTGGATGCACCAGTCCCCATGAATCCCCCCGCAGGTGGTGGGTCCACAGGAGGACAGCTCACATCACAACAGGCCTTGATGTATCTTCTGCCATGGGGGTTACCAGTGTCCACACTGTTGCAGATTCATTTAAACACTGGGGGCAAGGTGGGGTTAAATGTCTTGCCCAAGGACACAACAGCAGCGCTCATCTGCTGGGATCACATGCGGTCAACCCGTCAAGAGCGGGATTCCAACCGCCAACCCCAGGATCACTCGGCAAACGCTCTACCAACTGAGCTACTGCCGCCCCAGTTCACTTGTTATAATTTTAAGTTTGCTTGGCATATTACTTGTAGCTTACTATTTATATACTTGAAATATACTCCTTAAAGTACTCTTAAAGTTTACTCATACTGTATGTACACAAGAATGTGATGCCTTTACAAAATCACAAGACATAATGTTGAAAACAAGTTTGATATATTTTCAAACATACAAACAAACAAAAACAAAGACCTATGAAATCAAATAGTTCCTTACTAGAGAAAATAAAAGGAAAAAGTGCACACAAGGTGCATAAAGATAATGCAATCGAGCACACATACTATATACTCTTAAGTTTTAAACTCCAGTATTATATTATATTAATACATAAATTAAATGCTAAGCACGAGTCAATGACTTGACTAAAGGAAAAGTATATGTTTTAGTTTTAAAGTAAAAGTGTATAAATGTACTTAGTCTTAGACTTTGTTTATACGTTTCAGTATAAGATAAGATAAGATAAGATAAGACTTTATTGATCTCACACAGGAGAAATTTACTTGTCACAGTAGCTCCAGGTAGGGACAGTTTGAACAAGAAGACAAGTGCATGCAGGCAAAAAAAAAGGCATAAAGATAGGTGATAATAATAATTAAAAAAATAAGTAATAAATCGAATAATAATAATAGTAGTGATAATAATAAAAAACAGTGACAGGGAGAGTATTGAAAAAATTGGAAAAACGATATTGTACGATAGGAGTATTGAAAAAACAACAATATTGCACATTGGGAAAACGATATTGCACAGTAGGACTATACAGTAGAATTATACAGTCTGATGGCGGTGGGGATGAAGGATCTGCGGTAGCGCTCCTTCTTGCACTGGGGGTGCCTCAGTCGGCTGCTGAAGGAGCTGCTCAGCTCCTCTACAGTCCGGTGCAGAGGGTGAGAGGTGTCGTCCATGATGGACGTGAATTTGGCCAGTACCCTCCTCTCAGCCACCTCCTCTACAGAGTCCAGAGGACAGCCCAGGACAGAGCTGGCCCTACTGACCAGCTTGTTGAGTCTTTTTCTGTCCCGTTCTGTGCTGCTCGGGGCCCAGCAGACGACAGCGTAGAGGAGAGCAGAGGCCACCACAGAGTCATAAAAAGTCTTGAGCAGAGGCCTGCACACTCCAAAGGAACTCAGTCTCCTCAGGAGGTGGAGGCGACTTTGGCCCTTCTTGTACAGGGCATTGGTGTTGTGGGACCAGTCCAGTTTATTGTTGAGGTGAACACCCAGGTACGCCCAGGTACGCCAAGTATACTTTACTATACTATTCTATAAGTATATAAAATATAGTTTATAAAAAGTCAACTTCAAGTATACTTCCTCAGTTTTAGTATAAAATAAGTATACTCATAGTAAACTTGAATAAACTTCTTTTTGCTAAGGGTCTTAAACAAAGAATATTACAGAAATCACAAAGATCCAAGTGTTGTCCAACATGCGTCAATAGTTCTATGCTTTTGAAAATATATTTGTTTGTATCTGGAAAGTTTAGTCAGTAATTGCAGTATACAGAAATCAGAATATGAAGACATTATTTGTGTGTTTGAAATGTTCCACAGTACGGAATTAAACATAGGGCCTATGTATCTTGCATTTATCGATATGCAAAAAACAAAAAAACATCTCCATGGAGACAAGCAGGTGGCAAACCCTTGATCAGAAAAGTTGCACCTTTAAAGAATCTAAATAAATAAATCTAGATAAATATTGTTCAATAAAGTGTGGAAAAGATATTGGCTTTAGACCAGACTGGAGGACCCCTTTACCGGTATTAATAAATGATAGAGTTATACATGAAAGGAAGTCTCCCAACCAGTCTCTTAAGAGTATTTATGTTTTGAAAACCTTTGACATCATCAGCAGAACCACATACTGTTCCTCTCACCACTCCACCAGCTGAGAGCGTTTTTACTCCCTGTTACCAAAGCAGGTCTGTCCAGTGCACTTGGCCTCAGCTAAGTGCTCATCTAGAGTTTGTTGCTCAGATTGCCCTTGAATGCTCCCCCTGGCCAGTTGTGGTGAAATGGCTGCCTCCCTGCGGGACAAACAGAGGACAATGACTAATCAATGTCTCTACAGCTCCCGCGTGACACCCAAACCAGTGCTGTAGGCTGCGTCACATTTCACCCCAAAGGCTTCCTGCAAAAAAACTCCCCCTCTCCACGTGAATTCTTGTGTTTTTTTTTTTTGTTATTGATTAGTTGCTGAGCATAGTCTCAGATTTTCACACTACAAGGAAAGCTGTGTATTTTTTTGTTTTTTGTTTTTCTTTTCTAAGAGACACTGGTAATTAAAGAAATACAAAATGTCAACTAGGTAAATGTAGGTAGTCCCATTTTTTGAGCATCTCATCCCACATATATATTGTATAAGAAGCTCTTGAGGTCAAAATATGTGTCCTCTGCATGCTGTCTGCATCTAATTATAAAGCATTTCTTGACGAAGAATCAGGAAGCGAATGGTTAGCATGCTAGTTGTTGTTAGCTTTACACCTAAACTTTACTCCACTCTGGTCTCTAAAAGTATTTTTTTTTTGTCATGTTTTAAGACTGTAGAATTGAATACAGAAGAAGAAGAAGAAGAAGTGAACTTTATTGATCTCACACTGGAGAAATTCTTCTCTGCATTTTAACCCATCCTATATATATATATACACATACATATATTAGGAGCAGTGGGCAGCACACATTACTGCGCCCGGGGACCATCTCCATGATCTTCTTGCTTCAGTTTGGTCAGGACCTAAGCTGGAGGTACCTATGGTGCATGTTTTGGGTTGGTGGGGGAAACCGGAGTGCCCGGAGGAAACCCACCCAGACACGGGGAGAACATGCAAACTCCACACAGAAAGGCTCGGGCGACCCGGGGATCGAACCCAGACCATGCATGCAAACTCCACACAGAACACACACGGAAAGGTCTGGGCGACCCGGGGATCGAACCCGGAACCTTCTTGCTGTGAAGCAAGAGCGCTAACCACTCTGCTACCGTGCCGCCTTTAATACACATGCCAGCTTTAACTGTAACAAGATTAACAAAATTACTTATTTTTTAATGACTATTTCTTACTCTGACATTTGAAAATTCCTGTTTATATTTTTCTACTTGTAAGGACTATGATTAAAAATTTCATTATTGGTCCCAACTTGGCATTTTACAGCGCTAATCATCCTTGAGTTTCCCGAGGTTTCAGGCATAGTATTGACCTGTTGTTGTTTATTCATAATGATATTAATTAGAGTAAGGCAGCTGATGATACTTGCACTCTCTTCTGTAATGAGCTGTCATTAGGGCAGGGAAATTCACTTGGTGTATCCTGAAGAATCTGGCACACATTTCTCTGTAATTTATAATCAAGTTTGAATTGAATCAGGAGAATCGATAACGATCATAAATTGATAAAAGCATTGTGTATTTTTTTGTATTGAAGAGTACAACATTAAAACAAAAAGATCAGATCTAAAAGGCCATGCTTGGAATGCATGGTTAGTATGAATTTCTTGAATACTTGTAAATTTGTAAATTTTATGTTATATTATAGCTTATTGGTTTTCTACTTTATTTTATTCAATTTTATTTGCTGCATGTTAAGTGTTTGTTTATATTCCGCTCCAAGCACGGAAGCAATTTCCTAATGTTGTGAACATGTTCACTCATATGGCAATAAAACCTTTCTGATTCTGAATACTTTATGTGAATTTATTGATACCATGCTGTGACATCACACTGGGGTGTTATACATGTATCAATGGTGGAATGTTTAGGAGTAACCATGGTGACACAATGCACACATTAGCAAATACTGCCAAAAACACAAAAACTCACAAAATGGATCTAAACAATGACTGCGTGCACATGGGAAACTCCAAACCGATTGGTTTGTTTTTTTCACACTTGCTCGGCGGGTGGTCTGTCGTCCAATCCGTGTGCACATGCATGTCACGCAATCAGATTCAGGTCAGTGACCTGACCGCCCCCGCAACGCTATGTGACGCTGTAGTCCAACTACTTCCGGGTGATGGCTACTCAAATAAAAAAACAACACAGCTATCTGGCAGTATACTGCGATGGCTCTTCGAGGAGTTTGACAGAGCGGCAGTAGCGTTCTGCAGAGTTGGGTTGTTCGTATGAACGACAAAACAGCGTTTTTGGTTTCTTTAATACGACACGAACTGTGTCATCGGCGTTTGATATTACAAGCAATCGAGGACAACGAAAACTACGAGGATCGGGAGCTATACCGCACATGTTTTAATCATGTTCTGCCTTGTTTTTTGTTGCGTGCATCTTTTGTGCCACAAATAAAGGCATAACATTTGTAGCTATGGGTTTATCGTTCATTTATGTAAGGTCTGGGGAAAATTACACAACCACACTTTCATTTTGTATGTCTTTGTAATGCTTAGCTTATATTCTGTTGTCTCTTCCACTCTCTGTTTTGTCCTGTCTGAGTGAACAACTTAAGTAAATTTCCACACTGATTTTAATATTTACGTTTTTAATATTTAAGTTATACAACAATTAAAAAAAAACACACACACTCTTCTGATACTATGAGGCCACAATAGATAACTCAAAATGTTTGTAAAAGTACCCTGTGTGTTATTTCAAAATCTTAAAACTCCGTGCAAAGCTTCCAGGTGCTGGTAACAACAGGAACATTGAATAATCCCAGAAAAAGATGAAAGTTTCCCGCATACTCTTATTCCTTTATCGGGTTTTGAGCAAACAACGCGTTTCGATTCTACGTTATGTTCATAGTCCCGAAATGGTGGAAGATGGGACTTGTTGGTGCCGTGAAGAACGCTGTCGTAATGCGGGGAAGCTGTACGGTCTTGACCGCTCTCCCGTTGTTCTTTCTTGCCGTGGCACACGCCGCCCTGGCGTTTTTCCACTTGATTTTGATTTGCTCCGGGGTCCGAGCAAACCCTGCCTCGGTCCTCGGTCGGTTTGGAGTTTCCCATGTGCACGCAGTCATTAAATAATTCCAGAAAAGACGAAATTTACCGCACACGCACACACACACTTTATTGTGCTAAGAGCAAACAACGCGTTTCGATTTTACCTGGCGAAACGCGTTGTTCGCGCTAAGCCCAATAAAGGAATAAGTAAAGTCAAGCGAGTGTGCGGTAAACTCCTTTTCTGGAATTGCCCTGTGCATTACGTTCATAGTCCAGATATGGTGGAAGATGGGGCTTGTTGGTGCCATGCAGGACCGCTGTCCTGAGCCATCGTAATGCGCTCTCCCGGTGTTCTTCTTGGCTGTGGCGTGCGCTGCCCTGGGGTTTTTCCATTTGATTTTGATTTGCTCAGGCGTCTGAACAAAACCTGCCTGCTCCATCTTCAACGCTATCTTCTGATAAAGACTAGCGTTTCTTGTGCGCCGTCTGTCCATAAAGTTTTAAATGTTTATCTCTCGCACCTGGTGCAGCATGAACCCAATTTCTTAGTCTGTCCAGTAGTGCGTGCTTGTTGATTTCTTCACAGCCATGTTTTCTTCTGAAACAACAATTGGTACTTGGTACTGACTTGGTACTACCACTCTTACAACTTCCGGGTGACATTCCTGAAATTCTGGCGCGCCCATGCGCAGTATGTTAATCCAATCCAAAATCGTTCACATGACGACTCCAAGTGGTTTGCAAATGGCCCAGGCCAGCGGTTTCTGGGGGATGGGGCAGACCAATCCCAATCCAAACCAATCCCTGTGCACATGGGGCCATTACGACCCCAATCAGTTTGCAAATGGTTTGGAGTTTACCATGTGCACACAGTCAATATACGAGGAGCCTGTGATCAACACAAGTGTTCATGGTCCCATTTAGGCGTTTGATTTTCAACAGAAAAGCTGAGAGTGACTAACTGTGAAACTGTACTAATGCTAGCTAGCTTGTGACTGAGAGGGGAACATGCAAACGCCACACAGAAAGCCCTAGCCCAACCCGGGGATCGAACCCGGAACCTTCTTTCTGTGAGGCATGACTCAGCCACCGTGCTGCCAAATAAAAAATAAAGCTTAGATTAAAGTCTAATAAAACCTCAGACAGAGCAGAGCCTACAGTTAGCATCACACCCCCAGGGAATGTTAATGACTGCAAAGTATCAGTATGGTCACTTTCAAGACACCCAAAGCTGTGCACATGATTTGTATTAGTGTGTGTGTGTGTGTGTGTGTGTGTGTGTGTGGAACATCTCCTCTACAGCTGCTACATCATTCTGTTCCCTCACCTGGGTCTGACAGTTATAGCTCCACCTCCAGCGCTGAAACATCCACAATCTGCTGACACCCGCTTTCACTCAGAGCGCCTCCGACTGACAGATCCACACACAGCGCCAACAGCCTCATGTCAGCACCTGGACACTAGTTTATTAAGGTAAATAAGAGCCAGAGCACACCTGTCTCATGCATTTGTGAGCTCAGGTGATGTTTGGGTCATGCTTTGGACAAATAGTGTGCAGAGCTTATTCGATCTCTGTAATGGTCATATTTGTGTGACCTACCAAAACCTTGGGCAGCCCCAGACCAGAAACAGTGGCCTGTTAGGAGGATATATACAGTAGGTTTGTTTACATTTTTGTTTGCTTTGGAGCGAATTGTATGGTCTGACTACCTGCTTCCCCTGCTTGTCTCATGGAGATATTTTTTGTTTTACCCAGATTGTTCCATTGTATGGTATTAAAGTCATCTACTGTATATTGCACTGATTTAATTCTCAGTGTTTTATTGCTCAAAAGTACAGTGAAAAGCATGCATTTGAACTTGTGGGCTTGCTACAGATCTGACCTGTAACTTGCCTGGTGGTGTCACGTATTTGTATTTATGGAGACAGATAAGTTTGATGCCATACTGTGGAACATATCAATGCATTACATAAAGTGTAGAGGAGTAGAGAAAGGAAATAAATGCAGAATGGAGCCTCTAAGGGGACCCAGAGAGGAAAAAAGAGGCCTTGGATACACTAAAAAGAGTTTTGTTTTTTGTTTTTTTTCCCACTAACTGCCCCTTAAATAATGCAAAACTATGATAAATATTGCACTTTAACTTACAATCCAAGAATCATAATGCAAATACTTGTTTACTAGTTAACCTAATAGCCTTATCCCTAATAGAAAGCATTGTCCTAACATCACTTCTGCTGAGCAATGATGGGATGCGAGATTTGTCATAATGTTTTTCAACAATCTACCTTTTCAACTCCAGGCCCTTGAAGTATGATTATTGTGGGTACGTTTAATATTTTATAATTTGATGTGCGTGCCTGAGCATGCATTGCATTGCATTGTGGCTAAGGTTCTGCTTGTCAAGCACCATCTGCACATTTCATCTAGCCTGGGATTCATTTGGAATGCTAATATTGAGCCATAGAGCAGGTAATGAGGCTTAAATACCACCATTTTATGACTTTGGGGCAGACTTGGCATTGGACCTTCTTAGATTGTGTGTGTGTTATCTTTTATTTCTCTCTGTCCCACCCTAAAAGTAAATAGGCCTAATAGCGCTTCAATTCTTGGTGGTGCCTACCAGCAGATGGCAGCTCCATGTGAGGCTTAACTAATCACAAACATGTAAATAATGCAGGGCACTCTAGCTGGGAGGTTGTATCAGAAAAACATGGAGAGAAGACAGGGCCTTTTAGCCACAACATTACATAACTCCTTTTTCAGTTCTCGCAGTTGGATGACTTGCATATTTATGGAGGTCATTTTTGCACTAGAATAATCAAGACCTTATGTTTGTTCATGAATATTAACATAGATTCTGATGAAGGAATGTGCAGTTCTGATGATACAGTGCAAGAGCTTTTAAAGATAATCATTTACCATTCTTACCGTACCATTTCTTCTGGCCCACCAGAGTGAGACAATTTGTTCCTCTTGACACAAATCACTACCTTCTGAAGGTTTTTGAAGCTCATTGACTTTTATCTTAACACATTCTTTCAAGTCATTTGTTCCTCTTCAAGTGAAATGCTGCTGATTAAAACACTGATGGATCCACCCAGATATTAAGTTTAATACTAGGCCATTTATATGGTTCATTAAAGGTGCTTTATGTAACTTTTCATCTGTTTGTCTCAATGTAGACATTATTGCTTTGCATGGGAAGGTTTCATGTTATAGACAGATGATAGATTAGTTTAATGCCATACTGTGGAATGATCCAAACTAAGCAATAACATCTGCACGGAGATGAGCAGGTAGAAAATTGAGTCTACCTTTAAATCCTTGAAATGTTTTACTGCAATGTTTATTTTTTTTCAAGAAGGCAAATATTGATTATTTGTATTAACCACAGAGATTAATTTGGGTCCCCCCGGAGGAGCTGGAGGAAGTGTCCAGTGTGAAGGACGTCTGGGAGTCCCTGCTTAGACTGTTACGCCCGCGACCCGGCCCCGGATAACGGAAGAAAATGGATGGATTGATGGTGATGAATTCAGAAGCTTGTTGCTTTCTGGGAGAAAAAGCCACTCACTGATTCACATTGTGAAAGAGGAGGCAAAGTTGGACAGATATGTCTTAGCTAGCTTGAGAATTCTTCTGCCAGTTTGGAAATATTTAAAAATAAAATAAAATGTATACCAAAGAAGGTCAAAATCTAGGTCTTGATCTATTCATACTTAAATACTGAAATTGTGATATTAAAAATTATATTAATACATTATAACAATATATAAACAATATATTAACAATAGGAGGAGACCAGGGACTCCAAGTAGAAGTCTTCAGGAAGCCCACATACACAGACCAATACCTGCTTTTTGATTCACACCACCCACTGCAGCACAAACTGGGTGTTATTCGGACATTACAACACAGGGCCCAAGTGGTTCCCACAAGCACAGAGGGTAAGGAGAAAGAAGAACAACATGTGCAGAAAGCCCTCTCTGTTTGTGGATATCCTAAATGGGCTGTCAACAAAACCAAGAGAGACAAGGGCAAGAAACAAGACAACAGAGAATCCGAACCCAGGAGGAAAGGGGTAGCGATTCCGTACCTGGCCGGCGTTTCGGAAAAACTACAGAGGATTTTCAGACAATATGAAATCCCAGTTTATTTCAAACCCACAAACACTTTAAGACAAAAACTGGTCCACCCAAAGGACAAAACACCGAGCCACAAACAAAGCAATGTGGTCTACTCCATTCAGTGTAGTGAAGACTGCAGTGAGCGCTATATTGGGGAAACCAAGCAGCCACTTCACAAGAGGATGTACCAACACAGGCGGGCGGGCCAGAGTGGACCGTCATCTGCCGTTCATCTTCACCTAGAAGCCACGGGCCATTCATTTGAGGACAGTGAGGTTCAGATCTTAGCCAGGGAAAAGAACTGGTTTGAGAGGGGAGTTAAAGAGGCTATTTTTGTCAGAAAAGAGAATCCGTCGTTAAACAGAAATGGGGGAGTTAGACACAACTTGTCTCCCATCTATAATTCGATTCTCAAACAAAGAATCATTAGGACAGACAAGCCATTGCAGAGGGGTGGAGAGGATCGTTGTCTTGAATAGGGAATTGGACGCCAGAGAAATTTGAAATACAAAGAGACAGATTAGCTGATGGTTCAGAGTTGTTTCAGTGTAGTGAGCGGGCTGATAGATATGCCAATACAAGACGCCAGAGGAATTCGTAAAACAAAAGAGAGTAGCGGGGACAGGTCAGAGCTTTGTTCAGGGAAGCTAGCTCCTCCCTTGCAGCTAGATATAAACAGGGTCGAACCAGCATGAGGGCCAGAGCTGACGAAGCCTCTCGGATGAGCGGCGAAACGTTTTCAACCAAACAAACTTTGTCCAGTTGACAAATTGAACTTCTCCTTTGATCATTAATACATTATCTTTTTTTTTTTTTTAATGCTGCTTGTATGTATGCTTTCCTTTTAGGTTTCTCTTCTTGAGGTTAAAGCGAAATGTAGAAACCACACAAGGGGAGCTGATTCAGTATTGTATTGCTTAACATTTTAACATTCAAAACCCTAACCAGTGCAAAACACCCAAATATCACCTTTACAGTTGTCAGGCATAACAGACGTTTTGATGTCTGTGATGTTTGTCCATCTCTCCCTCAGGCTAAAATCACTGTCTTTTCAGTCAGCCCAGAGGTTGTTGTTATATTGGTTGTATTGTGTACATTTGCAAAAAAAAAAAAAAAAGTCAAGTTATGGAAGGCTCTGGAAAAGTGAAAAGATTGGCAATGACCTCTGTGGGTAAACACCTTTTGATATACTGTTTTGGTTCAAGGACTGCACGCTGATGGAGGCCAAACAACCTTTTTGAAATAGAAGCACTCTGCTTTTGTTCATGTGGAAAAATATGTGGCACCTTTCTTCACCGAGACCTGTTGAGAAGTGAATTAGATTTTTAGGGGCAGTGATATCAAAAATAGTGATTTCCAAAACCAAATGTCCCAGGCTAACCATTCATTAAAGAAAGACAAAATGTTCTCCATGCCCATTGTAGATATAATCATATACAGTGGTACCTCAACTTATGAAAGACTCTACAAACGAAAAATCCAAGTTACGAAACGCCTTCACGTTAAATTTTGGTCTCTAGATACAAAAGAAAATTCAAGTTACGAAACGCGAAATCTCAAAAATTCAATTAATGCCCGCCAAGATGCACGCCCCGAAACGTAAATACACTTTATCAACACACACGGGGTTAGGTTCCAGAGGTGGCCCGCGGTGGGAGGTCCGCGAGGTAGGACAACTTTGTATTTTGCAATTGTTCTACATGTTTTAGGGCTGTAAATGCCTCACCACACACATTCTACGCTTTTCTCAGACTGGAGTTGGGCTTTTCTCGCATTTCTCTCTCGTTTGAACACTCGAACTTTCATAGATTTTCAACAGTGTTGATAGTGAAGCGTGGGGGGGGGCACGGCTCAATATAGCCAGGGCTCTCAAGTCTCACGCTTTGAGAGTGTGACACACGCAATTCACACGCTCACACGCCACACATGGTATTTCTCACGCTGAAATTTAGTTACGCAATTCAAGCGCAGCGCACAGCGCTTCTGTGCCCAGAAAATCGGTTAGATAATGGAGGCACCGCGCATTTTCAGCGAAAAAAAGTAACTCGCGCACCCCCCCGCTCCTCGGGAAAAAATTCTTCATTCACACCCCCCCCCAACCCCCGCTCCTTGGAAATTACGCAGTCTCACGCACAACCCCGCTCAAAACTTGAGAGCCCTGATATAGCGCCGAACGCGCGAGGGGAGCGGAGACACAACAACACATCATCAGTAGGGTAAAACTAACCTGTCTCACGACGGTCTAAACCCCGCTCACGTTCCCTATTAGTGAGTGAACAATCCAACGCTTGGTGAATTCTGCTTCACAATGATAGGAAGAGCCGACATCGAAGGATCAAAAAGCGACGTCGACACGGCGCAAGGCCGCGGGCGCGGGATGGAGCCGCAGCGCCCGGGCTGTGCCTCCCCCTCGGGGCCGAGCACGTGTGGGCGAGCGCAGGAGCCGCGAGAGGCCAGCGGAAAGCCGCACGGTGTGATTTAATCCTGGTCTGGTACCGGTTTGGTCCAGGTCTGGACCTGGTCCGGTCCTGGTTTAGTCCAGGTCCAGTCCAGGTCTAGACCTGGTTTAGTTCTGGTCTAGACCTGGTTTATTCCACGTTTAGTCCTGGCTCTACAGTCTCTTAGCCAATCAGGAAGCAGAACACAATGTTACACTATAAAAAAAATGTTACACTATAAAAAAAACAACAACCTTGGAACGGATCAGGGCTTTTCCATTGAAATACCTACTCAACTTACGAAAAATTCACATTACGAAACCACTTCTGGAACGAATTAATTTCGTAAGGTGAGGTACCACTGTATATAATAATTATGATGTAAAGGTAATTTGCTATTATGTGTTACTTCACCAGTAAGAGATGGCTACGTTCAGACTGCAGTGACCCAAATCTGACTTTTTTGCCCCTATGCGATCTGTATCTGATCTTCTAATGACAGTCTGAACGACACAGATCTGATTTTTCTCAAATGCGACCCAGGCCACTTAGATATGTGGTCCTAAAACTGATACATATCTGATCTTTTGAAATGCGACTTCAGTCTGAACGGCCAGGTCGCATTCATCCCACCTACACGTCATCAACAAGTGAGAGTGGTACAAGTAGGCACTCACAAATGTACACAAACGTTCTTCTCATCATACAAAAATTGTGTATGAAGTCCCTGTCAGTGAAGCAGCGAAGCACATAGCAATCCCACCACTCTCAGCATCAACACGTTCCTTTCTACGGACGTTGCTGCCACTGCCCCACTAAACGCCAAGGACAAAAACCTTGTCCTTCCTAATCTCCTCCTTAAAACAAATAAATTGTACATGTTCTGGCTCTGGTACAACAGCAACTTTAAAATGTCCAGGCGCTCAATGCTAGCGTCCATGTTTAGGCGACTTTCCGTAAACACTGAGCACGCTCGCTGCGTGTGACCTCGTCGTGTCCTCCAAGGCGCATGCGGGAAACTTTTGGAGTGTTTAAAGTTCACACTGGAGATCACTTACAAGTCGCATTTAATTGGAAATGTGAACGACCTCGCAAAAAAATCCAAATTGAGCTTTAAAGATCCCATCACATGGTACTTCTTGATGCTTTTATATGGCGCCTTAGTGGTTCCCTAATACTGTATATGAATCCTTCTCCAAAATCAAGTCTCAGTGCATGAGATAGCCTCATGAAGACAGCCCCATTCAGAAATATGCCTCTGAAACAGTTTATTCTGGGCGTTGTTGCTTGAATGCAAATGAGAAGGACAGAGACAGGACAGTGCAATGGATGGTTTGTGGCCAGATATGCCGCTGTTTCCTGGATTGGTGGTGCGTGCTGTCCCTACTTCTGCGTTTTAAGCACTTGGGACGCGTCTCATATCTTCCTATGAAAAAAAACTTCCACAGAAAATAAAATTAAACCACTGCTGTTTCAGAGGTTTGGAGCCTCGGATAAAGGACATCCTTGAGAGACTCTCGTATCTCTTCTGGCAAAAACAAAACAAAAAACAAAAAAAAACAAAAAACGTATCTTGTATTTCGTAGCTCGTTTGCGGTCCAAATTCTCTGGGCGTGATTTCCAGAGATGGGGTGAACATCCAGACGGGGGGTGGAAACCTTTCCCCGAGTGTGACGTCAGAAAATTCCCTTGTCCAAAATCGCCCATTTGAGCGGTCTTTTTTTCAAACACGGAAAAGAATCGCAAATGCTCAGTTTACAAATTGTGCAACTTTTAGCCATGAAGGGGGTCTTAAACAGGGTAGGGGAGCTCACATTAACATTCAAAAACCTCAGAAAGTGAAAATTTCATGCCATGGGACCTTTAAGCCTTGCAGTCTGAACGTAGCCATAGATAAGGGCGGCAGTAGCTCAGTTGGTAGAGCGGGTTCAAATCCCGCTCTTGACATAAGAAACATTAGTGGTTGAGCGGTCAGATCCACTGACCCACAGGTTGGTTGGTACTATTCCAGCTCCCACAGATGAATGCTGCCGTTGTGTCCTTGGGCAAGACACTTAACCCTCCTCGCCCCCAGTGTCTGCGTACACTGGTGTGTGAATGAGTGTGTGAATGGGTGATTGGTTCCTTGTTGTAAAGCGCTTTGGGTGCCTTGAAGGTGGAAAAGCGCTATATAAAGATGTGACCATTTACCATTTGTGTGTTTGTAAATTATGTAAGGTCCATAATAGCGGTACTGTTCCCCAAAGCAGGTTTTAGGTTTGATTCCTGTTGCCGTGCAGTCTGACTCTGGGACAGGTTGCCCCTTTTTTGGTCTAGTTAGTACTTGGATGGAGACCTTCTTGGAATACCAGGTGCCACAGTGGAGCAGCAGTCCCTAATGCTCTAGTGCATTCTGTAGTTGTGTCCTTAGGCAAGAGCCTTTACCCATGTTGCCTCATATGAATGCATTCCTATGTGAGTGAGTGATGGTGGTGGTCAGAGGAGCTGATGGTGCAGATTGGCAGCCTTGATTCCGTTAGCTTACCCTCAGGGCAGCTGTGGCTACAGTAGAAACTTGCCACCACAGAGTAAATGAACAAGGAAAAAAGTGCCTTACCAAAGGACAAAACAGCATTATGGGCCTTGAGTGAGGATTGAACCAATGACCTTTTGCACTGAAAGCAAAAGTTGCCCCCAGATCAAACTAGAGTAACCTCTGAAACATATTTCATACTTTTGAGTCTGCTAGTGGCCATTAACATATCTGAAAGCCTTAAATGCTGTAAACTGTTGTTCTTCTCTTATGGCCTTGACCTCTTATGTAAATGAGTGTTCTCTACCAAGCATATAATACATAGTTTCCGGTTCATTTGGATGTATTCTGACACTTTTACTGCTTTGGCATAGCTGTTTGGAGAATATTGCAGCAAGCTGTTTGACAAGCTAATTCAGCACAAACACAATGCTGTCTACAGTGGGTGTTTCTTGAATCTCTTCTCAAAGTCGAGACCAAGGCTACAGACATTCAGAAGTGTTTACAAACCTGAGCCAAAAGTTTCTGTGGGGAAAATATTAATAATGCATAAATGTGTAAACTTACATGAAACCTGTCTCAACCCAAGCACAAACTAACCAGAAGTCAAGAGTTTGCTGACTCCACAATTAGATCTACATATCTATGCTCTCTGCATAGCAACATACTGCACTGCCAGCACTGAGTATGGGAGTAAGAGTGTTTGCCTGCATCCTGAATAATAAAATGAGAATACTGGATTGTGTCACTAAACAGTAGTCTATGAGGGAAAGTTTTGCTTTTTTATTTTTATTTTTTGGTTGATGAATGCTAGTCATTTACCCTTATTGGAGTAAAAAGAAATGTGTTAATATACTATAAATTACTTTCGACCATTGTCAAGAGGGCAAAGTCTGATAGATGCCCAAATGTGAAATTGAATCCTGCACTTCACCATAGACACTAGAACTGCTGTGTGTCAGAGCTACTAATGGGTACTCTCCTCAGAGTGAGGAAGCAATATGTCTCATATGAAGAGGCCCTTTTGTCTTTGGCAGATCTTTATTTAAAATGCACACAAACATTGAGCCTAAAGTAGAGGGCCTTGGGCTTCACAAGGTCTGCATCTGAATAGAGATAATGCAGATCCTGGATGTAGGAGAGGAAATACTGTCTCATGTCATATCATTCATTGAGAAATATGACAGCTATAAATAATACTTTTACAGGCTTCACCATTCTACATATTAAAGAGATAAGGATTCTGCATGTCAGTGGGACTTTACTGGTTAAATAATGGTCAATAAACAAATAATAACAATGTAAGTATTCTTTTTACATACTTAGTGGCAGTAAGATACTATTGTAGTCACAGCTGCCCTGGGGTAGACAAAGGAAGGGGGCTCCCAAGCTGCACCAGCAGCCCCTCCTACCACAGCCACATCATTCTTATAAACATGTATACATATACAACTATAGGCAAGTGTCTTACCTACGAACACAGCAACAGCAACTCGAACCTCTGAGCCACCATAAAAAAGGGTTGCAGTTGGCCAAGTTCTCAAATAAGATCACTGGTAGAGTTAAGGACAGTGTATGTAAATATGTATGTAAATATGTGAATGGCCAACTTTTTATAGTATTTTATTGTTTATTGTTAAATGAAAGGAGTTGCCTGCATTTGACCCAGTCTTTTGTGCACTTGGAACAAACCAACCAAGATGACCTGGAAACAAAAATACATTTTTTTTTTTTTTTTCAAAATGTAGCCTTACCAAAAAACATAACTTGCAAAAATTATGGTTGAAAAAATAAAATCACAGTATTGGTTGTTGCTAAACCAATCCTCAAGAGATGAATAAACTAGATTGCAGAGCGTCACCTCAATTTTGTCCAACTTTCTAACAAACATGTTGCAGATGCTTGAGTGTTGGTTGTATTACCTGTGATACTTCCAAATGTCATCAAGGTGCATGCAATCTCCTCCTGTCTGTCACACAGCTGCCCTCTTCGAATGGCTCTCCTCCTGCTGTATAATGCACCTGGATCTGTGAAAGGCTCAGGTCAGGAGAGCTGTGTGCCGACATGTGCTGATTTATATGCTGGCCACATTGGACTGTGGTTTCATTTGCATTTCACATACGGAAATTACAGCATCCTCAAGCATGTCATGTCGATACCTTTGTGCCGCTAAGTGAATAAAAACACCATTTGGCTTTAGTCAATACCAAGGGGCTTTGAGTGGTAAAATACAGCTCTGAAAGCATTAACAATGTACAAGAGAGAAGTGACCCTGTGGTACTCATTTCCTGGTAAATCGCAGTGTGAGTCGACTGAGTATTGGTTTGCTAATATACATGATTACAGTAACAGATACAAAACCATTTTGAAGATCAACACAATTGGCTCAATGCACAATAGCGCCCAGCAGCCTCACTGTTAGCATCACTACTTCCTGTCCAGGTTCATCTCTGTGTTTTTTGCTGAATCGTGTTTGTGTATGTTTGTGTTTCAATGCTAATGCTAATTTTGAGGCACAATAAACATTAAAACAAAGCCACAAACAAAAGTATGCTACATTAATTAATTTTAATATGTTGCTCATTTAGTGTTTTATCTTAAAAGACTGAACACTTCCCTTCATATTTGAATAGAGATCTTTAAGATTCCACAGCTTTAAAAACTATAAAAACTATTTGTTGCCATTGTTGAGCCGTATTTTTTGTGAGCTGACTTTGTTTATCTTGATTTTAACTCATTTGATTTCGGGAAAACAAGATCTATTTTGAAAACAACACAAAAATAAGGTCAATACGTTTACTGTTACTGCAAAAAATATACAGCTCTGAAAAAAAAATAAGAGACCACTACATTTTTTCTTTATCAGCATCTCTACATGTATTACAGCCATTCCATTCCAGCGTCTGTTGAATTCCAACACAAACGCAAAGCTGAGCTACTTCAGTTCTTGCACCAGGAGTGGAATAAAGTCACCCAAGAACAATATGAAGGACTTGTGGAGAGCATGCCAAGACGCATGAAAGCTGTGATTAAAAACGGGTTAAAGGGTTATTGCACCAAATATTGATTTCTGAACTCTTCTTAAGTGCAAACATTAGTATTACGTTGTTTTAAAATGAATTTGATCTTGTTTCTTTGCATTGTTTGAGGTCTGAAAACATGTTATTTTGACCAGGGGTCGGCAACCTTTACCACTCAAAGAGCCATTTGGACCCGTTTCACACAGTAAAGAAAACACTGGGAGCCGCAAAACCCTT
The DNA here is from genome assembly GCA_036785185.1 of Paratrypauchen microcephalus. Lineage (NCBI taxonomy): Eukaryota > Metazoa > Chordata > Actinopteri > Gobiiformes > Gobiidae > Paratrypauchen > Paratrypauchen microcephalus. The sequence goes on from JAVJIX010000360.1 coordinate 104,126, forward strand.
TTGAAATTTAAAATGAAATAACACTGCATATAATGGCTTTTTTTACCTTTGTGACATAGAATTACATTTTGAATATGAACGAACTAAAATAAAATACATTTTTTATTTTCGCTGATTTTTTATAGAGTATCAACACGTATTGTGTTCTGCATCCTGATTGGCTAAAGGACTGTAGACCTTTGTCTTTGTCAGTCATTCTCCTCTGTCTCCTGTACAGAATGTGTTCAGTTTGCCAAATTTATTTAAATGTTCGATCACGAGCAGTGTGACTCTGAAGACTGAGCGGTCTGGCATTTGAGCACATGCCAGAAGGGCCGAGGCCGTGCTCTATTACGGATTTGACCGCGCGCACACTTCTCCGGGTGGTCAATACGCATCAGGAAGTAGCGGCAATGTTCGCGCATAACGAACTGGTGGAACCTGGAGTCCAGGCGGCAGAACCAGTCCTGAGGGTGCACGGATGCGTTCTCACTACAGTTCTGTGCTTGGTGCAGAGCTGTAGAACCTCTCCCTCCCGTTCCACAGACTACGGGGGCCGTAGATGGTAGATGTAAATTGCCTGGGCCGATGATCCCAGTCCGTCACTGCTCTGAAGTGCTGTATGTTTGCAAGTTTTCTCCCCAACAAAACCCGCAACAGCGCAGCAGCGCCAGGCGCCTCGGTCAGAGGAACTGTGAAATACACGCATATTTATACACGCAATATAAAACTGACTACTTCATGGATTTTGCCTATCGTGGGTTATTTCTACAACGTAACCCCCATGATAAACGAGGGACCGCTGTACTGAGCCGCATCAGAGGGATCAAAGAGCCGCTTGCGGCTCCGGAGCCGCGGGTTGCCGACCCCTGCTCTAAACGATAATATTTTTATTTGGAATTTGGGGGAAATGTTGTCAGTAGTTTATAGACTCAAACAAAAATGTTCTTTTTGCCCAAACACATACGTATAAGTAGTAAAATCAGAAAAACTGATAATTTTGCAGTGGCCTCTTATTTTTTCCCAGAGCCGTATATATATATATTTAATCAGTTTTGATATACTCTCTTTTCCATGCTATCATTTTCCACATTTTGATGAAGACAGGTCAGAGATAAAGCTGATTAATACGAAGCCCAATCAAAGCCTCAGTTAGCATAGTAGCGGTGGGATGTTCAGTGTTAATGGCTCCTAATTGCTGTGTGAAGTCTGACAGATGCGACATACTGTGCTGGAGCTCCCTCATCATTATCTGAGGTCATTATCCAAACTGCTTATGATCTTCTCTGTTATTGTGTCTTTTGGGCCCTGGATACATCCTCACCGAAATAAGCAGCAGCAATTCAATAAAATGCCTGATTAATGGAGAGAAATCCTAGCTCTTGCACTTTCTTCTAATTGCTGGACAGTATGCTTAGGAAGTTTTATAGGTTATTTTTATAGTTTATGGAATTGTGTTGAATTTTGTTCATGGTAAATGTTCACTTCAAGGCATTCAAAGCACTTTACAGCAAGGAACCACTCACCCATTCACACACATGTTCATACACCAGTGTACGCAGACACTGAGTGCGTGCACATGGTAGGATCGGATTAGGATTGGATTGGATTTCTCCCGTTACTCAGCGGGTGGTCTGTCGTCCAATCCGTGTGCACATGAAGCTCACGCAATTGGATTCAGGTCAGCGACCTGGCCGGCTCCGCAGTGCTATGTGGCGCTGTAGTCCAACTACTTCCGGGTGATGGCTACTCGATATAAAAACACAACACAACTATCTGACGTTCGTGGAGTTTGACGGAGCAGCATTGGTGTACATGTTGTGCATTCTGCAGAATTTGGTTGTTCATATGAACGAAAAAACACAGTTTTTGGTTTTGTTAATACGGCACAAACTGTGTCGTCGGCATTTGATATTACAAGCAATCGATGACATCGCAAAATACGAGGATTGGGACCGTTTGGGCACCTATACCGCACACCATTGTTTTAATCATGTTCTGCCTTTTTGTTTTTTGTTGCTTGCATCTTTTGTGCCACAAATAAAGGCATTCAATTTGTAGCTATGGGTTTATCGTTCATTTATGTAAGGTCTGGGGTAGTGAACTGCTGGACCCTCAGCGCTATTGATACTCTTTTTTCACGGAGGAGTGCCGGGAGAAGCGACATGTCTGGATGGTACTTTTGCTGCTGGATATGCGAGGGACTCGTATCGTGCGTGGCAAGTCGTATGTTTGGCACCAATGTACCTGGAGGATGTGGAGGATATTTACGTATTTGGATTTCTGATAGCTGGACATCTGTTAATTGGCCTGGGGTTGTCCATGATCTATCGCATAATTTGTAAACTGGCAGCTTGTAAAGAGTCCCCTAAGCTGTATGCCGAAATTTCGAGCCATTGTGAAGGGGTTGGAGATCTTGTGAAAGGATTACATCAGAAAGTGGGACAGGTTGAGGTCCTTTTGGAAGGATTTCAACCGAAGGAAACATCTCGACGTTTGGATATCATCACGGGGATGGTGACAGAACTGTGTAAAGCCAACGCAGCGCAGTCTGTGCGCCAAGAGGAACTAATGAGATCTCTCATGAATCTTCATGGCGATATGAAGATGGGGGTCTGGCACCCGAGCTCAGTCTAAATTATTTACCTGGGTCTCTAAAAATGTATTTTCATCAATGCTTAATCAACCCCCCTGGATTATTCTCTCCTGTGAAAATCGGTCCCAAAACAGTTATCTGTGTTTTGACTTAGCCTCCCTGCATAAACAAGGCCAAGGCCACAGAATGTGGTTTGTTATCTGGACTCTACATAAACATAGCACACACTCTTACACTGTCACTGGAAACAGTAACAATAGTAGAAATTCCTGTCTTTAGAAAGGTCTGATCTCTGCTCTCGGTTCAATCAACTTCATTGATTTCCAATCTGACCCCTTCCTTATGTAACCAACAAAAAAGATCACCTTATGTTATATCTCCAATTGTTTTTTCTGTCATTACATGTTGTTAAATTGTCACTGATTGTACTTGTATTGCATCTTTTCTGTTCTGCATCTCCCAGTCGGCGGCGCGCGCAAGTGCAGCGGCCCCTCCCCTAGCCCACTCTATCACTGTCCTGCCTGGTTAGTGGGGAAACGAAATTTCGAATTCATTCTATGTACATGTACATGATTGTTTTTCGACAATAAAGCAAACTATGACTATGACTATGACTATGAAATTACACAATCACACTTTAATTTTGTATGTCTTTGTAATGCTTATCTTAAATTCTGTAGTCTCTTCCACTCAGAGTGCCCTGTGCATTATTTCAAAAGTTCAAAACTCCATGCACAGCTTCCAGGTGCTGGTAACAACAGGAATACTGAATAATTCCAGAAAAGACAAAATTTACCGCACACTCGCTTGACTTTACTCTTATTCCTTTATTGAGCTTAGAGCAAACAACGCGTTTCGATTCTACCTGATAACGCTGTAGAAGCGAAACACGTTGTTCACGCTAAGCCCAATAAAGGAATAAGAGTAAAGTCAAGTGAGTGTGCGGTAAATTTCGTCTTTTCTGGAATTGCCCTGTGCGTCATGTTCATAGTCCAGAAATGGTGGAAGATGGGGCTTGTTGGTGCCGTGAAGGAACGCTGTCCTGAGCCATCTGGTTGTGGGGTGGAGGACAGCTGTTGGATGTGGGAAGAGCTCTTCCAGTATTTCGCAGTGCGGGCAAGTTCTACGGTCTTGACCACTCTCCTGGTGTTCTTCTTGGCTGTGGCATATGCTGCCCTGGCTTTTTTCCATTTGATTTTGATTTGCTTAGGCGTCTGAACAACTCCCTGCCTACTCCATCTGCAACGCTATCTTCTGATAAAGACTAGCGTTTCTTGTCCGCCGTCCGTCCATACATTTTAAAATGTTTATCTCGCGCACCTGGTGCAGCATGAACTCCGTTTCTTCATCTGTCCAGTAGTGCATGCTTGTTGACTTATGACGCCGTTGGCACCCCCACCACTCTTACAACTTCCAGGTGAAATTCCTGGCACGCCCATGCGCAGTACGCCAATCCGATCCGAAATCGTGCACATGGCGACGCCAAGCGGATTACTATCGGCCTAAACCAGGGGTTCCACTTGGATTGGGGAAACCAATCCCAATCCAATCCGTTGCCTGTGCACATGAATCCTATATGATCCCAATCCATTTGCAATCGGTTTGCACTTTTCCATGTGCACGCAGTCACTGGGGGGCGAGGTAGGTTAAGTGCCTTAAGCTTAAGTGCCCAAGGACACAACAACAGCATTCATCTGTTGGAGCTGGAATCGCACCGCAAACCTCTTGACCAGTGCATCTGAGTGCTTTGCCAGTGATGTTATGTTGTTTCAAGCCACCAACCTTCAGATTAGTAGATAAACAATCCCGCAACTGAACTACTATTGTTTGTGTTTCCTTGCTCTTTTATAAGACTATTTTACTTATTTTTATTTTTGCACAATTTGGCATGAAGAAAGTAAGAAATGTTGTGCTGCTAGTAGTTATAAGTTTGAACCTGCATTTATAGGTAGGTAGGTGCAGGACATTGTAGATGAGGCTGGACAATTTAAATGACTCAACTCAGAAATACTGAATTACAAGATGAAGGATATGTTGAAGCCTGTAGCAAAAGCAATGAACTTGCCCTCCAAAAGAGATCTTTGCCCTCCATGGCTTTTATACTATGACGCACACACCGGATGAAGGCATAATGTACTATACAATTTAAATATTTTTCTGTGGCTACATTGAATTTAAAAGAAAAAAAAAAGAGAGAACTGTGTGTTCAGGAGACTGAAAATAAAACTAATGCAAGAATGCCTTAGATTAGAACAGGGGTTAGGGGCTCAAACTTTTTTTTAACGGAGATCTACTTTTGAGGTTGATGGTGCTTTGCACTTAGTCTTGCACTTCTAATCAGACAGCATTGAGGAGGACATAGGAGCTCATAGCACACACAGGAGCCTGTGTGCGCTATGAGTAGGAGGAGCGAGAGCGTGAAAAGGCAAGGAGTGGCGCGCTGACGTGAGGCGGATGGACAGGTAGGATGTTTTATAAAGTTTAACCTGCCCTCTCAAAATGCGTGAAGAATCCCTCAGTCGTCCAGGTATAATCCATGATAAAAGAAGAAATTCAATTTGTCAACTGGACAAAGTTTATTTGGTTGAAGACGTTTCGCAGCTCATCCAAGCTACTTCATCAGTTCTGGCTAGAGTGCTGGTAGACACAATGGGAATGGAGGGGTCAGACACAATTTGTCTCCCATATATAATTCCATTCTCAAACCTAAATCAAAACAAAGAAAACAATAGGGTTAGCCACGCCAGGTCCAGAGGTGTGAAAACACCCATTATGGTACTGAATGGGTATGCTAAACAACACCCCAGACAGAAACTGAAAACAAAAGACAGAAACTGAAAACAAAGAGGTGGGATAGTTTCATAGTAATTTCATTGTAGTTAGCTCCTCCCTTCAGGCCCGGGCTCTCAAGCTTTGAAGATTGGTAGGAGTGAGATTTCCGAGGAGCGGGGGGTGGGGGTGGGGGGGAGCAGTAGTCGAGTTGTAAACATATTTTCCGGGGGGAAGGGAGGGGCAGGGCAGAATTAGAAGGTACTTTGTTAAAATGTAAATGCTTTTAAAACAAAAAGTCCATATTATCATTCAATAATGCACAGGATAATACAGTATGTTATCACACACAGTCTTGGTTTAGTCCTGGTTTAGTCCTGGTTTAGACCTGTTTTAGTCCTGGCTTAGTCTTGGTTTAGACCTGGTTTAGACCTGGTTTAGTTTTGGTTTAGTCCCGGTTTAGTCCGGGTTTAGACCCGGTTTAGTCTTGGCTTAGTCCTGGTTTAGACCTGGTTTAGTCCTAGTTTAGACCTGGTTTAGTCCTGGTTTAGTGCTGGTTTAGACCCGGTTTAGATCTGGTTAATCTTGGCTTAGTCCTGGTTTAGACCTGGTTTAGTCCTGGTTTAGACCTGGTTTAGTCCTGGTTTAGTGCCGGGTTAGTCCCGGTTTAGTCCTGTTTTAGACCTGGTTTAGTCCTGGTTTAGTCTTGGTTTAGACCTGGTTTAGTCCTGGTTTAGTCTCAGTTTAATCCTGGTTTAGACCCGGTTTAGTCCTGGTTTAGTCCTGGTTTAGACCTGGTTTAGACCTGTTTAGTTCTGGTTTAGTCCTGGTTTTGTCCTGGTTTAGACCTGGTTTAGTCCTGGTTTAGTCCCGGTTTAGTCCTGGCTTAGTCCTGGTTTAGACCTGGTTTAGTCCTGGCTTAGTCTTGGTTTAGACCTGGTTTAGTTTTGGTTTAGTCCTGGTTTAGTCCTGGTTTAGTCCCAGTTTAGTCCTGGTTTAGACCCAGTTTAGATCTGGTTTAATCTTGGCTTAGTCCTGGTTTAGACCTGGTTTAGTCCTGGTTTAGACCTGGTTCAGTCCTGGTTTAGTGCCGGGCTAGTCCCGGTTTAGTCCTGGTTTAGACCTGGTTTAGTCCTGGTTTAGTCCTGGTTTAGTCTTGGCTTAGTCTTGATTTAGTCCTGGTTTAGTCCCAGTTTAATCCTGGTTTAGACCCGGTTTAGTCCTGGTTTAGTCTTGGCTTAGTCCTGGTTTAGACCTGGTTTAGACCTGGTTTAGTCTTGGTTTAGTCCTGGTTTAGTCCTGGTTTAGTGCCGAAATAGATGCAGAAATAATCTGATAATATGACTCACCCATAAGAACGCGGTCACTCCCGATAGTTTGCGTATCCATGTACAGGGCTCTCAAGTCTCACGCTTTGAGAGTGTGACACACGCAATTCGACGTGTTCACACGCTCACACGCCACACATGGTATTTCTCACACTGAATTTTTTTTAAGCAATTCAAAACTGTAGCCACTGTTCACAACGCTTCTGTGCTCAGAAAATCGGTAAGTTAATGCAGGCACCGCGCGTTTTCAGTCATTCGCACCCAGTACTCGGTACCCAGTAACCGGCTGATTAGCTCAACCAACCGGCTGGTTAGCTCAACTTAACCGGCTGGTTAGCTCAACTGGTAAGTCATGGACTTTCCCCCTGGGGGTTGTGGGTTCAAATCCCCCCCGGGCAATGAGCTAGCCAGTGTGGGTCCTTGGGCAAGACCCTTCACGGTACTGCCCCCAGGGCGCTGAAAAAGATGGCTGCTCACTGCTCCTGAAAAGGATGGGTCAAATGCAGAAGTCAAATTTCTCCCGTGTGTCACTGTGTGTCATTGTGTGTGAGACCAATAAAGGCTTAAGCCTAAAATTAATCTTAATCTTACTCGAGTTGAGGGGGGATGAAGGGGGGGGGTAGTCAAAATCATCTTTCTTCTAAAACAGTCATCCCTTCTTCCATCCCTTGTGGCATTTTATCAATCAGGCATGAAAATCCCTCACCTTTTGGTGAAATTCGCCGTCTTTAATTCAAAATAGCCAGTGCCAAGAGCCAATCATAGGCCGAACTGCGCTCCAGCTTCCAATCATGTTGCAGCATAATTACACACCGATCGCACTCCCGCCAATCATGACGATTACCGCTGTTGTGTTTGCGCCTGTTCGCCAATCAGCTGTGAGCGAGCCGCGTGATATTTACGCGGCATTTCCAAGAAAAGAAGAATCCTTAACTTGCTACATTAATGCTACGTAAGAAGGAACTCTCGCCTCGGGACACGGGATAAGTTCGGGATATGTCCTTTTCTCCGGAGCTCCGGATTATTAAAGACCGTGACACGTGCATACATGGATACGCAAACTATCAGGAGTGACCGCGTTCTTATGGGTGAGTCATATTATCAGATTATTTCTGCATCTTTTTTGGCACTAAACCAGGACTAAACCAAGACTAAACCAGGTCTAAACCAGGACAAAACCAGGACTAAATCAAGACTAAACTAGGTATAAACCAGGTCTAAACCAGGACTAAGCCAAGACTAAACCAGGACTAAACCGGGTCTAAACCAGGATTAAACTGGGATTAAACCAGGACTAAACCAAGACTAAACCAGGATTAAACTGGGACTAAACCAAGACTAAACCAGTTCTAAACCATGACTAAACCAGGACTAAACCAGGTCTAAACCAGGACTACACCAATACTAAGCCAGGACTAAAACAGGACTAAACCAGGTCTAAACCAGGACTAAGCCAGGACTAAACCGGGACTAAACCAGGACTAAACCAGGTCTAAACCAGGTCTAAACCAAGACTAAACCAGGACTAAACTGGGTCTAAACCAGGATTAAATTGGGACTAAACCAGGACTAAACCAAGACTAAACCAGGTCTAAACCAGGACTAAGCCAAGATTAAACCAGGTCTAAACCAGGACTAAACCAGGTCTAAACCAGGACTAAGCCAAGACTAAACCAGATCTAAACCGGGTCTAAACCAGCACTAAACCATGACTAAACCAGGTCTAAACTAGGACTAAACCAAGACTAAACCAGATCTAAACCGGGTCTAAACCAGGACTAAACCAGGACTAAACCAAAACTAAACCAGGTCTAAACCAAGACTAAGCCAGGACTAAAACAGGTCTAAACCAGGTCTAAACCAGGTCTAAACCAGGACTAAACCAAGACTGTGTGTGATAACATATTATCCTGTGCATTATAATATGGACTTTTTGTTATAAAAGCATTTCCATTTTAACAAAGTACCTTCTAATTCTGCCCTGCCCCCTTCCCCCACCCCCACCCCCCCACCCCACCCCACCCCTTCCCCGGAAAAGATGTCACATAAATGAAAAATTTCACCATCCCCCCTGGTTTCATTTTACAACTCCACTACTGGTCGATGGCAAATTTCACCAAAAGGTGCGGGATTTTCATGCCTGATTGATAAAATGCCACAAGGGATGGAAGAAGGGGTGACTGTTTTAGAAGAGGGATGATTTTGACTATTTTTCTACCCCCCCCCCCCCCTTTTTTTTCTTTTTTCTGGGCACAGAAGCGCTGTGAACAGTGGCTATAGTTGAATTGCTTTAAAAAATTTCAGCGTGAGAAATACCATGTGTGGCGTGTGAGCGTGTGAACACGTCGAATTGCGTGTGTCACACTCTCAAAGCGTGAGACTTGAGAGCCCTGCTTCAGCAGATATAAGCAGTGTCTCCCAGCACTCTAGCCAGAACTGATGAAGTACCTTGGATGAGCTACGAAATGTCTTCGACCAAATAAACTTTGTCCAGTTGACAAATTGAATTTCTTCTTTTATCTTTAACCTGCCCTGTGATACACACTGGTACGCAAAGGTACACGCTGTTGTGAACAAGCCGTGTGCGCTGGGGGCGCGTATGGTGACGTTCCGCACGGTGTCTGCGACTCCAGACAAGCGCACAGGCTGCAGTGAGAAATCCCGCACAGTCCCGCACACCGGTAAAAGTTTATTGCAGACAGCAGCGGCCGTAATGAAATATGATCCCACTCATCTCAAGACCAAGACTGGTGTCGAGTACTACGACACTGCGATCTACCCTACCTTGGCGATCGACTGGCAGATCGCGATTGACGTGTTGGGCACCCCTGGATTAGAAGGTTTATAAGACGGGATATTCTGTTACTTCTATTTGGTTTTGCCTCTTTTAGTACCAGGCTGAAATTGACATTTGTCTAGATCAAGGTTGTAGCTGTAGCTTACATGGCGCACAATATTTCTCTTTTAGATCTTACTTTTATTCCACTGCGGAAACTCTAGCCTAGCTGAGCAGAATGGGCTCAGAAAGTTGAAATCACCCTTGCTCAGTGTTTCATTACATTATTGTATTAAGAGGATTATCTGTGCGGGGAAGATAAACAAGACAAGGCTCCAGGGATGAATCAGGCTTATCTATAACAACACACAATGTATTCTGCCTATATGTACTCCGGCACCTGCCTTTTATAAGAGCGTATATTTTCAACTTTGCTTATGAAATGAGCCTTCCTAATTGAAATGCATGGGCCAACCTCTTAAAGGGTAATTGCGCTGGGTAGGAAACATGGTCCTGCACTGAAGAATGTAATCCGCTCAATTCCCTTTAATCTAAGCAACGAGCTTGCCCTTCCCTTTTTGATGTGCACTCGAATAATGCAGCACGCACCATGGCAGAATCACCATATGGATTTGCGGGGCTTATGAGATAACTTGCGTGCAAAGTCAGTGGAGATGTGGTCAGCAGGCAGTGACGCAGACTAAGATTGCAGGCCCTTTACGTGCGTGACCTAATATCGCATATGGATCTGTAGATGAAAATCATAAGATGGCTGTTAAATTACACAAAACTGACTCTTGTGAGCTGTTATTCATGTTATAATGCTGTTAGCTCATCAAAAACATACCTGAAGTTGTGTTTTGTTTTATTTGTGTAACGTGCTATGCTCTGGCAGGGGTTCCCAAACTTTTCAGGTCAGCACCTCCAAAATAATCATTCAACCAACATGGCAACAAATATTAAATCAAATGATCCTGTGTAACTGGATTATTATTGTGTTACTAAACCTAATTTCACTGAAAGATACAGTTTTCATGATGACTACTTTTTACATTTTAGATACATACAGAATTATGTATTATTATGGAATTATGATGCCAACAAAAATTAAATAAATAAAAACTAAATATTTATATTTCATATTAAAGCCCTCTTTGCTTTGTTCCATAAAAGTTGATGCCTTCATAATAATGGAAATAACAAAGAAACATACATGAAAAAGCTTTTTTAAACTCTTGACTGGTCATGTACATTGTCACTACTTTAAAATTCAGGCTTTGTTATCCCTCTGTCCTGTAGCCAATTAGAAACAAGGAGTTTTTAGCTATAGAGCCGATCTAGTGCAGGTGTCTTGAACAAACTAAATTGTCTAGAATAACCTTCCAGGTTTGCAATCGCAAATCTCCAAAAAGTTTTGTTTAGTGTAATTTATTCTTTGTTTGTCAGGGATGTATAAACAATTTAGCTACTGCTATTTCCATCTTCAGCCCTGAGGAGTTGCATACAAAATATACACTGCATTACATTTTCATTCCCTATTCAAACATTTCTCATTATTAACTTTAGCTCAAAAAGATTGATATTCAATGCAATCTCACAATTTAATTTAAAGTATGTAAGGTTTTCTCAAAAATACTTTCTATACTTTCTAAGTTCTAAGTTATAATTTCAACAATCACAACTAATGCTAATTAACGTAGTGGTTTTAAGAAACATTTTTCCATTTTTATTTATGTTTATTTCCAGGTGTTCACCTTACATGTAGTTATGAATGCAGGACACAGCAGGCCTTAGGCCATAATGTGATTTTTTTTTTTCCACCTGTCAACAGATCCCTCCCTTTTTACATTCACACCACACAGGCCTCTGAGCTCCACACTGGATTCCCACTCATGATGTGCCACAGCGAACACAACACAAGATGTATGGGAATGATCCAACTCCTATGACCCCCACTCTGAGCCTTTTATGTCTCTTTTATTTCCCCAGTAGAATTGCTTGAACTGTGGTGGAAGAGGGTCATCATACAATTCTGTGCACACAAAAACCACCAGATATGTGATGGATTTTTGCATCTGACTCAGACAAAGGCTTCTGACAAGGCGACCATGTCATTGACGCGTGTAATGGGCTGCGGAACTGTGAATCTTTTAGGTGCGACTGTGTGAGGTGTGAAATTGAGCTTCCTGTTGACCTTTTGTGGTTTCAGGCAGGATTCTAAAAGCTGCTGCATTATCTGTGAAATGCATGTTAAAAACTAGTCAGACTCTGTGACCTAACTCTAAGTACTGAGAAGTTTAGGTCTCTGATGTAAATGAGGAAAAACAAACATATCAAGTCACATGCAGTTAATGGCATGGCATGGCATCCCATGGCATGAAATTTTCACTTTCTGAGGTTTTTACATTAATGTGCGCTCCCCTACCCTGTTTAGCCCCCCCCCCCATGACTAAAAGTTGTGATATGTGTAAACTGAGCATTTGCGATCCTTTTCCGCGTTTGAAAAAAAGACAGCCCAAACGGGTGATTCTGAACAAGGGAAGTTTCTGACGTCACATTCAAGAAAAAATACAAATGCAGGTCCACCCCCCGTCTGGATATCTACCCACGACTATGGAACTCATGGCCATAGAGTTTGGACCGCAAACGAGCTACGCAATGCGAGATGCGGTTTATTTGCCTGGAGGCACGTGAGAGTGTTTCCAGGCTCGGATGTCCTTTATCCGAGCCTCCGAACCTCTGAAACAGCAGTGGTTCAATTTTATTTTCTGTGGAAATGTGTTTATTTTTCAATGGAAATCGTCTCATATCTTCCTTAGCGCATAAACACGGAAGTGGGGTCGGCGCCCACGGCCCGCCCGCTGCTCTGGCCTGTCTCTGTCCTCCTCATTTGCATTCAAGCAACAATGCCCACAATGGAGTGTTTGAGAGGGATGTTTTTGGCTCTGGCTGTGTTCACGAGGCTTTCTCATGCACTGAGTCTTGATTTTGAAGAGGGATTCATTTGCAGTGTTGGGGAGCCATTAAGGCGCCATATAAAAGCATCAAGAAGTAGTCATGGGATCTTTAAAGGTGCATTGTGTAATTTTTCTGGTGGGAGGGTACTTTTCTATCTTTATTGAGACCAAACCAGACCAAGTTACAGGTCAGAGCTGCAGAGACTAAAACTAAAAGGTCACACAGATTCTTTCTTGATAACAGAGGCAAGGTTCCATTTTTAACCCTCCTGTTATGTTATGGGTCAAATTGACCAGTTTTAAAGTTTGAACATCTAGGAGTATTTTTTCAGTATGAAACTTCTTCTGCTTGCCTTAATTTGTGTAATCAACATATAATATGAAAATGTTTTTTCTAACATATTTGCAATCACCCCCTGCATGTTCATATCACACAGATACTGTTCGGGTCAATTTGACCCGGCAGTCAACCTAGAGGTAAAATGGTGTCACAAATGTCAGACATTTCTTTCTTTGCAACTGTGTCACCTCAATCACACACACAGACATGCACACACACACACAGACACGCACACACAAACAGACACACAGACACGCACACACAAACAGACACGCACACACAGACACAGGTGCAGGTGTTATACTCCACCCATATTCAGTGGACACTCAACAGGGGAGGGGCAAAACATATAAAAGATTCAAAAGATTGCATGGGAGTCCAACATTACATTCAATCAAGCAGACCTTTACAAAATGAGCAGCAGAAGCAAAAGGATGACAGTCCAAGTCTAGAAACAATTGATAATAACAGTGAAATAAAGGAGGATGTGTCTGAAGATAAAGACTATCTTGAGCTAAATTCTGATTCTAACGATTCTAATTTTGAACCAGATGACGGAATTGCTATTCCTGTTTCTCAAAGCAAGACATTTATGTAAAAAAATGACCAAATACATTTCTCTTCACCCCCAAATATGCATCAGACAAAACTGTCAGCAGAAAATATAATAAAAACAGTGCCAGGGCCTACTAGGACAGCAGTGACTCGTGTGACTGACATCAAGTCCACTTTTGAACTGATCATGCCAGATTCAATACAGAAAATCATTCTGTGAATGATTAATCTAGAAGGGAGGAGTATTTTTAGGGAAAAGTGGAAGGAGCTGGACAAAACACATTTAGGTGTGTATCTGGGGCTCCTCATCCTGGGTGGGGTCTATAAATCAAAGGATGAATCAACAGCCAGTTTATGGGATGTAGAGACAGGGAGGCCGATATTTCGAGTCACATTTTTTCTGGAGACTTTTCACATTTTCTCCAGAGTAATCCGATTTGATAATCAAGAGACAAGGGCTAGTAGACGAGAGAAAGACAAGCTGGCAGCTATTAGGACAGTGTAGGACAAGTGGATAGAGCAACTTCCACTACTCTATAACCCAGGCCCTAATATCACAGTGGATGAAAGGCTGGTGGCATTCAGAGGTTGCTGCCCATTTAGGCAATATAAAACAAAAATTTTTGTGATTGTTGTGGGCTAAAATGCCTGAATTTGCGGGAGCTTTTCCAAAAGGTTGTGATGAAAGTTGCGGTGCTTTTAAGGTTTTGTTGCGATTTTGTTGCGGGAGGAAGTGAAAGTTGCGATAAATAGTTGCGATTTTCCCTTTTTGTAATTAAAATTGAGTAATATTTTGAATACTGAGTTACAGTATTACTGACAAAGAATAATACAAAGACACAGAGATCACAGATATGGTCCTAAAACAACCTCACCAACATCGAAAATAAATTACTACTAGGAGGGGAACTGTTTCGCGCTGTCTTTTGCTGTTATTTTAGTGGGTAAATGGCGCCGCTGACATGTTTCTTTGCCATTAGAAGCCGTGTCCCAATTCCCAGAGCGTGCGGCTCGGAGCGTGGCCCGAAGGGCATGTGCGTCTCACATTTCGCCAGAACACCGGCGCGACGACTGCTGTCCCACTTCTTTTTTGTCCCATGCGCAGTTAACACGGTCGTTAAGCGGTCCGCGGACTGCAGTCGGGGCTGAGCAAGTGTGCACTGCCTTGACTGCAGTCTGAGCCCCCTTCGGGCCGCGCTCCGAGCTGTGCGCTCTGGGAACTGGGGACACGGCCGCAGTTTCGTTTTGTCACACGGAAGTAAGGCAGAAGGAAGTTGGTCGGCGTTCAATACGTCGCCGATGATTGGTCAAAATTGTTTAAAAAATAGTAAAAATTGCGGAAAAGTTGCGGTGATTGGTCAAAATTGCAACACCGCCCTGAATTTGTGGGGATTGGCTGAAGTTGCGTTGAAGTTGCAAATCGCAACATCGTGAATTCCTGGAGGGTCTGGGTAACAGGCCACAGCACTAAATGGAACAACTGTGTTAGGATCAAGCTTTGTTATTAAAGTCAACTAAAGAGCGAGGATACTACCTGCAGAGTGGAGGACATGGACATAAACAAGGGGACCCAGGAAATGCATAGGTCAGAGGGCAAATGGCATAAAGTAAGCACTATTTATTGATTGACAGCTACCACAATTGGCCAATGGGAACAGTCTTTTCAAGTGGCCACACTGCTACACTCAGTCAAAATGTTTTTCTTGGTATTTTTGAGCAATAGAAACACCTATAATTGAATAAATGTCATACTGTGAAGCATTACAGGTAAAGCAATGATTAGGGATGTCCCGATCCGATCACATGATCGGAAATCGGCCCCGATCACGTGGCTTCGGATCGGATCAGATTCGGACGCTACCTCCCGATCAGGATCGGATATATATGTATATATATTCTTATTCTTTTTTAACATACCCTAGATGAGATCTATGGTTATGCGGTGGCACAGAGTGAGACTTCACACAGAAACATCAACACGTGTGGCATGACACGCTATTGGTTAAATACACAGAAGCAGCTTGAAGCGCAAAGCGCGAGTATAGAGAGGAGATAAGAAGAGCGCTAAAATAAGCGCTATAAGAACGCTATAATGTTTGGCGAGTTTGTCTGCGGTCTGGAAATACTATAAAGTTGATGACAACAACATTGTCATAGCAAATAGTGGGATATGCAAACTTGGGATTGCAAGGGGTGGAAAGTAAAGGGCTACATTTAACACAACAAACCTGATACAGCACCAGCCAAAGACGGGTCAGCTCACGCTGCAGGAGAGTTTGAAAAGGAGAGAAAAAATGCCCCTTGACAGCGCAAAGGCATAGAAGACCAAGATAGCACAAATGATCGCAATGAGTGACCTACCATTCGCCTTTGTAGAGAACCCTGGATTTCTTATGCTTATGGAGCACGTCGAACCTCGATTTGAAGTGCCATCTCGCCACTATTTCACTGAGAAAGCTCTGCAGCTCTTTATAAGATGATTTCTGACAAACTACATGTCCTACATCCGTGACCCCCAGAAAGATAAATACTAAGTAATACTTTACTACTACTACTACTACTGCTACTAATACTACTAATACTAATAATACTATTATTATTTTTTATTTTATTTTTTTATTATTAGTGTTCTTTTTTATGCATTATGTATTATGTAGGGCCAAAAAACCTGATCGGGACATCTCTAGCAATGATATGTTCATATAAACAAGGAGGAAACAGACGCCCAACAAAAAAGTTATATAGTGCACCCATGATCTTATTGCAAGGCTCGGTCAAGCTGGAGGATTTTTCCACATATAGAGCATGTTTTTGGGTTGATGGGGGAACCGGAGTGCCCAGAGGAAACCCACCCACACACGGGAAGAACATGCCAACTCCACACAGAAAGGCCTGGGGATCAAACCCAGAACCTTCTTGCTGTGAGGCGGGCGTGAGTACCGTGAGCCGTGCCTCTTTTTTTTTTTTTTTTCTTCTATTATTACAGTTGTTTTTTTTTCATTAATTCATAATTTAATTATTAGAAATGTAATCATTTCATCAAGGATTGCCATGGGATTACTTCGTGAAAATTGACAGTTACTGAATTGACATCTGGTTTTCATTTCTCCCCCTTATGACTGAGTGGATGCCATCTGTGCATCAAAAGGGAGTTTATCACTCATCTCTAACCAGTCACACTGTTGGTGTAATCATATTTGTAGATCTATGACACCATGAAGCTATTGTTTATTCAACTTGTTAGTTTAATTAGTTTTACAGTTGACTGGTTCAAACAGCATGTTTGCTCATGAGCTGATGGATATCTAACCCAGTGCTCTTGAATGTTGAGCCGATAATCTCAGTGTGTGCTGGTCTCATGGCTGCGTGTGGATGCTCTGTCAGGAGCAAAATACTGCAGACACCTGACCTCCTGCTGCAGACAGTTCACATGCCCTATGATCACATGATCACACCTCCACACCCATCGCTACTTTATCTCTACAGACACGTGCGGGTTTAGTGAGCTGTTGTGGAAGGGAGTGACAGGAGACAGTATAGAGTGGATGGAGACTGAGCAAGCATAGCAAAAGGCAAAGGGAAGAAAATGACTTGGCCCTCACCCAAGTGGATCATTACCTTGTGCTCCATAGATGTGATGTAGTGGAGAGGTAAAAGTGATAGTTTGAAAATGAGAGGAGTGCGCTGGACTGATCCTTAATCATTAGCTGCACTGCACCATGGCAGAAAGTGGCTCAGGCCTCAAGGTGTTCTCCCTGATGTTCAGTGGGACACGTCCACAAGCTTGTTCTGCGGCTGCAGCGGGCGAGCATGGCACCAAGCGATTACCAGCACCCTGCCCACTTTGTAACTGTCCACTGAGCCTCAGCCCTGCCACAGGCTCTATGTGGCTTCTACCCTTTGATTTATTGATGCTGCAGAGTAAACACCACAAGTGACTGCCCTGTTTTTAAGACTTATTTTAAGCTGGCTTTATTTAGTCTCAACTATTCTAATGATTTACAGGTGCACTGTTACAGTTGAAACTGTAATTATATGCATTTGTTGAACATTACGTTAACGTCTTTTTGTATAGCCAAAAATAGGACATTTTACTTTTGCCATTTCAAGTCAAACATTTTAATTGGGGAGTAAATGCACACTGAGACAATGAGATAAGATTATAAATACATTTATGTATTTACAGCCATGCCAATCATATTAAAGGTTTCAAACCTGAGTATTTTTTAAAATCTTTGAAATCAGGGACCACTCCTGGATGAATGAGGGATTGGATAGACAAGCTATGCAAATAATTTATAAAAGTACATTAACAGAAGCCAAAAATAGAACCCAACTTCCAGTCAAATCTGATCTAAAAATGGATTCCAGGAAGTTACGCTACAAAGCTTTTTCCATTTTTCTTATTCCTCAAAAAAGCATACTCCATAGGGATGTTTTTGACATAAACATTCTTAGATTACCTTTCCAAGAGGATGTCAATGATAATATGGGAGCAGACACCATCAGCGGTCCCCATGTGGAGAAACAGATACTGCCAGACTTCGTAATGGCTCTCTTCAACTGGGCCCTGCTCTTCGTGCAAGGTTGGTTCAATGTGAATAACCATCTCAGGCTATGAAGCAAGAGCTTGTGTAGTGGAATGTTTGCAATGTTTGTCAGGCTATGTTTGTGATAAAATAGGAAATTTAGATGGTACAGGCTAAATTAAATTATACTTAAACTTTGAAAAACCTTTAGTAAGTCATGATGGCTTTCCACGAGCCTCTCTGCCACCTTCTCGTGTGGATTTCCCTGAAGCCTCCAGGGAGACAGAAAGGTTGAGTGAGCAGCTTGTGACTATGAGGGGCCGTTCAAGACAGTATTAATTCTGGCCCTCTCACATTCATATAGTCTCACTCTCACATAAATTCTAGGGTTGCCAACTCCCTGAAAAATAAATAAGGGACACATTGCCAGGACCGTCCGGCCCGATTGCCTTCACCCTTCATGGTGTAGTGAATTTTTTTAGCCCTTTTTTGTATGTGTATTTTTTTGTAAGCGCACTTCTAAATGATCATCAGTCATGGCGGAACAGTACTTGGGCTTAACCCTCCTGTCGTGTTCGGGTCAAATCTGACCGTTTTACAACTTATAATATTCATAAATATTATGTTTTTCATCTGATTACCTCAAGACCTTATGATATCCTCCACACTGTGGACTTGAACATATAAAAGTGATGATCACCTATTTCATTCAATTTTGAGTGTTTTAATCAACCTTGTTACACCTGTGGTGTTCCCGGTCAAAAGTGACCGCCAGAGGAAATGAATGGGTATCCAGAGTAAATTCATTCAACATACAGAAAACATCCCCATACACACTGCCCCAGCACACACACACACACACACATATACACACACACACACACACACACACACACACACACACATACAAACCAGGGCATGCGTGTTGTGCTGGACATGACAACCGGTCTCCAAGGACATAATATCACATGTGACAACTTCCTCACATCACATGCTCTTGGTCAGGAGCTACTGAAAAGAAAGCTCACCATGGTAGGGACAGTGAGGAAGAACAAGCCCGAACTTCCCCCTGCGCTGGTATCGACCAGAGGAAGACAGGCACTCTCATCACAGTTTGCATTCACTGACACTCACACTCTTGTGTCATACGTTCCCAAGAAGAACAGAAATGTCATCCTGATGAGCACAGTACACAAAGACACCGCTGTCAGCACCACAGAGGACAGGAAGCCCCTGATGATCCAGGACTACAACAAGAACAAGGGAGGCGTTGACTGCCTTGATAAGGTAATGTAAAGTCTCATCATGCATTTTATTTTATTTTTATCTAGGTGAATCATAGCATTTTGTGTACAACAGATTGAATATTGTTCCTAATCTCTTATTATTTATTGTTCCTTTATTGCAGCTTCCTGGTACATACACCTGTAAGCGGATGACAGCTCGCTGGCCTGTGGCACTGTTCCACAACATCCTGGATGTGTCAGCTTTCAACACGTATGTGGTGTGGACAGCAATCGACCCAACCTGGAATCAGGGGAAAAGTTTCAAGAGGAGACTTTTCCTCGCTTTGGTGACTCCTCTTATACAGCGACACCAGCACATTCCCCGCACACCAGCCTCCGCCAGTCTGGTTAGGAGCATGCAAGCTCCAGCCCCAGCCCTGGCTGCTCTCCCCCAACAAGGACATGGGCAGAAAAGGAAGCGTTGTGGCCTCTGTGCCCCTAGAGACATCAAAACGAGCCTGACATGCTGCAAATGTCATGCTTATGTTTGCAAGGCCCACTCTGACCTGAGTGTCACATGCCACTCATGTGCATGAAAACACACACACACCTACACACCTACACACCTACACACCTACACACCCACACACACACACACACACACACACACACACACACACACACACACACACACACACACACACACACACACACACAGTTGAGTTTGGTGTTCGGTTTTCCATTTATTTTTTTGTATTATATGTTCATTTTGTAGTTCATTTTCAGTGCCCAATTGTATTTTAACTGATGTTATTTAATGTTTACTTCTATAAATTGTTGTTAGACACTACTTTGAAACATTGTTCTCAACTAAAGAATGCTTAATAAAAAAATTGGTGTGGAAAAAAAAAAGTTTGTGCTAATTTAAGAGCAGTTAAAACAGGCCGGTCAATTTTGACTGGGAACACTAAAGTAGGGGGCTGGAGGCGAACACGACCGGAGGGTTAATGATCTTCATGTGGGAAAAGGCTGATTCACATAAATATGTTTTCATAAATCTATTTCCACCAGGTGATCGCAAATTATCTTGAGACCAAGACCGTAGTACATGACACCGATCGACGTATTGGGCACCCCATTTTAGACACCATTTTTGATTCACACGGTAATACGGGACAAAGTGTGTCCCTTTTCAGCTCAATACGGGACGCATACTTTTGTTTCTGAATACGGGACCATTCCGTTTTTCAAGGGACGGTTGGCAACCCTAATTCTCACTCACACACATCTTTTCACTCTCATGATAATGATAATGTGAGAGTAGAATGTATGTATGTGAGAGTGACAATGTACTGTATGTGAGAGTGAGATTTAACAACTGCCATAATTTCTATGAACACCAGGCATGCTAAATAACAGGAATTTAAAATAGACACAAAAGTAAGATTCTACCTTTATTTTGAATTGTTAAAAATGCAATCCATGTTTTTTTCCCTCCAGTGTACCTGATGGTAAACAACCATGTGTTCTGTGCCTGAGCCTGCTTTACCTGCTGCTTATTTGTGCTCATTGTGGCGTGTGCAGCAGCTCCTCTCATGTCCAGTGACAGGGTGTGTCTGACAGGCTGTCTCTGCACCCTCACCCTCTGCCCACTGTCTGTGCCCTGCCCTGACCCTGCCACCCCACATCTCCTACACACTAAGGGTGTCACAATAAAACATTGTATTATGTTTATCATGAAAAACACCACATTTTATGTTTATTCATAATTATGCCATGCCCATAGGGGTTTGACTCATGAGGGGGGAGATACTTCTGTTTATGTTCAAGGACTCCAAATCTGTATCAGACAGAAGTAACAAATTCTTGGATTCACATTTACTGATGCGGGAATACAAGAGTCGGCTCTGCACAGAAAGACCTCATGCAACCTGGGAATCAAACCCAAGATTTCTGCTAAGAACACTAATAACATCATACTTCTACAATACAGTTTGTTGTGCATCCAAGAATTTGTTAATCAGACTTTGTAATGTGTTTTTTATACAAAAAAAATGTAACACAAAGTGCTTTACAGTCATTAAAAATAATCCCACATTTGATATAATATATCAAATGTGGGATTGAATATTATACTTTCAAGATATAGGCTCAGGTTAAAATCAACGTCTAAAAGCACCAATTTGAACGTATTTTCCTGCTGAAACATACACAATTTCTGAACAAAACAGGATGTAATAGAAACAGTGGTCTTTGGGATCAGTTTGGGACATATTCAATATCAGCAGAAATAGAAAAATACAGTTCATCTGACAGTGCAGAGAAATGAACTGTAGAATCCATTTTGGGAGTCATCTCAGTCTGTTGGTTCTGGAGGATAATGTCTTCTCCGGAGGGCAGTGGGTGAACAGGTGGTATGCTGCGCTGGCTAGTCCCATATGATTATATCTTATGCAATCTGCACAGGGCTGTGGGAGGCATGGGTCCTGTGGTGCAGGAGGCATGGGTCCTGTGGTGCAGGTGCAGTTGTTTTTCCAGCTCTTACTGTCACTTAGCCTTTAGCACAAAGCCAGTGTATGAAGCCTTTCACAACCATTATTCAGCACCCCTTTAAAAACATCACGAGTAACCAAAAAGAACAGCGAGCATCTTTACAGAGTAAACAAGGCAAGTACTTGTTGTACGTCACCAGCAGAGGAAATAAAAAATGGCTTAAAATATGCCACTTGACATGGACTACAGGTACAAACACTGACTGATGGTTTAGTGTACTTCACATTTGACAGTTTCAAGAAAAAGCTGTTTCAAGACAAGCTTCAAAATTGTTATTCTAAGGTTATCATGACTTATTAGTATAAACAGTTACTATATTCTCTATACTATAATTTCATATTGTATTCAGATTCTATATAAATATGGTGAATAATAAAAGCGAGTCTAACCTGCAGTCACAAAAGAAAACCACAAGATAGTCAGTCGTAGTAAAGCTAGCTGAAAATACTAGGATCAATTGCCCATTTGCCTTCAAAAAAGCTTCTGAAAAAGCATAACACCTTGACAAAAGAAACATTCTAAATTCAACATCTTAGCTTTTACTAAGTGAACCAATACAGCCCCTCGTTCATTTACAATAATTCTAGGAATCTATTCTGAAGAATTGTTTACATGTAGTCATTGAAAGCTTTCATCAGTTTTTCTTTGAAGAAGAGAGTTGATGATGCAAACAGCACAATGCTTTATGTGGCTATATAAAGGCTTTCACCCGCTGAGGTCACGCGGTGAAGATGCCCTGGCACTCGAAACAAGCACTCCATCCTCCGACTTCACTTCAAAGCTGTTATCAGTGCACTGTCTCATTCACATAATTGAGAGCCGTGTGCTACAAATAAAGGCTAGCAGCAGCGCGCGAGAGAGAGAGGCTCGCTCGGTGTCCGCAGTCACTGGCCTTTGATACTCTAAAGAGGATCGAGGCGCTTCATTTCACTCCAAATCCTTTTCATCTTGAGCTGGATCAATAGGATTTGGCTAATAATGACGACAGTGATGACTAAAAGCGTGCAGAGGTTATTAGGCGGCACACACAAACACTAATCAATTCACCACTGAGGCGTTGGAAAGGACTTTTGGCATTTGCATCGCTTAATTCTTCATTTTCTTTGGATAGGTCAATGTGCCAGGCCACAAACTCACAAGCAAAGGCACAAGGAGAACACTGACGAGAAACAGAAAGCATGCACACTCAATACTATAATTTTGGGCACCTCTGATAAATCCCATGACTTAAAATATTTGGTGTCTGGGAATATATCTCATTCCTTGGTTACAATGTTATGTTTGTATCCATTGTGTGTAATGTTGGATCTATCTTGCTACTTAACTTCAATGTTCACTATAATGTCCACACTCAACACTATAATTTTGAGCACCTCTGACAAATCAGATTTAAAATGTGTGTAGAATCCCTCAGACGTCCAGGTAGAATCCATGACAAAAGGAGAAATTCAATTTGTCAACTGAACAAAAGTTTATTTGGTCGAATACATTTTCCAGCTCATCCAAGCTGCTTCTTCAGTTCTGGTCAGAGCTGGTGGACACTGCCTTATATCTGCCTGAAGGGAGGAGCTAACTACAATGAAATTACTCTGAAACTACCACACCTACTTGTTTTCAGTTTCTGTTAGTTAGGTGGGACTTTTAGATATCAGATTTATCAGATTTGTGTCTGGGAAAAACCTTATTGCCTTGGTTACTGTGAAATTTGTGAATGAGTTTCATCACAAATTGCTGAGTTGTGGCAATTTGAGGAATAAAACCAGAACAAGTCTAATCAAGGTGATGGTTTGGAGATGGATTAGGTTAGTGGTTTTGAGGTTTTTGGGAGATGCGTGAAAAGTCCCTCAGTCGTCCAGGTAGAATCCATGATAAAAGGAGAAATTCAATTTGTCAACTGGACAAAGTTTGTTTGGTCGAAAACGTTTCGCCGCTCATCCGAGAGGCTTCGTCAGCTCTGGTTCTAGTGCTGGTTAGACCCTGTTTATATCTAGCTGCAGGGAGGAGCTACCTACACAGGAAAAAAGCTCTAAAACTATCCCAGCTACTCCGTCTCTTTTGTTTTACGAATTCCTCTGGCGTCTAGTATTAGCATATCTATTAGCCCTAGGAGGCGCTCACTACACTGAAATAGCTCTGAAACTATCAACTAATCTGTCTCTTTGTATTTCAAATTTCTCTGGCGTCCATTTTCGTCTCCCTATACAAGACAAACGACCCTCTCCACCCCTCTGCAATGGCTTGTCTGTCCTAATGTTTCTTTGTCTGTTTTTGACTTGGTTTGAGAATCGAATTATAGATGGGAGACAAGTTGTGTCTAACTCCCCCATTTCTGTTTAACGACAGATTCCCTCTTTTGACAAAAATAGCCTCTTTAACTCCCCTCTCAAACCAGTTCTTTTCCCTGGATAAGATCTGAACCTCACTGTCCTCAAATGAATGGCCCGTGGCTTCTAGGTGAAGATGAACGGCAGATGACGGTCCACTCTGGCACGCCCGTCTGTGTTGGTACATCCTCTTGTGAAGTGGCTGCTTGGTTTCCCCAATATAGCGCTCACTGCAGTCTTCACTACACTGAATGGAGTAGACCACATTGCTTTGTTTGTGGCTCGGTGTTTTGTCCTTTGGGTGGACGAGTTTTTGTCTTAAAGTGTGGTTTTGAAATAAACTGGAATTTCATATTGTCTGAAAATCCTCTGTAGTTTTTCCGAAACACCATCCAGGTACGGAATTGCTACCCCTTTCCTCCTGGGTTCGGGTTCTCTGTTGTCTTGTTTCTTGCCCTTGTCTCTTTCGGCTTTGTTGACAGCCCATTTAGCATAACCACAAACAGAGAGGGCTTCCTGCACATGTTGTTCTTCTTTCTCCTTACCCTCTGTGCTTGTGGGAACCACTTGGGCCCTGTGTTGTAATGTCCGAATAACACCCAGTTTGTGCTGCAGTGGGTGGTGTGAATCAAAAAGCAGGTATTGGTCTGTGTGTGTGGGCTTCCTGAAGACTTCTACTTGGAGTCCCCGGTCTCCTCCTATCGTTACTGCACAATCTAAGAACGCCAATGTGTTATCATTGGCATCTTCACGGGTGAATTTGATGTTCGGATCTACAGAATTGATATGTGCAGTAAAAGGTTCCAATTCTTGAATTTTGATTTTAGAAAAATTATCATCAACATACCGAAACCAGTGTGTGGGAGGAGTGCCTGGATATGAAGCTAAGGCACTCTGTTCAAATTGTTCCATGTATAAATTAGCCATGATAGGGGAGACCGGTGAGCCCATCGCACAGCCATGGATCTGTCTGTAAAAGTTCCCTCTGAACTGGAAATAGGTGGTATTCAGACAAATTTCCAGCAGTTGGCAGATTTGGTCAGGTGAAAGTTTGGTTCTCTCTTCTAGCTTGGAATCCTGTAGTAAACTCCTTCTCGCTGCTTCAACCGCTACAGCTGTGGGGATACAAGTGAAAAGAGAGGTTACATCAAAGGAAACCATTGTCTCATCCTGACCAAACTGGAGAAACTTAACTTTGTTTACAAATTCGGCTGTGTTCTCAATGCGGTGCTCCGTGTTACCCACCAATGGAACCAAGATGGTTTTTAGGTGTTTGGCCAAATTATATGTGATAGAGTCAACACTACACACAATGGGTCTGAGTGGTACTCCTTGTTTGTGAATCTTAGGGAGGCCATAGATGCACGGGACTGGGAGAATTTAAAAAGATACTTGGCCTTAGGCTTAGTAAAGAAGTAGTAGAATCTCACTTTGGGCAAAATAATGACTGGAGGCCAGTGATGTGCTAATGAAGCAAAATATTGTGCAAAATAAATGCATATGACACAGCAGCTAATGTTCAGGTATATTCAAGTTATATTTATTTTGTAAGTTGTTTTACTGTATGTCCCTTCATAGCACTATTTAATTTAGCTCGTCAGTTGCTCAAAACACAGTCATAAATACTACTTGAAGGCAGTATTTTCTTCTGTTGACTGTTTGCTGAGAATATGGACCTGTGATATACAGATAAGACATTTGAAAAACAAAAGACCAGCCATAGGTTTGGTTGTCCTCATCTATCAGAACTTCTGTACCTTTTACAAAAATGAAGGACAGAAAAGGACACTATGCTCTTTAGATTCCTCCTCACGCTATACTTTACTGCACTCAGTGCCATTTCTTTGCCACTTATTTTGTTCTTTTGCCTGTCTACAGCCTGAAAACAAAATGGTCCCAAACAACTTGACAAGGTGAGACAATAGGAGCCATTCACACCATATTCCACGCAGCAATGGGCCATCACATGGCAGGCTCTGCTCAAATGTACCGTGATGAGAACAAAAGAGAGTTACACATGTTCACTTTTATTTGACACTGTTTCATGGCCATCCATCTTTATTTGATAGTGACCCATTGAGAGGTCAAACTCGCCACTAGCTGATCAATAAAAGGCTTGCTGTCCGACTATTTTTCTATTTTTTATACTGAATTCTGGTTCCTAGTCAGTGTCCACAAAAATGTTGATTTCACAAAAGATCTACAAATAAATGCTTGTACAAATTATTTTAATTTACATAGCCAAGGCAGGTGATGTGTTTTATCCAAGGACAAAACGGTAAGAAGCAAGAATAAAATGTCCAACTTTACAGTTTGTAACTGTATTGCTGTACTGCTTTATTGAGGCATCTTGGATCAAGATCAAATGTATTTTTGTTTATTTGAAAGTTCATTCATTTAGTCATGTATAGCCAAATGATACCAGGCTTGACTTTTCCTTAAAACATACTTATGTTTGTGTTTAAAACCATCCTAGCCCAGGTCCAGTGCAGTTTATAGGACCGAAAGTTGTGAAAGGACTGAGTTCCAGAGCTTAGCTCCCTGCACAGCGGAGTGCCTGGAGGATGTTTTCATCTGTAGCACTTTCACATTCCCATTAGGTCCTGATGTGATAGAGCCCACTGCTCTGAGAGAGACTCAGAGCTTACTCCAGACACCTGGGGCCCAACTGTAACAACATTTTTACATATTATCTTACAATATGCTAGTGACAAATATGAATATTGCACTACCCATATACCTGGCCTCAGCAAATGCACTTTCAGGGTATGGTCTGGGGTTGTAATTTGGGAAAGCGATACAGAAGATTGTATGAGGGGGGAGAAAATCAATTGGCTGCACTAAGCCAGCAGTCAGACGAGATGCTTTTGGGCTGCCATGATACAGAAGAGAACCCACAAGTCTTTAAGTAAGAGAGATGTGAAATCCAGTACAGGGAATACTGCTTTAGGGCAAGTGCACAAATATAATGCTTTTACCCTCTTTTTTTGGAACAGATGGAAAATAATATTCAAATAAGTCTGATGTGGAGTAACAGACACAATTTAACATAAGGAATACTCATTATGAATCACTTGGCAAAGGGAGAAATTCAATTTGTCAACTGGACAAAAGTTTATTTGGTCGAATACGTTTCTCAGCTCATCCAAGCTGCTTCTTCAGTTCTGGTCAGACGCTGGTGGACACTGCCTATATCTGCCTGAAGGGAGGAATGAATGAATGAATGAACTACAATGAAATTACTGTGAAACTATCACACCTAGTTGTTTACAGTTTCTGTCAGTTATTTAGGCCTATTAAATATGCAGTGAGAGTATGGGGTCTTGTTAACAGAACCATTCAGGACCATAATGAGTGTTTTCACACCTCTGGACCCGACCTGGCTAACCCTATTGTTTCTTTGTTTTGATTTAGGTTTAAGGATAGTTATAGATTACTTTGTGGCAAAACACTGAGCCACAAACAAAGCATTCAGTGTAGTGAAGACTGCAGTGAGCGCTACATTGGAGAAACAAAACAGCCACTTCACAAGAGGATGTACCAACACAGACGAGAGCCTGAGCGGACCTTCATCTGCCGTACATCTCCACCTAGAAGCCACGGGCCACTCCTTTGAGGACAGTGAGGTACAGATCTGGTTTGAGAGGGGAGTTAAAGAGGCTATTTTTGTCAAGAAAGAGAATCCTTCCTTGAACAGAAATGGAGATCTCAGACATCATTTGTCTCCCATCTATTTAAGACTATTAGAAAATACAGAAAGAAATTTAAGGACAAAGGCTAAGCAGGGTTAAATATGATTTATATAAATTCAAATGATTTTATTTAGGATCCATATTATCATATAACAGAGTTTTTCATGTCTCTTTTCCACCTTTAAGGCTCAAAGCACTTTACATCAAGGTACCAGTGTCCCCATTCACACACACATTTACACACCAGTGCACACAGACAATTATGTTTACTTACAAGGACAGAACGTAACAGGTTTTTGCTTTGAGTATAAAAGCTCCTCCCCTGATTTAAATGTCAAGTCCAATAAAGTAAGACAGACTGATCCCCCCCGAGCTGAAGGAGTAAAAACCCCATTTGAGAAAGTGACAGGTGACAGCACTACTCCCTCACAGCAACAGCACCAACTAAAAATAATAAACAAATGAGAATCAAGACAAGTTTGAGTAATATTAACGTGTTTTAAACCTCTGTGACTATTGAAATATTCATTTGTGGAGCATCAATGGGATGATGCGTGGGAGTATGCACAAACAACTTTGAATTACCACGTCCGGTTGTTCTTTTCAAAAACGGTATGCTGTGTGCAGTATGCTAATTTTTGACAAGGGGGTTGATACATTTTAAAGGTCCCATGGCATGAAATTTTCACTTTCTGAGGTTTTTGAACGTTAATGCTCCCCTACCCTGTTTACCCCCCCCATGGTTAAAAGTTGCGAAATGTCTAAACTGAGCATTTGCGATCCTTTTCTGCGTTACAAAAAATCGGAGCTCAAACGGGCGATTTTGAACAAGGCACCTTATTGACGTCAGATCAAAAAAAGAAATGCAAATGCAGTTCCACCCCCGTCTGTCTGTACTCAGCATCTCTGTAAATCACGCCCAGAGAGTTTGGACTGCGAATGCGCTAGGCAATGCGAAATGCGTTTTTTTTATTTGCCTGGAGGCACGTCCGAGTGTTTTTAGGCTCGGAAGTCCTTTATCTGAGCCTTTGGACCTTTGAACAGCAGTGGTTTAATTTTATTTTCTGTGGAAATGTGTTTATTTTTCAATGGAACGCTTCAAATCTCTCCCCCCGTGCAAAAACACGGAAATGGATCAGCTGAGAGCTGACAGCGGAGAGCAGAGAGTTTGGCCACGCCCCCACCCTCTACTATAGGCCAGCTCTTTTCTCCTCATTTGCATTCAAGCAACAACGCCCAGAATAAAGAGTTTGAGAGAGATATTTATGACTCTTTCTCATCTTATCTCTGTTTCTCATGCACTGAGTCTTGATTTTGAAGAAGGATTCATTTACAGTATTAGGGAACCATTAAGGAGCCATATAAAAGCATCAAGAAGTACCATGTCATGGGATCTTTAAGGAATGTTTTAATATATTGTTAAATGTTAGAGGCATTTTTTTTATTTATCAGCTGAAGATTCACACAAGTGAAAGCAATAAAATGCAGCAAGCCCAAGTACATGTGCATTTGTTATTTCAAAGGTGGACTATGTAACTTTTTTGGGGAGAATCCGCTGCCTGATTCTCTCCACATTATTGCATTGCATGTTGGATAACTTTCCTATCTTGTACTTTGATGAAACTTTCAGAAGGAGTTCTCTCTATATAACTTAGTATTTATTATGTCAAGAAAAAGAAGCAAAATTTAGACCTGGCTCTTTTCATGTTTGTTTTGAATGTCCCAAAAATTATACATTATGGCTGCTTTTACACATAAAATGCCATATTTTTATATATACAGTTATTATACATTTATGTGAGTAAACTACAGGAGACGTTTTCAATCTGATATCTCTTAATTTCATTTTCCTGTCCACCTGCAGTTTCTCGTCTTAAAATAAAAACCTTGAAATACTTGCTTTCTTTGTGGACCCACCTCATCCTGATCTCCTGCTTGTCTCCATGAACAAGGTTAATTTAACGCCATACTGTGGAACATTTTAGGCACAGCATAGAGACAAGCTGGTGACACTACTAGAAAAGTTACATAGTGCATCTTTAATATTTGGCTTAATTTAGCATTACTTTCTCACATCATGTTTCGACTGACAAGCGTCTGCACAGCTTTCCACTGTGCATCTTTAGAGCATCAAACTGAATTCTCAACAGCTTAAGAAGTGATTTAGAAGTGACAAAATACAAATAGCTCTGGAAAAAAATAAGACCACTACATTTTTTTCTGAAATCAGCATCTCTACATGTATTACAGCCAGTCCATTCCAGCGTCTGTTGAATTCCAACACAAAAACAAAACAAAGCTGAGCTACTTCAGTTCTTGCACCAGGAGTGGAATAAAGTCACCCAAGAACAATGTGAAAGACTTGTGGAGAGCATGCCAAGACGCATGAAAGCTGTGATTAAACATAAGGGTTATTTTTAGAAGAAGTGAAGAAGCAACTTTATTGATCTCACACTGGAGAAATTCTTCTCTGCATTTAACCCATCCTGATATTAGGAGCAGTGGGCAGCACATTACTGCACCTGGGGACCATCTCCATGATCTTCTTGCTTCGGTTTGGTCAGGACCTCAGCTGGAGGATTTTACCTATGGTGCATGTTTTGGGTTGGTGGGGGAAACCGGAGTGTCCGGAGGAAACACACCCAGACACGGGGAGAACATGCAAACTCCACACAGAAAGGCTCGGGCGACCCGGGGATCGAACCCAGACCATGCATGCAAACTCCACACAGAACGGCCTGATCGAACCCGGAACCTTCTTGCTGTGAAGCATGAGAGCTAGCCACTCAGCCACCGTGCCGCCAAATATTGATTTCTGAACTCTTCTTAAAGGGATATGCCACCCCCAGGTCAAATTTGGGCATCTCCCCACAGTCCAGAGACTAAAACAAGTGATGAAAAGCATTTTCCTGGTCACCCAGCCATTGTCCAGGTCTGTCAGCACTGACCGCCGCGCGAGCTGCTGCTCCTCCGCGTTAGACTGGAGGCAACGGCACCAGAGAAAGATTTCGGCAAAAAGGAATTAATTTGCTCGATGCTTTTCCCAATTACTGTCTGTGTAGTGCGCATTCATATCGAGTGCAAATAAATGTGCAAATCAACACGGAGAGCTTGCCTTGGTCATTTTGGGTGGGAACTATTTTTCAGTGCGGAAAAAGAAAGCCGAAGCACACAGCACGCAGCGTAACGGGGGAACTCCCTTCCTGGTGCGTAAACAGTCCGCGTGGTGCGTGCTTCGTGCTTTGACCTGGGGGTGGCATATCCCTTTAAGTGTAAACATTAGTATCATGTTGTTTTAAAATGAATCTGATCTTGTTTCTTTGCATTGTTTGAGGTCTGAAAACATGTATCTTTTTTGTTATTTTGAACATTTGTCATTTTCTGCAAATAAATGATTTAAATGATAATATTTTTTATTTTGGAATTTGGGGGATATTTTGTCATTAGTTTATAGACTCAAAAATGTTCCCTTTGCCAAAACACATACCTATAAGTAGTAAAATCAGAAAAAACTGATAATTTTGCAGCAGTCTTATTTTTTTTCCAGAGCTGTATATCCTCCTGGGACCTGGAAAAAAAAAAGTCTAAATTATTATTATTTAATTTTTTAAATTTTCTATTTGGAGGTAAATGAACACCTTAGCATTTACATTTTGTTAATTTTATTCGTACTGTTGTAACATGTCCTCTGCAATGGACGTCGGGGACATTTTGGTGTTAAATCCATGTGAAGTTAACGACCTAACAAAAACTTTTTTTTTTTTTTGATAACCAACATTTCTGACAAACTTCTACAGTCGCCTCAAAAAAAAAATTGTACTGTATTTTCTGCACTATAAGGCGCACCTAAAAGCCTTCAATTTTTTTCAAAAGTCGACAGTGCGCCATAATCCGGTGCGCCTTATATATGGATCAATATTGGTTAATCATGGCTACCGTAGTCAGCCACTACTGTAGCTTCTATTCTATGCGCCTTATAATGCGTTGCGCCTTATATATGAAAGTTTTAAAATAGGCCATTCATTGAAGGTGCGCCTTATAATCCGATGTGCGGAAAATACGGTAATTTCTTATTTATTTATTCAAGTATTTATTTATTTATGCATCTATTTATTTAAGTATTTATTCATGTATGTATTTATGTATTTATTTATTTATGTATTTAATTATGTTTATTTATATAATTTATTTTTATTTATTTATTTTAATGTATTATTTTTTTGTTTTTTTTTAAATCATCATCATAGCGCAGCCACAAACTAGAGTCTATCTCAAAACACACTGGTTAACTCAATGTCCACTCTAAAGAACACAAATGAATGGGTGGGTCTCAGGAGGATATAGGCCAACACAACACAAATGCATCTTAATCAAATATGTTTTTGCAGCAAATGCTACTTTGAAATATTCTGGAAGAAAAGCCATTACCTCAGTGTCCTGATGTGTAGATTCTCTCAGTGATTTAGGCCCAATTAATGTGCAGAGTCACACTTGAAGACGCTGGTGTGAGGACGACTTGTGATTTCAGATTGGCAGATGAGATGGAGGATATGAGCCCCTGAAAAGAAACAGATGTGCACTTTAATTGGTTCAGTGATATTTGTCATGCATTCTGGGAGCCTGGCACCTTCCACTACTCAATTTTAGAAAGCCATTCCTCACTAATGGTCTTTGCTTTAAATTATATTGTATTTTATTAGCGCAATATACTGGCTGAAGTGTTTTAAATGGATAGACTCCTCACTGGTGGTAGAATAGTAATGAAGTTTCCGAGTTATGAGAATGGAATAAGAAAGAATATGAATTCTGGTATAAGAAGGAATGGCATAGTACTCGTCTATTTTTTAGTTTTACCTGTAGCCATCTTTTCCATGGCAACTAGTGTTTTAATCAACCAAAACATGCACAATATGTAAATCTTCAAACTGGGTGGTCATGAACAAGTCTAGCTCCAACACTAGAAATGAGATTGCCCACAGCATCACCCTGGATATGAAGGATGAGTCAAAGGACATGCTTGCCTCCATGTCTGTCTGGAATATTCCACAGTATGGCATTTTAAACTTCAGGTGATGCTAAGTGACAGGTCAGATCTGTAGAGATAAGAACACTCTCAATAAAAATGCATGTTTTCCAAGGTATTTTTAGCAATGAAAATACCACTAAGCAAAGACAATGTGGAAAGTAGTAACATATCCATGAGGACAAGCAGGGGGGTATTCCACGAAAGCTACTAAGCGCAAAGCCCGGCTTTATTCGTCAGTTGGCGCTAGTTTAAGTGAGAGTTCGGTTCCACGACGCTCGCTAAACTTAGTTCCCGCTGAGTTACTGGGGCAACATGGTCTTAGCAGATAGTCTGGTCGTGGGCTGGCTAAGTTGTGTCTTACTTAGGCCGTGTCGCAGAGAATACGTACCTGACGTAAACAGAGTGTCAAACACACCGTTCCGCACACCTCCCCGCATGAGTATCTGTGTTGTCCGAAAACAACATCAGCAAAAAAACAAATTACCTTACGTTCTCGGTTCTTGACAATTCTCCGGTAATCTAAACATATGCTTTTCAATCGCTGTCTTTACGACATTAACATATAGAAGAATTCCAGCAGTATTTCAAAGAATATCTGTGGTCGAGTGTATTTGTGCTTTGACTCTCGTGTGGGCGGGCCGGGTTCGATTCCCGCTATTGACTTATTGATGCCCACGTCAAATTTCAGTTAAATTTTCACGCATTTATATTTGCAACATATTACAGAAATGGAAATGAATTTAACTTACAATTACTCTTATCATCACATCAAATTATATCAGCTGGTCCTAACATCACTCTCACTTGACGACATTGACACTTTATATTTTATGTGACATCTCTATCAAAGAATAAAGTTACAGGTAAACCTTTACTTTTAAAACAAAATGTAGCCAAATAACAGGCACGCTCCATGATGCAACATTTCAATGATTCAACAAATTTGCTTAAGAGATGCTGTGCAAGCCTTTTTAATGAAATCCTATTTATCAATTTCCATCAATAGGCATAAAACAATAAAAGACATTAGGTATGACATTCTGGTGTGAGGCCACTGCTGGAGGACTGCTGAGGGTCAGGCAAGGCACTGCTGGAGGACTGCTGAGGAGGGTCCAAGTGTACGCCATCTTCAGTAACTAGAATATACTCTTCAGGAGAACTCGCAGGAAGGATCTTTGATGGGGTCCCTCCTTCAATTACCTCCACCAGTGGGCGACCCCGGTTTAGGGCCAGTGCCAGCTCCTCTGCAGGTGAAAGATTTTGAGGGGGGCTCCCACCTCCTGTGGCTTGGTAGCTACTATTCATTTTAAATTAAATTAAGGTACCATTTCAACAGTATTACTAATTTCACTGAATAATAATATTAATATTAGCCTACTTACCACTCTGCAAAATGTTATTATGCTTTGTCTTTACCTGCAAAACAGTCCTCTTCACATTATTCCTGCTCAAAGACAAGATAACACAATTTAACGTATTAGTTGGAGCAAATACTTTTACACAGTAAAAATAAATTACAATTGACAAGACTGCTATACGAATGTATAATAATTATGCCATCAACTGCCTACCATGAGAATCGAACTCACAATCACCCGCTGTCCAGACGGTAACTTTACCCCTGCGCCACAAATCAGTGTTGACATCAATGGTGAAAAACAGACTTAAAAAACTCAATGTCCAGCACTGTTATGGGACTTCACTTACGTATTTAAGCGTTCGGCGAACTTCTGCCACGCCATGTCTCTGGTCTTGGTTATTGCAAATGTGTTGTAGAGTTCCAAAAGCAACTTCTGTTCTGATGCGCTGAAATAATCGGCCCGAATCTTCCACATGATCGCGTTTTCGACAGTCGCTTGTTCAGGGCTTCTTATTTACCCCGTGCACGCGTCTAGGCCCGGCCTGATTAGGCCAGACTGAGCTTAGCTCTGACTAGGCGCAGCTGAAACGCGTTAGTGGAACGGGTTCAAGCTTTTGTCTAAGTTGTGTCTCAGCCAGGCGAGAACTTAGCACTTAGTCGCGGCTAAGTTTAGCGACGTTCGTGGAATACCCCCCAGGTGGCATACCCTCCAGGCTTAGTTTTGACTGGTGCAAGACAGATAAAATATGGATACATTTTGTCTTTCTGGAGAATTTGAAGTGTATGAAAAATACATAAAAAAATATATATATATATATATATATATATATATATATATTTACAATTAAAGCTTGTGAGATATAGAGCTAACATAAACATAGGCAGTATCAGCTTGGCCCTGCACACTTACAGGTTTGGGAGTGGATCCGTGACAGAGCACTGCTTATTGTGATGTTTTTGGACACGTGAGGCCACCGTACACTGCACACTTCCCTCAAACACAGCAGCAGCACATTAGATTGAGCCCAGCATGACACATCGATTTCATGCTCAAACAAACACGCACCTGAGGGGTATTCCACGAACGTGGCTAAACTTAGCCGCAACTAAGTGCTAAGTTCTCGCCTGGCTGAGACACAAAAGCTTGAACCCGTTCCACTAACGCATTTCAGCTGCGCCTAGTCAGAGCTAAGCTCAGTCTGGCCTAATCAGGCCGGGCCTCCGCGCATGCACGGGGTAAATAAGAAGCCCTGAACAAGCGACTGTCGAAAACGCGATCATGTCGAAGATTCGGGCCGATTATTTCAGCGCATCAGAACAGAAGTTGCTTTTGCAACTCTACAACACACTTGCAATAACCAGCTGAGCGCTTAAATACGTAAGTTAAGTCCTATAACAGTGCTGGAGGTTGAGTTTTTTAAGCATGTTTTTCACCATTGATGTTAACGCTGATCTGTGGCACAGGGGAAAAGTGACAGTCTGGCGTGCAGGAGATTGAGAGTTCGATACTCATGGTGGGCAGTTGATGGCATAAATATTATATATTTGTAGAGCAGTCTTGTCAGTTGTAGTTTATTTCTACTGTGTAAAAGTATTTGCTCCAACTAATACGTTAAATTGTGTTATCTTGTCTTTGAGCAGGAATAATGTGAAGAGGACTGTTTTGCTGGTAAAGACAAAGCATAACATAACATTATAACATTATAATAACATTTTGCAGAGTGGTAAGTAGGCTAATATTAATATTATTATTCAGTGAAATTAGTAATACTGTTGAAATGGTACCTTAATTTAATTTAAAATGAACAGTAGCTACCAAGCCACAGGAGGTGGGAGCCCCCCTCAAAACCTTTCACCTGCAGAGG
>JAVJIX010000360.1:145000-373392 GCA_036785185.1 Paratrypauchen microcephalus
AAGTTTTATAGCACTATTTTTTGGAGAAAAACATCTATCACACAGTATCATGTCCTGTTGTACATAAAAACATTAGTCATTATGATTATGTATTTTCATGTGTGACAAAGAAGGCCTGTATATTCACCTCAATTCCGTAGAATTTTTTTCCATACTCATCTAAACTACTAAATAACCAGGGCTCTCAAGTCTCACGCATTGAGAGTGTGACACACGCAATTCGACGTGTTCACACGCCACACATGGTATTTCTCACGCACGGCGCTTCTGTGCCCAGAAAATCGGTTAGATAATGCAGGCACTGCGCATTTTCAGCCGCTCCTCTGGAAAAATTGTTCACTCGCAACCCCCCGCTCCTCGGAAATTACGCAGTCTCACGCACGACCCCGCTCAAAACTTGAGAGCCCTGAAATAACTATCCCAGGTTTGTTTTATTTAGTTTTGTTTAGTTCTGTTAAGTAAAACACCACATACTCCAGTTACTTTAAATGATTTTAATTGGTTAAATTTATTACATTTTTTAAAACGTCTTACCTGCTTCCCTGTTACTCCTCATGGTCTGGAGACAAAAGAGGGCGTGCCCTGAGACAGACGTATTTATAGCCTCTGAGGGGAGGTTTTGTGCCAGACCATGTGGAGGGGGAGAATTGGTTTCAGTTCCTTTTGTGTGTTAGGATTTGTATATTTGATTTTGGATGTTTTAATGTTTATAGATTATGTTAAGCACTTTCATTTAAAGGTGAATTAGCCCTTGAAGTAAATCAACAGGGTAACTTAGAAAAAAGTGAAGTTGCCTCCTATCCCTCCTGATGAGATTGTGGACTTACCTGGAGGGAGGAGCTTCCTGTGGGGGGATTTTATAAAAGCAGGTCAGCTCAGCCTTTCAGGGAGTCTCATCAATGTAAATGGGTACACATGGGTTTTTCTTAGTCTTTTAATTTCTGTTGCTTATGCCTGATTTTGAGCACAGTTATTTTTTTTGTAAATATGTAATTATTTTTTGGTTGCCACGAATATCATGGTGAAAATTCTATGTCTTTGGGACAAATTAAATATTTTCAGAGTCTGCCTCCTACTTACAACCATATTGGCCAGCTTCCCCACATCATGTCATCTGAAAATGATATGAATATTCTGAAACTGCTGGAATTTATAATATAATCCTCCAATTATCCCATGCGGACAGTATGCTTATTTCAAACTAGTTAATGCATTCAAAGCAGTGGTAACAAAGTTTGCGTGTGTGGGACTGGACTTGCATATATGTTTCCCACATTTGCAGCAGGTTTGCTATCATTCTCCTCATCTTGGAAGATCAGATCAAGGGCCTGTTACACAGTAATTCTTGCTGCCATGATGTCAGTCAGCTCAGGTACTTTTATACTCCACCCACTCCCCTCAAACCATCACCCTCTCAACTCAAACTGATTCAAATACTCAAACTGACTCAAACTGACAAAAATAATAGCACTATTTTTGTTACATTGCAAGTGCTTGTGCTTGCAGCTCCAGACCTTGTGTCTGTTTCATGGCACCCTCTGACCACAGGATGACTTCTGTTCCTTATATATATACAGGATGATCACTCCTTTCACTGTTTTGAGATTCGCCCCTTCAAAAACCAACAGGTGTTGGGAACCTGGGGCATGGGGAAAATCTCAAAAAAGTGAACTCCAGTCACTACTGTCCCATAAAAAATACACACAAACATGGCCTGTACAGATTCACAGTTTCAATATTCCCTAAAACTTCGATTTTCCTTCATTTGACCTGCACCGATAGATCTAAAATCCATCGCAATAGATACAGGTCAAAATTTTGACCTGAACCAGCCTCAGTGTCCAAAAATTTCTAGCATCTGTACAAAAGTATAAAAATTTAAAATATGTTTTGTGTATTTTGGTAAAATTTAGGAAAAGTCATCAAATTTCAGGATCAAAGAATGATGCGTATGGTATTTTTACAACTGCTGAATGTCAAAACGGGTCAAATTTGACCCAACTAGTATGCAAGAGTTACGCTGGAACACTCTATTCAAAGCAATGACATTTCCATGATGACAAACGGGTGGCTGACTCTCACACTGTCTTGCACAAGGTACACTTTAAGTGCTTTTGTATCTTTTAGAATAGTATTAGTAAATTTGTTAAGAACAAGTCCAATGGTAGTGCCTATGTAAAAAAAAAAGTTCTTAGTTACAGAATGTTATTTGCTTTTGTATTTTGAAACTTGAAATCTGAATGTAATAATACTAAAACATCCTATTCAGTATTTCCTTAAAAATGTAAAAAAATAAAATAAAAATAAAAATAAAGAGAAAATTCTGCATAAAGTGCTTGAAGCGAGCTTGAGTTTAATCTTTGGGGTGAACTCTGGGTAGCAGACAGCTCACAGAGAAGCGCCTGCAGCCTGACAGGAACTAGTGTCCTTAAATGATCACTCGTCTCTTCTGGAGATCAGCACGGTTGAGTGAGTCTGTACCCCAGAGCTACATTATGCACATAATTTACCTACAGGTGGCCCCACTGCATTCACAACACACAGGAAAGCATACTGGCAATAGCATTTGCACGGATCACTAGTGCAGTGTGTGTAGTTAAAACAATTTAAAAATAACAGTACAGTGATGTGGAGGAGGCATTCACGGGCAAATTTGGTGTGATTTGATTTCATAATTTGATGGGTGCAGTGTTGTATAGTAACGAAGTAATAATACTTCACTACTGTACTTAAGTACATTTTGGGAGACTTTGTACTTTACTTGAATTTTTAAAAAATTGATAACTTTTACTTTTACATTTCCGAATTTAATTGCATACTTTTACTCCGATACATTTTCAATGTGCCGTTTAGTTACTCGTTACAAAAAAACCTCTACTGACTGAAGGAAGTCAGGACGTGCCTGGGCTTGTTCTCTACTTGCGCATGACAATCAGCCTACACCTGCTGGTTGCATGCAGCTAGTTTAATCAATCAACATCCCTGATGGAAGAGGAGACAGCATCCACGTCGGCTACAAATGAAGGGGGACCTGACGATGAGCATCCCTGGCCGTACTTAAACACAATGTTCTCTTACGCTGATATGAAGGATTCGTCCTATCGAATGAAGTGCCTCTTGTGCCTTCCAAGAAACATGGAAATCCTATCTTACAGAAACTCCCCGTCCAACCTCAAGAAACACATCAAGGTAAGTTCTAGATTAATGAAATTGTTAGCGTCTATATTCCAATTTCAGTAACCATAGCATGGACATTCTAGACACCGTTGTGAAACCTTGAGCATAACAAGTAGAAATTAACTTTGTGTGACATTGTTTCGGTTGCACAACGCGTATTTGACAATGTTGGAGCTAACGGGCTACCTAGCTTTTTCGGCTCAAGGGAAGGCATAGCTGTAGGCTATTCAGATATAAATTCAGACTGCCTTTGCTTAATACTTTTATTTGTACTTTTAATCACATTACTTGAGTACATTTATTTTTACATTACTTGTCATACATAAGTACAACAAGTTCCAGATACTTTAAGACTTTTACTCAAGTAACATTTCAGTCAGTGACTTCGACTTTTACCAAAGTCATTTTTGGGAGGGGTACCTATACTTTTACTTGAGTTTGATTTTCCAGTACTTTATACAACACTGGATGGGTGTGTGTGAATGAGACATAAAAAGGGAAAAGAACACAAAATGTGTATACTGAACCCCCTTTTTGAGTGTGTTTGTTTCTGTTATCATGTTGTCATGATAACATATAACATGAAACATAAAATTATTATAAATTTGTATAAATTATTTGTTTTTTATTGTATATATTACAATATAAATGAATTAACCTAAAGAATATACTAAATATGGAAGTGACTTGGATACATAGTATCTAAAATGTTAAGTTTTAAAGGCAAGAAGCACGCACCAAAGCCTTGGAGGACATTTGCCATCTTAAAAAGTACAAAAAATTCCACTAATAAGACTGACGCAACAGAAGACGAGGCATTTCGAACACTTTTTTGGTTCAATGAGCAGTCAAGTGCAACAGTGTCAGCAATACACATAGAGCTGCCAATCAAAGTCAAAACATGTGTCATATACTATGTAACTGGAGTGTACAAGTGTCCCCTAACATTGTTTGAGTCTGTAAATACAGTGGTACCTCACCTTACGAAAGACTCTACAAATGAAAAATCCAAGTTATGAAACGCCTTCACGTTAAATTTCTCTAGATACGAAAGAAAATTCAAGTTACGAAACGCGAAATCTCAAAAATTCAATTAATGCGCGCTCAGATGCACGCCCCAAAACCTAAATACACTTTATCAACACACACGGGGTTAGGTTCCAGAAGTGGCCCGCGGTGGGAGAGGCCCGCGAGGTAGGACAACTTTGTATTTTGCAATTGTTCTACATGTTTTAGGGCTGTAAATGCCTCACCACACACATTCTACGCTTTTCTCAGACTAGAGTTGGGCTTTTCTCGCATTTCTCTCTCGTTTGAACACTCGAACTTTCATAGATTTTCAACGGAATGTGTTGATAGTGAAGAGTGGGGGGAAGGGCACGGCTCAATATAGCGCCGACACAACAATACATCATCAGTAGGGTAAAACTAACCTGTCTCACGAAGGTCTAAACCCCACTCACGTTCCCTTAGTGCAGTGCTTCTCAAATAGTGGGGCGGGCCCCCCTGGGGGGGCGTGGCGTGATGCCAGGGGGGGGCGCGTATGACCCTGGGAAACATGTTTTTTTGCTGTACTGTACTAGAACTAAGTGTAATTGCACATCAGCAACAGTAGTTGGCAGTGGCGTTCTCACATGCGATTTACGCACAGTCTCACCATTAACAAAACATCCTCTGTCACAGAAAAAACACGTATATTCCACTGGGTCGTGTCCTTTAGTCCGACAGAAGCTGACGCATCAGTGGCACAAGGAGAGAGCGGTTTTTTTTTTTCAGTGCTTTTAGCTTATGCAAATGAGGTGGTTTTAAGTTTAATTTCTGTAAAACGTAAACAAATGTGCGCAAAGCATTAAAAACACATTAATATTTGAGTCCTCAGTGCAGTCTTTGTTGTAAGTTTCTTTCTTTTTTTTTGTTTATAATGTTAATAAAAGGATACAATGGTGTTCTCATAACAATTTTCTAGACAAATAATACTATTTATAGTCGTGCGCAGGAAGGGGGGCGTGAAATTTTTTCTTCTTCCTAGGGGGAACGTCACAGAAAATAATTGAGAAGCACTGCCTTAGTGAGTGAACAATCCAACGCTTGGTGAATTCTGCTTCACAATGATAGGAAGAGCCGACATCGGAGGATCAAAAAGTGTCGTCGACACGGCGCAAGGCCGCGGGATGGAGCCGCGGTGCCCGGGCTGTGCCTCCCCCTCGGGGCCGAGCACGTGCGGGTGAGCGCATGAGCCGCGCGGGGTGATTTAATCCTGGTCTGGTCCCGGTTTGGTCCGGGTCTGGACCTGGTCCGGTCCTGGTTTAGTCCAGGTCCAGTCCAGGTCTAGACCTGGTTTAGTTCTGGTCTAGACCTGGTTTATTCCACGTTTAGTCCTGGCTCTACAGGTCGCCCAGACCTTTCTGTGTGTGTTCTGTGTGGAGTTTGCATGCATGGTCTGGGTTCGATCCCCGGGTCACCCGAGCCTTTCTGTGTGGAGTTTGCATGTTCTCCCTGTGTCTGGGTGGGTTTCCTCCGGGCACTCCGGTTTCCCCCACCAACCCAAAAAACATGCACCATAGATACCTCCAGCTTTGGTCCTGACCAAGCCAAAGCAAGAAGATCATGGAGATGGTCCCCGGGCGCAGTAATGTGCTGCTCACTGCTCACAGGATGGGTTAAATGCAGAACTGGAATTTCCCCACTGTGGGACTAATAAAGGCATAGCTTTCTTTCTTTCTTTCTTTCTTACAGTCTCTTAGCCAATCAGGAAGCAGAACACAATGTTACACTATAAAAAAAAAAAAGGTTACACTATAAAAAAACAACAACCTTGGAACGGATCAGGCCTTTTCCATTGAAATAGCTACTCAACTAATGAAAAATTCACGTTACGAAACCACTTCTGGAATGAATTAATTTCTTAAGGTGAGGTACCACTGTAGTTTTTGAATGCTCATATTATAATGTATTTATTGTTAATGTACAAAATGGTACAAAAGACAAGTTCACTCAAACAAGTCAAATCATACACAGATAAATGAATACAAACTACAGATTATAGCTATATAGCAGACACAAGCACAACAGGTTTTCTTTAAGAATAGTATTTTTTAGAAAGATTGTTTGTTTCACAATTAGGTAGCATATATGATTACCCAATTAATAAATAGCCCAACGTCACTCTTCCTCTCCATCTGAAAACACTTGAGGTACTAACACTCTATGGTTAAAGACACACAAATGTTACCAGGAGCAAAGGAGGAGGCTCTGAGCACCTTCATCTCCACCTCAATATGGAGGCAGGAATTCAGTTTATGCCAAATAGAAAATATACTGAAAGTGCCTGGTTTACTCTGAAAACTGAATATTCAATTCTTTACAAAAAAAAAAACAAAAAAAAAGTTACAGTGGCTGTAATTAAGTTACTAAAGTTCTGAACTGTTACTAAACTATTTGTTCACTATGAATGAAGTGTGCATGCTTTATTAAATCAGACCTTTGATGCAGCTTTGTAGAGCTTTTAACCATGTTATAGTTGTTTCTCCTCACCAGTTATGCATGCCAAGTTGTATTTTGAGTGATTTGTGCATGTTTGAGCAAAATTGAACTGGTTTCTTTCAAAATGCCATATTGCCAATCAATCCCCAGATTCACCACCATCAATATGCGTCCACTGCTTAGGACTTCATTCTCCAATTTTATTTTTGTATAACAGTGATGCCAGTAGGATTCAGCAGTGTCGCATAGTCATTTTGGTACAAATGGAGAAAAAAAATAAAATACTGCTGCAGCAGATATCTATCAGAGATGTTGACTATTTGTTGTGATGACGTTTACGATAATGTCAGCTCCCAATGGGCATCACAGTTTTCTAACGCGGAAATCAGTTGTCTTGTTTGTTTTATAAAATTTAAATAAATATTGTGCTGTAAAACGTGAAAATTATACCATAATGATCCACGGGTGTCAGTGTATTAGTGTTGAGTTTATGCAATTTGGAATTGACTTAAAATGGGTTTTGCCAATTTTCTAATTTTGACTTAATTTAGTGGGATAATACCTGTTTATAGTTTAACTATAGTTCTACACAAATCAAGAAGCAGTTTGTGAAGAAAAGTTGAAGAATATGTTGAAAATTACAGGAAGTAGTGAGTTCTGTTTTAGAGAGGGTGAATTCTGTCCAAAACTCAAGCACAATTTACACAAGAAACACTTTTTTCACCAATATTTTAAACATTATTTCAACAAAATAAAATTGTTCTTATAATTTTATTTGTCAAGTAATAATCTGACCCATTGTACTAGCTGTACTGGGCCAAACCTCTAGGTATACTGTTACTGCTTGGTAAAAAAATATTGATTTCCTTAGCGAATTAAAAAAAAAAAAAAAAGCTCAAATTTGACATTTTGTAGTAACATTTTAAATATAATAATAATAATAATAATAATAATAATAATACAGCTGTTAATTTAATTTTCAGTGTTAAGAGTCATTTCAATAAATAGTAATAAATACCGTGGGACTTGAAAAACAGATATTTTGTTATAATGCTTTGTAATGATATTCAATTAAAATTCAAGCACATGTTCTCTACATATCTCATGTTATATTTTTCTCTTATGAGGTGGATCATCAAAACACTCCATCCACCTGCTCCTGGTCCAGCCCTTCCGTCAAATTTTAGAACCCTTTGTTGCCCATGAGTCAAAAAGT
Source organism: Paratrypauchen microcephalus (assembly GCA_036785185.1). Lineage (NCBI taxonomy): Eukaryota > Metazoa > Chordata > Actinopteri > Gobiiformes > Gobiidae > Paratrypauchen > Paratrypauchen microcephalus. Next base: position 152,877 of record JAVJIX010000360.1, read on the forward strand.
TTGCCCACCCCTGGGTTAGGGACTAGGGGGGACATTCGGACACAGCCAAAGTAAACAAGTGAAGTCCTTCTCCCCCATGATCGCGATGGTAATAGAGCCATGGATTTGTTTTGAACACATTTTAACTGTAGAATGAGTTCAGTGTTGGTTCATGAAACATTTGCATAGGAGTAGTTTGGAATTTTATCTGCGATGCAACTAAATGGGCAAATTGCAAACAGCATTTTTTGAGTGCTCAGAGAAGACAAATTTGGAGTAATGGGTTTAAGAAGAAGAAGAAGCAACTTTATTGATCTCACACTGGAGAAATTCTTCTCTGCATTTAACCCATCCTGTTATTAGGAGCAGTGGGCTGCACCTGCGCCCGGGGACCATCTCCATGATCTTCTTGCTTCGGCTTGGTCAGGATCTAAGCTGGAGGATACCTATCATGCATGTTTTGGGTTGGTGGGGGAAACTGGAGTGCCCAGAGGAAACCCACCCAGACATGGGGAGAACATGCAAACTCCACATAGAAAGGTCTGGGCGACCCGGGGATCGAACCCGAAACCTTCTTGCTGTGAAGCATGTGACGCATGAGTGTTAGCCAATGAAACAAGCGCGAATGAAGCAAAACTACAACTCCAAAACATCACCATAATCATATAATAAAAGGCATAATAATTAATTATGACACACATCTATACGAAATGAACTGTGAGATCTCCTTTACAAATACAAAAATGTTTAACTCCTGAATGATAACACACAACCAGATTTTTCACAGTTGTTTTTGGTCATTTTGAGTAAAAAAATGGGTCACTTTCAAGTTTGACATCAGTGCCTCAGGTGCTGGGCTGCTCAGTGACAAGTCGAATACAGTTACATGAAAGCCTTGTCACTAAAGCTTTTTGGAAATCCACCGTGTGAGCCAAAAACACAATGAAACAGAGTGCATGATGGGAATTGTCAAGAACCACACATCTGATGGTGCAGAAGATGGATTACAAAGTCTGGGTATTTTGAAGCGTCACTGGTGTAACACAGTGTATTTTTATTTTATTTCTTATATTTTTTCAGAGGTTTTGAGTGGGCCTATGCAGGAAACCACACTTGTGTCTGTCTCCTAGCTCTATTTTGTTTTTGTGTTGGGGCTGTGTAAATATCCTTACCCCATGCTTTAGATCCTCCCTGACTCTTTGGGGATTTGGTGCAACGTTATTGTTCCAGTGCAGCTTACTTCTGCAGTCTTCTTTCATATTACACTGAGTCACACATAGAAAAATATACCCAAGTTTGTGCAGGAAAGTCACCTTAATGAATCAGGGAGATGCATATTTTCCCCTCCGGTCCCCATGTTTGCATAGTCTACACAAACACCATGGGAAACGCACTAACACAAGCAGAATGAAGAGTGCTGCTTTGCATTGTATTATAAAAAATGTGTAAACAAAACCTACAGGTCGTTAGGGAGGATATTCAAATATTGGCCTAGCTCACCTAGTCTAAAGTAAACTCATAGGTGTAATAAGGACATTTCCCTGAGAATGACAATGAACTAACTTATTTTTGGAGGTAATTATCTATAATCATATGAATACAAATAACTTCTGACCAAGAGACTGACTCAAAACTATGTCACGATACATTTTGAAGCATGATATTACTAGAGAGATATTCCGACAAACGATAATACTGAAGCTACTTCATGCCACTGACAATAACAATAATGCAAGATCATTTCAGTAAATCATTTGAACTAGTCAGTATCATTCAAAAGGAATGAGCTGCAAAAAATTAATAGAATGACGGAGTAACTAGCCACTTTTTCAGCTCAAATCTTATTATATTACAACAAAAATATGACATATATCCCCACTTTTACAAAGAAATACGCATGATAAATTTTGAGCCCAAAAATATATTGTTCTAGCTTTCTTTCGTATCCTTTCTACTGAAGGATGAATCAATATAGTAATTATTGTGACAGGTCTACTCAAGACAATTTATTCCTTGCATATGACAGTTTCTTATTTCTCCTGTATTTACTTGTGGCATTGAAGTACAGTATTGGTCCAAAGCAGAGGACCATGTGTGTTGCTTGTTACTGCATGCGTTTCTTGATCTTATTGGGAGGGCGACAGAAGAAAAATACCCAAACACATGACACATTTACATTGTGTGTTTATTAATATGTACAGCCAATTTAGATAAATAAATACTCCATTAAAACGTTTTGCTGAGTCTTCCCACTGTGACAAGTCAAAATGCATTATTTAATGTTTTGATGTTCCAGTAACATTAACCTTAATCAGATGTTGGAATCAGATTCCAACATCATCCTCAAGTTTGCTGACGACACCACCATCCTAGGCCTCATCACCAACAACGATGAGAGCGCCTACAGAGACGAGGTGAAATCACTGACCAGCTGGTGTCAGGAAAATAACCTCTCTGAATGTCAGCAAAACTAAGGAAATGATCGTGGACTTCAGGAGACAGCGTGTAGACCAGTATCCCCCATCTCCATCAACAACACTGAGGTGGAGCAGGTCAGCAGCTTTAAGTTCCTTGGGGTACAAATCACTGAGGATCTGTCCTGGACACTACATACAGACACTGAGGTTAAGAAAGCCCGACAAAGACTCTACTTCCTGAGGAAGTTGAGAAAGTTCGGTATGAACACCAGCATCCTCACAAACTTCTACAGGTGTACCATCGAGAGCCTGCTGACGGGCTGCATCACAGTGTGGTATGGGAACTGCACCGCTCAGAGCCGCAAAGCACTACAGAGGGTGGTGCGAGCGGCAGAGGACATCACTGGCAGCAGTCTCCCCTCCATCCAGGACATTTACCACAGCAGGGGTCTGCGTAAGGCACGCAGCATCACTAAGGACCATACTCATCCGGCACAAGGACTCTTCCATCTGCTACCCTCTGGTAGACGATACAGGAGCCTGCCAGCACGCACAAAAAGACTCAAAGACAGATATTACCCCCAAGCTGTCAGACTACTGAACTCTGGGTAATACTCTAAATAATACTGAACTCTCAATAATACTGCACTAAACTACTTTTCATTATGCATAGTATGTTTACTGCTGCTGCTCTATATGAATGTATCATGTTTGTCACTACCTCACTGTAAACTACTGTTACCTGTGCAATAATCTGTGCAATAACCTATGTGCAATATTTATACCATACTATGAGCAATAAGAAATCCACATGCAACACTTATACCACACCATATAATGTGCAATCTGTGAAATACTCTACTTACACCTTATTTGATCTTGATTTAATCCTACCTGCACCTTGTACATTGTACCTAGTATTTTTTATTACATTTATTACATATTTGATTATATTGTTTATTATATTGTTTACTTCTTCCCCTGCACTTTTGCAACACCTTTTTTACCATGTACTATTATTGCATGTTATTAGTACTTCTTGACTATCTTAGCGAGTCAACGGCTGTTCTGATCCTAAGCATTTCATTGCATTGTTGACCTTGTGTTGATTTTGCATATGACAAATAAACAATCTTGAATCTTGAATGTTTTGTTTCATTGGCACAAGTTTAACACACATACCCTGGATATTTAGGCTGCGTCCCATTACTCTGTCTTACCCCTTTATCTACGTCTTTGTCTTGCCTAGGGTTGGGTACCGAAACTCGGTATAGGTATGGCACCGGGGCAAACATCAACGGTAGTAACCAGACCGAAATGTAACGTGTTTTTCGGTGCCTCGTTTCGGTACTCGGCCTACCTCATAAATCCATCTGTTGTGGACATGCGCCCTTTGCGTGCAATTAACGGCAGCACGGACACGACAAGCAACAGGGCAGACAGGATCATCATGCTCTATTTCACTCGCTAAGATGCTGATTCGTCTGTGTGCAACAAGCGCCAGAAAATATTTGCGTGCAAAGGCGGAAATACGTAGAATTTATTTAAGCACCTGGCAACACACGGTGTGTATCTTAAAGCAGAAGCGTGCACCGTCTTCCAAAGTCTCCGTGTGTCAACAACGCAAAGCACATCCGGCACGGATAAAACAGACGAGATGGATAAAACTTCTGAGACAGCAGTGGAGGTACTGGATGACTACAGTAGCAGCGTTTATTCTTACGGTGAGTAATTTTAATACCGACAGAGTTGCGGTCTTATGGTTTGTGTGGAAATGCGTTTGTTGGACAGACAATTTAGATGTGCAAGTAAATGTTAAACTGTTAAACTGCATGCCCGGTTTTATGTGAAATGGGCTAGCATTGATGGTTAGGCTACTGTGGGAACCATGACGCGACTGACCACAGAACAGTAGCTGAGCGAACAGTCAAAAAAAAAAAAGTCCGGAGTTTTTTCAATGTGTCGTAACGTTGCCGAAAGACATGTTGGTAAATAAATGCAGCCAGTGTGAACTGTATAACAAATTTCTTAACAATACTCAAAATAAATATTTTCCAAAGAACATGTGGTTAAAATGTGGGCTCTCTAGGTTCAGCTGCTGCTGTGACACCTTTCACCTTGGCAAAGAGGGCCAAGTTACCCAGGGAGAAAGTGGAATCCATCCACAGGGCAGTAACACAATTTACCATTCAAATCTACCATTCAACATGGTAGAGTCTCCATGGTTCAGGTGAAACATTATTTGTATGAAAATAATTATATGTCTGTGAGTTAAGACAGTCCCCTGGAAATTTGCTCGTCTTACTAAATGTGCTTATGTGGTTTGAATTCTGGAGAGAGATGGCATTGGCTCTAAATGAGCGCTACAAACCACCTTCCAGGGATGATATTTGTTTTTGTTTGATTTTGATTTTGTTTCCCTGTCTGCGTGTGTCTTTTTTTTCTTTTTAAAGTACCGATTTCGGTACTGTTTAGGTACCGGAACCGTTTTGAAAGTATCGAATTGGTATCGGTATCGAATGAAACCCTTTCGATACCCATCCCTAGTCTTGCCCCTTTTCTTTGTCTTGAAATGGGACACCACTCGATTACCGTTTGCATCATCATCCCTTGCCTCTACCTGGCTGCTACGTCTACAGAGGTGACAACAATTAACGCAAACAAACATAAACAAATGTCTAGGATTATTGGGTACATTAGCTTGACAAAAAACTAGCTTGTTTATACATGAAAGTTCGATGGAAATGATAACGTTGGCTAAAGAGACATCACTACAATTAAAACCGCTAAAAGTAACGTAGAACATAAGCGTCATAATTGTAAACCATGCTAAATTATTAAACAATAATTACAACTGCTGAAAATACATTTATGAGACTCCTTGGCTGGTCGATGTGACGCTGCCATCCTGATCCCAAAACCTGCCTGAGCTTGTAGGTGTACCCCTTCGTTTCAAGTCTGGTCAAGAGCTTACTTCATTTCAAGGGGTATGTAGCCTCGGTTGTGGCCCTAGCCCTTGATCAAAATTAGAATCGGGACATCCATGTGAAACCAAGGGGTAGGGGTAAGACAGAGAAAATGAGACACAGCCTTAGACTGTGTTCTTTTCTCAAACAAAAAACACTACATCTTGTGATATCATGTGGTAAAAAAAAGTGCTCTACTGTGTTTTGGAACTCCATACACGTTCACTAGAATCGTTTAGATAATTTCAGCCCTGGAATTGCCAACCTCTACTGAACAAAAGATAAAAGGTTGATGCTAACTTGAAATCTACTGCTTAATGACATCACACAGTGGGACAGAGCATTTTGAGCTTTGGAGATGTAGACAGACTAATAAAGATTTATTCAAACATGTGTGAATGAAACGAAACACAACTCTGGGTATGTTTTTGAGAAGGTAAAATCATAACAAAGCCTAAAGCTCACGGTATCAATTTTGTGCAATATAGGACCTGTAAGTTGCAATGAACATTTCTTACTTGTGCTGTGGTGAAGTCTATGCATCATGTAGCCGCACCACCAGACCAGCGCAATCCCATTTGAAAAGAACTTTGCCCTCCCTGGCGGTCATTTATGTTATTTTAACAAAGCGAACCACTTCATCATGACGGCAGTCTTTATCTGTGCTCCTGTCCCTCGCGGTTCTGAGGTCGTGCCCCTTTAATCCTCACCTGCTTGTTTACATAGGATCTAATCTACTTCAAAATTGATTAACTCATTAACAAGTTAGCGGTTTCTTATCTCTAATTTTGCAGCGCTCCCCCTCTCTGTTCCCCTGGGAGCTCCACTCATTGTAGTTGCAATGCTGTCTGAACAATTTTATTTATTTATTTATTCTTTTATTTAATAGGGACAGTGCGTATTGATGAACATCTACAACACTGCAGTGTAAATACAGCTCTGGAAAATAATAAGAGACCACTGCATTTTTTCCCCCTGAAATCAGCATCTCTACATTACAGCCATTCCATTCCAGCATCTGTTGAATTCCAACACAAACACAAAGCTGAGCTACTTCAGTTCTTGCACCAGGAGTGGAATAAAGTCACCCAAGAACAATGTGAAAGACTTGTGGAGAGCATGCCAAGACTCATGAAAGCTGTGATTAAAAATAAGGGTTATTGCACCAAATATTGATTTCTGAACTCTTCTTAAAGGTCTCATGGCATGAAATTTTCACTTTCTGACGTTTTGAACGTTAATGTGAGCTCCGCTACCCTGTTTAGGGCCCCCTCCATGGCTAAAAGTTGCGAAATGTATAAACTGAGCATTTGCGGTCCTTTTCTGCGTTTGAAAAAAACAGCCCAAACAGGGGATTCTGAACAAGGAAACTATGTGACATCACACTGAAGCAAAAATGTAAATGCAGTTCCACCGCCCGTCTGGAGGCACGTGAGAATGTTTTCAGGCTCGGATGTCCTTTATCCGACTCTCCGAACCTCTGAAACAGCAGTGGTTTAATTTTATTTTCTGTGGAAATGTGTTTTTCAATGGAACGCTTCTCATATCTTCCTCCGCGCAAAAACGCGGAAGTGGGGCCAGCGCACCGCTAGAGAGGAAAGAGCAGAGAGTTTGGCCACGCCCCACCCGCTGCACTGGCCTATCTCTGTCCTCCTCATTTGCATTCAAGCAACAACGCCCATAATAAAGTGTTCCAGAGAGATATTTATGACTCTGACTGTGTTCATGCGTCTTTCTCAAGTACTGAGTCTTGATTTTGAAGAAGGATTCATTTACAGTATTAGGGAACCATTAAGGCGCCATATAAAAGCATCAAGAAGAACCATGTCATGGGATCTTTAAGTGTAAACATTAGTATTATGTAGGGATGGGTATCGAAAGGGTTTCATTCGATACCGATACCAATTCGATACTTTCAAAACGGTTCCGGTACCTAAACAGTACCGAAATCGGTACTTTAAAAAGAAAAAAAAGACACACGCAGACAGGGAAACAAAATCAAAATCAAACAAAAACAAATATCATCCCTGGAAGGTGGTTTGTAGCGCTCATTTAGAGCCAATGCCATCTCTCTCCAGAATTCAAACCACATAAGCACATTTAGTAAGACGAGCAAATTTCCAGGGGACTGTCTTAACTCACAGACATATAATTATTTTCATACAAATAATGTTTCACCTGAACCATGGAGACTCTACCATGTTGAATGGTAGATTTGAATGGTAAATTGTGTTACTGCCCTGTGGATGGATTCCACTTTCTCCCTGGGTAACTTGGCCCTCTTTGCCAAGGTGAAAGGTGTCACAGCAGCAGCTGAACCTAGAGAGCCCACATTTTAACCACATGTTCTTTGGAAAATATTTATTTTGAGTATTGTTAAGAAATTTGTTATACAGTTCACACTGGCTGCATTTATTTACCAACATGTCTTTCGGCAACGTTACGACACATTGAAAAAACTCCGGACTTTTTTTTTTTTGACTGTTCGCTCAGCTACTGTTCTGTGGTCAGTCGCGTCATGGTTCCCACAGTAGCCTAACCATCAATGCTAGCCCATTTCACATAAAACCGGGCATGCAGTTTAACAGTTTAACATTTACTTGCACATCTAAATTGTCTGTCCAACAAACGCATTTCCACACAAACCATAAGACCGCAACTCTGTCGGTATTAAAATTACTCACCGTAAGAATAAACGCTGCTACTGTAGTCATCCAGTACCTCCACTGCTGTCTCAGAAGTTTTATCCATCTCGTCTGTTTTATCCGTGCCGGATGTGCTTTGCGTTGTTGACACACGGAGACTTTGGAAGACGGTGCACGCTTCTGCTTTAAGATACACACCGTGTGTTGCCAGGTGCTTAAATAAATTCTACGTATTTCCGCCTTTGCACGCAAATATTTTCTGGCGCTTGTTGCACACAGACGAATCAGCATCTTAGCGAGTGAAATAGAGCATGATGATCCTGTCTGCCCTGTTGCTTGTCGTGTCCGTGCTGCCGTTAATTGCACGCAAAGGGCGCATGTCCACAACAGATGGATTTATGAGGTAGGCCGAGTACCGAAACGAGGCACCGAAAAACACGTTACATTTCGGTCTGGTTACTACCGTTGATGTTTGCCCCGGTGCCATACCTATACCGAGTTTCGGTACCCAACCCTAGTATTATGTTGTTTTAAAATTGTCAATTTAAAATTTGATCTTGTTTCTTTGCATTGTTTGAGGTCTGAAAACATGTATCTTTTTTGTTATTTTGACAATTTGTCATTTTCTGCAAATAAATGCTCTAAATGATAATATTTTATTTGGAATTCGGGGGAAATGTCAGTAGTTTATAGACTCAAACAAAAATGTTTATTTTGCCCAAACACATACCTATAAGTAGTAAAATCAGAAAAACTGATCATTTTGCAGTGGTCTCTTTTTTTTTTTTTTCCAGAGCTGTATGCCAGATTATAGCAAAAATGCTCATTTCCATTTAAGCATCAGAGCATCAGTGGCCAGCTGCGATGGATGCCTGCACATGGCTTGAATTATTGATGCTTTGATTGCCGTATATTCATGGACACAAAAAGGCTTTTCCTAGTCTTTGTGTACCACGCTGTTCTAATCCTAAATAGCTTTCTCCAGTGGTGCAAAGGCAGGCCAGTTATTCAGTTGTATCATCATTGTCCTCTCACTGCTGAATCACCACAAGGCAGTGCCATGGCGTGATATAAGAAGAGAGGCTCAGAGTTTGTGCTAGAGAAGGTATACTCACTGTTAAAAAATATGTTACATAAGTTGGTGTTATACTGTGTGAAAGAAAGACCACAACCTCAACCCTTATCTACTTCACTTATTTGAAAATCAAGTTCTAAAACAACTATTATTACATAATAGACATGAGACAAGATTCATTACAATATAAGTACCTGTATTTCATGATTTTTGGATCTATGTTTTAATGGTGTTTACTCATCAAACACACCTCGGGCTGAGTTTTGTTTCATTCACACATGTTTAACACACACACAGTGCATATTTAGAGAAAACACTCTTGTCAAACTCTACTGAAGTAAAGCCAAGCGATAGCTGTTAATTTGAGAACTACCATGACATCACAATGTGGAACAGAGGATTTTGAGCTTTGAAGATGTAAACAGACTAAGGTCTTTTTCACACCAGGAAAGTCCGATAGTTCCCTTGCTTTGGTCCGGACCAAATAAAAAAAAAAAAATATATATATTTTGGTGCGGTTCGATTTCACACTGCACTTTTTTCCCAAGTGGACCAACATCTATAAGCAAAACCACGTGTGCTGAGGTCGCTCAGCCATTGGACAGAAATGAGCTGTGTCAAAGAGCCGTGTCCAAACACGTGAAGGAGGAGAATCATGGCGTTACGTGCTGTTTTCAGTGTCGTCATAGCAATATGGTTTGCTCAGTTTTTACAGTTCGCACAAATGTTTGAGCAGCATCGTGAGGTTTACACTATTTTACAATCAATTTCCAAACAACGAAGACACAGGGCAAGACGACTACAGAGAACAGCGCTCATGTGCGCGCATCAAGTTCTGACTCTTGCTCTTCACGCAAAACGTAAGTAAGCCTCGTAAGTTTCGTTTTGTTTCGTCAGCCTCGGTTTCCCATAATGCTTGACATACGACGGGAGCTCGTTAAGTACAAAAAGCCAACTTGTCCGGTCTGCATTCTCACCTCAAATGAACCACACCAAGATTCGAATTGAACCATGCCGAGACCCAGCTTTTTAGGTGGTCTTGGTTCGCTTGTTTGCTCCGGATCGAGATATTTGTTTTTTATTCACGCCAGCCCAAAAGATCCGAATCAAAGGAGCAAACGAACTCTGGTTCGTTTTAAACGAACCAAACAAGGCAGGTGTGTGACCTAAAAGTAAAGGATTACTCAAACTTGTGTGAATGAAACAAAACTCCTGTTAAGTGTTTTTATGAGGTGACAGCACTGTAACATAGTTTAAAGCACACAAGAATCAATTTTGTGTAATATATGATATTTAAAGCAGAATTATTGCTCCACTTTTATTATTGCCTTTATTGCCCATTATTGCCTTATCTGCTGTACTATTGTATACTGGTCACTTAGAAACCCATTGCCACAAATACTTTCATTTACGTATATTAAATGTCCACAGTGCAAATGTGTTTCATCCACTCAGTTCCACTTTGAACAGTTGTGTAACCACTATATCACCTGTGCTCATTACAACTCCAAAATTACAACAGCAAATTGAAACTCACAATGCTCAACAGGGGAAAGGGGTGACGACACTGTAATTTCTTCAACTTGGAAGAAATGTTAAAGTGGACTTTTCAGCCAACAGTCAGCCTGCCATGTTTATAAATAAATAACTGAGAGTTTAAATGTGCCACATAACATTTGGATGAGTTGGACTCATATCACAACTCTATTTGTAACAGATCACTTATGCAGGAAGAAAAATGTATGAGAGAAAATATGCATCAGTGTTCTGCCTTCTTAGAATAGACACACATAATTAACCAAGCTTAACTTAAAGGCTCTATATGGCACCAAATTGCCTCTTCTGTGCTTTTAGCCATGTTAGAATGCTGTTACATGAAAAATATACCTGGAGTTGTGTTTTGTTTCATTTGAGTAACTCTTTATTATTAGTCTCTCTGCATTTCCAAAGCTCAAAATTAGGGCTGTCAAACGATTAATTTTCTTGATCGCAACTAATCTCAGAAATTTCATAGTTAATCGCGATTAATCGTGATTTATTTTGCATGTTTAAAATTGATATCTTGCAGTAAGACCGTTCGAATCTAAAGTTAAACTCACAATGCAAAGTATTTCTCACCATTTTTTTTATTTCAAAAAAGTGCAGAGAAAGGAAAAAGTAACAATGAACCAGTAATAGTGCTTACTTTGAGAAATTGTAAATAAATGAACACACAAAAAAATCTGAAAAAGTGCCATGTAGACCCAGTTGTCTATACTTCAGATAAGTATAAGCATAAATAACCAATAAATAAAATAAAATAAAATAACAATACAAAGCACTTCATAACTTAAAATATGGTGGTATTGAAACTCTGCTTGACACAGGGTGCATTTTACTTTAGTCTTGTCGATTTGTCCGTCTGGATGTTTTTTATATTCAAACAAACCATTCAGAGGTCCAGAAAACCGCTGCTTGTCCATTACACAAAGTTGGCTAAACTGAAGACAACAGCGTGTCCTTCCTTGCCAATGCCGACGACTCGATTGAAGCCCGCTCGAGCTGCCTACGGATGCGTAGAAGGAACAAAATACTAGCAAACTCAAAATAGCACGTTTATCCGACAATGAGTTTAATTAATACAACCAAATGAGCTGCATATGGATGGTAGAATTGCGGAAAATGCTGGCAAACTCTGATCGCGATTAAAAAAATTGTTCGTGATCATAACTTACATTAATCTAATCGTGATTAACGCGTTAATATTCCCAGCCCTACTCAAAATACTTTGTTCCACCTTCTGACGTCATGTAGTTGTAGTTCTCAAGTTAACAGCTACCTTTTATCTTTTGTTTATTAGAGATTGGCAATTCCAGGGTAGATATTATCCAAATTATTCCAGTGAAGGTGTATGAAGCTCAAGAGCACTTCCTGTATTACCACATGACATCACAAGGTGGGTCAGTGTTTTCTGTTTGAGAGAAGAACTCAACCTAAATATGCAGGATCTGACACACAACTGCATGTATGTTTTTGCTAAGAAAACAACATTATAAAGTACATAAAAAATGCTGTAGTGTAACATGGGACCTTTAAGTGTAATGAAATCCTGTTCAGCAGCAAGCTCAATGACTGTCGAAAGTGTAATATAAATAAACTAATTAAAATAAATAAATAAATAAATTGTTACCAAGGTCATGTGTGACATCTGACAGCTTGGTGTGTGTAGAGTCCAATAATAACACATTATTATCGTACACAACTGGAACAAAGGTGACACGCGGCTTTAAACGTGTGGAGTGTGTATCAGTGTGTGCCTTATCCTGAATGACCTTGCCCCACAGAATACTGCCAAGGTATTATTTATCCATGTTTGCGTCTCTCCGCTTATGTATTCATGTGTGCTGTATGCTGCTCTATAATTAAAGGGGATTTGTGTACAAAGAGGAGCCAGTGTGCGAGAGGCTGCTAATGGGCAGAATTAGTGTTTGAGGAGTGGCGTGCTGCGTAAGGCTCTTCACAGCATGAGGAGGGACACAGTGGCTTTCTGTGAGGCGATAACAATCTGAGCCTGGTTCTATTGTGGTACTGTAATAGACTGAATTGTGTCAGTGAGATATAGGCATGTTGCAGGCCTCAATGACCACCATTAAACAATTAAAGTGTCAATCTCTGTGTCCTTAAAGGCCAATTACCCCGGCCAACATTGCAGACAACTAATGAGTTTCCATCAAACCGCTCCCATCGCAGAACGCACAAAGACAGTCAAAGCTGACAGGCAAAGACGCCACTCTGACCTCACGTCATTGTACTTATATAATGTAAAGATCATATTTGTGTGGTTTTCTGTGTTTAATGGAAATGAGACAGGGACATCAAAGCATCTGTCTAAATTAAAATTGCATTAGTAATAGTATGAATGTCAGTTCACTGAAAGGAAGATTTATCTTTCATTATGGCATTTAAAGGATTCACTGACTGAAGCTGCATCTTGTTATAGGACACTGCTTTGTCCAATGTTCTCATGTTTTAGTTGCATATGTGGGAGTAATCCTTTTTGGGTTGTCTTCTTTATAACAGTTTATAACATTCAGTTACAATTAAGTCCACACACCTTCCCCAGATGCAACTACTTCAATTAAAGATGAAATCCTTCTGCCCTTTTCTCAAAGTTTTTTAAACACTGTTATGCAGTGTCTTCATTTTTAAATGTAACAATGTCTTTGTATTTAAAGGTCCCATGGCATGAAATTTTCACTTTCTGAGGTTTTTGAACGTTAATGTGAGCTCCCCTACCCTGTTTAGGGCCCCCCAATGGCTAAAAGTTGCGTAATGTCTAAACTGAGCATTTGCGATCCTTTTCTGCGTTTGAAAAAAACACAGCTCAAATGGGCGATTCTGGACAAGGCACCTTATTGACGTCAGATCGAAAAAAGAAATGCAAATGCAGTTCCACCATCGTCTGGATCTCCACCCCCTGTCTCTGGAAATCACACCCATAGAGTTTGGACCGCGGAGGAGCTACGCAATGCGAAATGCGTTTTTTAATTTGCCTGGAGGCACATGCAAGTGTTTCTAGGCTTCGAAGTCCTTTACCCGACCCTCTGGACCTCTGAAACAGCAGTGGTTTAATTTTATTTTCTGTACAAATGTGTTTTTTTTCATTGAAAAGGCTCTCCTTTCCTCCTTCGTGCTTACACACGCAGAAGTGGGGCCAGGCACAGCACACCGCTAACACAAGGAACCAGCGGCGCATTTGCACGCCACCCCCCCCCCCCTTCCTCTTACCAATCTGTGTTCTTCTCATTTGCATTCAAGCAACAAGGCCCAGAATGAGTCGTTCAGAGAGTTATTTTTTGACTCTGACTCTGTACATGTGTCTTTCCCGTGCACTAAGTGTTGATTTTGAAGAAGGATTCATTTACAGTATTAGGGAACCATTAAGGAGCCATATAAAAGCATCAAGAAGTACCATGTCATGGGATCTTTAGGTATGTCATTAACTTGTGAAAATATGTTTTTCATGAATATTGAGCATTAAACCATGAAGCAGAGCATGATTTCTTGATCCTCTAAAATGGGATCATTATTCACAAGGGTGGCACAGCAGTGGCATTTGGCAGTGCTAAAGGTGCGCTGATATTAACCCCTAAAACTGCCACAGTATAGAGGGCTGACTCCTGCAATGATTTCCAACCACTCTTCCTCTCTAAACACAACTCTGAAAGATTTGGGACACTCATAAGTAATGTGTGGCATATTTGAGTTTACATTATTTCATATATGTTCATTCACAAATATGATGCACAGCTATAAAAGGTCTGAAAAGTCTCCAAACTTATTGTAGTGGCAAACATTTGTAAGGCGTTCTTTTGCAAGGTGTGTTGTGGCGCTCAGAGGTTAAAGCTAGCAAAGAGGTAAATTACAACACTTCAGTACGAAAGCGCCTATTCTTCAATCATAACAGTTGTATGAAGCTGGAGTCTGTTTGAATGAAATCTCCAGTGACAAAGCTCTACAGGTGTGTGTACGTGATGTGCCTCTCAAACATTCTATTGTAATGACACCTAATCAGTGTCTGGGGTGTGTGTGGGCAGAGCTAATGCCACATGGTGCTCAGGAGGAGGTGAGCTTTGGGGAGAGAATGCTGCTTTCACTCATCAAGACTTGTTTTGGCCTGGGGGCAACAGTGCCACTGCAACTCCCCAGCCAGACAGCCAAGGATACAGGACGTAAACGGACAACCACAACACTACAGCACTAAGTGGAAGGCAGGATGAGAAGCAGGCTGCACCTCTGGATGACTCAGAGCTCAATGTATGGTGTTGTATGTAAAGCAGGTTGAGGGGAGGGAATATACTGTAGTGGGATCATAGACTGTATGGACATGGCAAACCCGCTAACTGCCACTTTCCAAATAGTAAGTGAACACTGAATATTTCCACTGCAGCAGCTAATCCATCAGCCCCACATCCTTTCCTCCTCTTCACCCTCTGCATTTAAAGGCAAATTAACGGTTTTTTTTTACAATCTGAGCCTTCTTTCGGCAATAAAACAAGTAGTTTTACTCACCCATAGCATTTTTCTGTCAATTGGAGCAGTATCGCAGAACTTATGTTGAGCCGTTCTGTTCTACTAATGATCCCGTATCTTTTAACATGGTGCTGTATCATTTGCTCGGGGCATTACTTTGCGGTGTCCAAATAACACAAACTTTAGCACTTTTCAAATCATAGAAGCCCGATGTCTTAATGTAAGAAATCGTTTGAAGCAAAAGTGGCCTGTAATCCGAGATTTAGCCATAGTTTCGAGTAGATGAGGACGCCAGTGCGCATGCGCGGACTGCTCCCGGGACCCAAACATGAAACGCAAAGCTGAAAACTATGGATAAATCTCGGATTACAGGCCACTTTTGCTTCAAACGATTTCTTACATTAAGACATCGGGCTTCTATGATTTGAAAAGTGCTAAAGTTTGTGTTATTTGGAGACCGCAAAGTAATGCCCCGAAAACAAATGCTAATGGTTACGCTACAACATAACTTTCTTCAAACAGCTCCAAATGACACGAACGTGATATGGGTGAGTCAAACGACTTGTTTTATTACCGAAAGAAGGCTCAGATTGTAAAATAACGTTACTTTGCCTTTAAATCTGCTAATCATTTTCAGGATTATTCACTGAACTCACTCATTCTGTCCCTGTTCCAGTCCCTCCTGGAGGAATTACTTTTTCAAACATCTCATTAATTTTTCATTAATTTTTATTCTACTGTCTGTAGGATTTGATTCACTAAATGTGAGAATAAAATGTTATGTTTAAATGAGCTGCCAGCAGGTAGTGAGACAATATTGACTTTTAACATGATTAAGTTAGTTAATATCTAAATAACTAATTCCACCGCTACCATTTTCTGAGCTGCTTGTTTTCTTACTTTTAATTGAGAATTTTATTTAAGTTAATTTCTGTTTTATTTGTTTCACCAACATAAAATCAAAATTTAATTATCTTTTGGCTAAAATCTTTCCTGTCAGTTACACAGCTTATTCATATTTTGCAAAAAAATGTTGTCCTTGTTTGGCATTTGAGTTTGCTTGTGGAGGAGGTAATAGTAACATTTGTGTCCTTAAATTTGGGTGTTATTTCTTTTCTTTCCTTCCTGCTCCCACTCGTCTGTGAATGACTCTCTCCTTGGCTCTCAGTGGGATTATTTTAAGCATTGTGCCCAAACTCGACTGAAACAGCATTCAAAACTCAACACAGTCAGGACAATACCACTTTCAGTACTTTTATTACTCAGATGTTATTGCTTTACTTTGACATGTTCATTAAAGGTGCATTGTGTAACTTTCTGGGAGGGAATTGGTGACGTATACTCAACAAAAATATAAACGCAACACTTTTGTTTTTGCTCCCATTTTTCCTGAGATGGACCCAAAGATCCAAAATTCACTCCAGATACACAACACTACCATTTCTCTCAAACATTGTTCACAAATCTGTCCAAATGTGTGACAGCGAGCACCTCTGCCCCGCCGAGACAATCCACCCCACCTCACAGGTGCGCCACATCAAGATGCCGATCCGACATCATGACCAGTGCACAGGTGCGCCCCAGACTGCCCACAATAAAAGGCCACCCTGAAATGTGCATTTTTTTTGCTTTATTGGGGGTCTGGGGACTCAGAACCAGTCAGTATCTGGTGTGACCACCATTTGCCTCATGCAGTGCAACACATCTTCTTCGCATAGAGTTTATCAGATTGTCAATTGTGGCCTGTGGAATGTTGGTCCACTCCTCTTCAATGGTTGTGCGAAGTTGCTGGATATTAGTGGGAGCTGGTACACGCTGTCGTATACGCCGGTCAAGCACATCCCAAACATGCTCAATGGGTGACATGTCCGGTGAGTATGCTGGCCATGCAAGAACTGGGACATTTTCAGCTTCCAAGAATTGTGTACAGATCCTTGCAACATGGGGCCGTGCATTATCTTGCTGAAACATGAGGTGATGTTCATGGATGTATGGCACAACAATGGGCCTCAGGATCTCATCACGGTATCTCTGTGCATTCAAAATGCCATCAATAAAATGCACCTGTGTTCTTCATCCATAACAGCCTTTGAAGAGGAGTGGACCAACATTCCACAGGCCACAACTGACAATCTGATAAACTCTATGCGTTTGTGTTGCACTGCATGAGGCAAATGGTGGTCACACCAGATACTGACTGGTTCTGAGTCCCCAGACCCCCAATAAAGCAAAAAAATGCACATTTCGGGGTGGCCTTTTATTGTGGGCAGTCTAAGGCACACCTGTGCACTGGTCATGATGTCGGATCGGCATCTTGATGTGGCGCACCTGTGAGGTGGGGTGGATTGTCTCGGCGGGGCAGAGGTGCTCGCTGTCACACATTTGGACAGATTTGTGAACAATGTTTGAGAGAAATGGTAGTGTTGTGTATCTGGAGTGAATATTGGATCTTTGGGTCCATCTCAGGAAAAATGGGAGCAAAAACAAAAGTGTTGCGTTTATATTTTTGTTGAGTGTACATTGTTGCTTTGCCTGGAATTTTCCATGGAGACAAGCAGCATGCCAATTTACAGGTCAGATTTGTAGAGAGCAATGAGCCTACTTACAGTACAGAATGCATGCTTTTCAATGTACTGTTTTATAAAATAAATAAATAAATAAATAAATAAATAAATAAATATATATATATATATATATATATATATATATATATATATATATATATATATATATATATATATATATATATATATATACATACACACACACCGGCTGGATAGCTCATCAACTGGTAAGTCACTGGACTTTGACACGGGGGACCCGGGTTCAAACCCCTTCCCCAAGGGTCAATGAGCAAGCCAGTGTTGGTCCTTGGGTAAGACCCTTCACAACCTGCGAAAGTGTGCCCTCAATGGCAGGGGGATAACACCAGAGCAGACCCACCAAGGCTGGAGACTGGAAGGTACTGGAAAGGCATATGGGAAAGGGAGGCATCACATAACACCGATGCACAGTGGCTGGTGGCTCTGAGGAAAGACCACAGCAACCTCCCTGAACAAGATCCAGTCACCATCACAGTGGCAGACACATATATATATATATATATATATATATATATATATATATATATATATATATATATATATATATATATATATATATATATATATATACATAATATTCCAAAATAAAAATATTAGCGTTTAAAGCATTTATTTGCAGAAAATGGTCAAATGGTAAAAAATTACAAAAAAGATACATGTTTTCAGACCTCAAACAATGCAAAGAAACAAGATCAAATTCATTTTAAAACAACATAATACTAATGTTTACACTTAAGAAGAGTTCAGAAATCAATATTTTGTGCAATAACCCTCATTTTTAATCACAGCTTTCATGCATCTTGGCATGCTCTCCACAAGTCTTTCACATTGTTCTTGGGTGAATTTATTCCACTCCTGGTGCAAGAACTGAAGCAGCTCAGCATTGTGTTTGTGTTAGAATTCAACAGACGCTGGAATGGAATGACTGTAATACATGTAGAGATGCTGATTTCAGAAAAAAATGCAGTGGTCTCTTTTTTTTTCCAGAGCTGTATAATAATAAACACACCTACAGTATACTTAAATAACAATTCCAGGGGAAGCAATCTCCTTAGCATATCTCCATGGACACAACCAGGTGCTGGATTTGTAACAGAAACTTAACATAGCCCACCCTTAACATCTAATTATTTTTGAAACATATTTTACACAATTTCAGTCCTTTAGTGTTTAGTAATACTGTGTCATGTATTCATTACTTAACTTGAGTTGTCATGTTTATAGGATTGGTATCCAAAAGCGGACCCTCCTCTTTCTTATTCTGACATATAAGGCAGGCAAGTGAAATCCCATTTGGTTTGCCTTCAGCCCTTATCAGTGTTCACAAAAGCTCAATATAGAACTGTGTACATCAGACTTAAAGGAAAAGTAATGTTTTTTTTTACAATTTGAGCCTTATTTCGGTAATAAAACAAGTTGTTTTACTCACCCATATCACTTTGGTGTCATATGGAGCATTTCCGGAGATGTTTTAGGTTAGCGTTAGGCTAACACCGTTAGCCTAGCGCGACTTATAGCCATAGCTCGGGGCATTCCCCGAGCATGTAATATGCCCCGTGCGGGCTCCCAATAACACAAACTTTAGCACTTTTCAAATCATAGAAGCTTGATGTCTTTAGTCTACGATTTCGTTTGAATCAAAAGTGGCCTGTAATCCGAGATTTATCCATAGTTTACAGCTATGCATTCCATGTTTGGGTCCCGGGAGCTGAGAGCACACTCTCACTCAGATGAGCACTGGCGTCCTCATCTACTCGAAACTATGGCTAAATCTCGGATTACAGGCCACTTTTGACCAAACGAAATCGTAGACTAAAGACATCGAGCTTATATGATTTAAAAAGTGCTAAAGTTTGTGTTATTTGGAGCCCGCACGGGGGATATAACATGCTCGGGGAATGCCCCGAGCTATGGCTATAAGTTGCGCTAGGCTAACGGCGTTAGCCTAACACTAATTTAAAACATCTCCGGAAATGCTCCATATGACACCAAAGTGATATGGGTGAGTAAAACAAACAGTAAAACTTGTTTTATTACTGAAATAAGGCTCAAATTGTAAAAAAAAACTTTACTTTTCCTTTAAGTATTTCTTCTTTTATAGAGAAAAAGAACAAAATAACATTCCAAAAAGACACAGAAAATTCATACGCTCTCAATCTCAATTTCTCATGATAGTAACAGTTAGATAAAGGAAAAGGTACATACTACAACTTGAGCTGGGACGTATGCAGTAAATGTATTTGCATTGTATATGTTTAGTTTACAATTTGCATTCTTGGCTGAGGTACAGATCAGGAAATTCCAGAAGTGCCCCTTAATGGATGCATTCTGAATAATACAAGGACTCATAAATGTCCCTTCCTTTAGATTACACAAACATGAGATGCTGTAAGCTGCTAACTGGTTTCCCTTATGCCAGCCATCTTTACAAGCATTTAATGGGCCCATTACGTGTGCATTAGGTCAATTCAGTATCCGACTCTACATTAGATTGTCGGAATGTGGCCTCACCTCCATGACCTGACATTAACTTCACAGTGCTAGGTTTTGCTGGTATCCCTGAAGACACATTTGCGGATTGGTCAACATACTATAGCGTTCACGCGGTTAACGGGCTTGTGCGTGTGCGCCCAGGGGAGTCAGCGTGCACCGCTAACAGCTGAGATATAAGCCCCGTGTTGTGGTTAAACTAATGAGCCTCAGAGTACAAAATGGCCTCCTTGTGACAGAGTGATTTACGCCTACAGGATGGACAGTCAGAGGGGAGGAAGAAGCAGTCTCACCACGAAAAACCCACTGTCACCAACACCTCCTCTAAATGCACCCACAGAATCCCACATGTGCACTGCTAACGCTCCGCAGGCTCATGCTAAGAGCGGAGTCGGAGAGGCAGCTGACTGTTCCGGCGGTTGGTAAAGTGATAAAAGCGTTTTAGCATAAGTGATGGTGCATTATCGGAGAAGCCTAAATGACTCTGTGTCTGTATCCTCTTTCCTCTTTGCACAGATCATATCTCGAATACTGCAGGGAAATGTGGAGATATGAAGTACTGATGGTATTAGTGTGTATTTATTCATCTGTTATGTCTTGTTACGGCATAGAGTTGTTTGTTTGTTTCTTTTATTTTTTTGTGGGGGTACTTTGTGAAACTTTGCACCATCCAGGGATTACATAGCTTCTTTGTAAAGGCTAGTTTAGGCTACGTTTATATGATGATGGTCTGAACAGAAGACGCAAAAGTGGCATCGCGTCTTCACTTTTTATTCCGCTTTTAGACAAGTGTTTTCGGGATGAAATCTGCGCAAAAGTGGATGGAATTCGATTGGGTATGCATGCCAGGCGGCTAGGTGGTGTTGTGATACATTATCACTATGTCCACGCACATGTGTAGAAGCTTCCTTCTTCTCATCTGCGCCATAAACAGCAAAACAAAACATGGCTACCGGTAGCAAAAAAAAATTGTGTGGTCAGATGAAGATGTTCAACTATTGCTTCAGGCTACATTAGACTACAAAGCAACAAAGGCGCAACAAGGTGTGGCCTGGGAGTCCTGCCAATCAAAGTACACTGATATATGGACCGATGTGATGTAAACGCGTACGCGACGTCAGCAGATTTGACCAGAGTTTTGCGTCTTGGGCAGTGTAAACAAAAATGCTATGGTGGAGCATATTCAAGTCTTCCGCTTTGGAGGGTGGTTTCATTTTTTTGCGTTTGTGGCCCCCAAAATGCCGTCACCGTCTAAACGAAAGGTACTTCCGATAAAATATTTTGTCGTTTTTACCCATAAGTGTTCTCGTGTAAACAGGCCCTAAGTAAAAAAAAAAATAAAACATATATATGAATACAAAAAATAAATAAATAAAAATCTTTGGTGACCTCTAGTGAAAATTTGACAAATGAAACCAAACAAACAACCAGGAACAAAACCGGGAACAGAATGACCTAGCTAGCACCCTTTATCATATAAAGTGTTTGATATACTTTTACTGCTCTTGTTACTGCCTCTATCGTGTAGTCTTTCTGACACCACTCTGCAGTATAGTCTTTAAAGAACCATCCACATGTAACTTTATTATGGACTTCCTTATTTTGTTTTGTTCTCTCCATACCCAGCCCTCCGTCATTTCTCCACTTCAGCTGTGTATGGGCTTCCTCTGTGTCTTCTGTTCCCTGCAGGACAGATGAGGTGAGCCAGACCTACTCTTCTTTCAGCTCGAGAGGGCTCCTTTCCCACCACCAGGACATAGTGGCATATGAATAATGTCCCAAAGCAGAAGTAAATATCGCTCTATGACAACTTGTTTGCACTGCTGCTCATGTGAAATCCAAAGCCTCATGCATCAGTAGACTCTAGTCGGTCTGGTGTCTCCAGGAACACATCAAAAAAAAAATCATTAGGGGCATATCTCAGTCATACCAGAATGTCACTGTGATTTTTATTCTTAGTGAAAAAGTGGTTCATCTGATACAGGACAGATTAGGAAAATGACCATTTTGACTCATGGATTAGTTTGGGTTTGGATTTCATTAAGATTAAAAACACAAGGCTGATTAAATTACATTCTTCACATAGTAATGTAATAAAAATATTTCAGTATTGTAATAGTAACCAACCTCAATTATTCTGATTAAAAGCTTATGATTACAATATAAAGCATTATTATTACTACATTACTGTTTTCTAAATTTGATTTGATTGCAAGATTAAAGGAGAATTAACGTTTTTTTTACAATCTGAGCCTTATTTCGGTAATGAAACTCCATAATTTACAGCTTTGCGTTCATGTTTGGGTCCCGAGAGCTGAGAGTGAAATAAGCTGTGACTGTGCACATGCGCACTGGCCTCTTCATCTACTCGAAACTATGGATAAATCTCGGATTAGGGGCCACTTTTGACTCAAACGAAAGTGTAGACTAAGATATTGAGCTTCTATGTTTTGAAAAGTGCTAAAGTTTGTGTTATTTGGAGACCGCAAACATATGCCCTGAGAACTCACGTTACGGAGATCGCTAAACTAAAACATCTCCGGAAGTGCTCCGAATGACACCAAAGTGCTATGGGTGAGTAAAACAACTTGTTTTATTACCAAAATAAGGCTCAGATTCTAAAAAACGTTAATTCTTCTTTAACCAGCCTCAGATACCTGCCTCAAGTGGAGAAGTTCAAGTATCTCTGGGCCTTGTTCATGAGTGAGGGAAGGATGGAGCATGAGATTGACAGGCAGATCGGTGCAGGGTCTGCAGTGATGCGGTCGCTGTATCGTGTTAATCTACGTTCCTACCCTCACCTACAGTATGTCATGAGCTTTATGTAATGACCGAAAGGACAAGATTGCAGCTACATGTGGTCGAAATGAGTTTGCTCCACAGAGCTAGTTCAGAGTAGAATCACTGCTCCTCTGCGTTGAAAGGAGCAGCTGAGGAGCATTTCTTCTGGATGCCTCTCTGGGAGGTCTTCAGGGCATGTCCCGCCAGGAGGAGGCCTTGGGGAAGACCCAGGACACGCTGGAGGGCCTATGTCTCTCAGCTGGCCTGTGATCCACCCAGAAGAGCTGGAGGAAGTGTGTGTGAAGAGGGAGGTTTGGGCCTCCCTGCTCAGACTGCTGCCCCCACAACCCAGCCCTGGAAAAACAGGAAGAGAATGGAAGGTTTCCAACCTCAGTTATCTTGAAAATTTGGGAATTTGGGAAATTTGGGACCAGAGGAGAGGTGGGGTTAGGAGGTATAAGTGACAGTGTGATTGATCTCAGAGGTATCCATACAGGCATGTGTTTGAAATCAGAAACAACTTTAAGTAGTGCAGAATTGTGTCATGTCACATAGTACTTGAAGTCAAAATGGCCACTGGAGGCAGCACACGCTCAGACTCAGACACCAGAAAGCTGCAAATGTACCATGCTGCATGTTGCACAAACAAAATGACTAGAGAGAAAGAGATACAGTACATTAATGATCCAGAGGGTAATTCAGGTTTTGCTGCAGTAACATTTACAGTGTTGCCTCCTTTCAGTGAAAGTGCAGTTTAACAGGAGGACTGGTCAGTTAGGGTCAACAGATCTGTTTCAGGACAGTTTGAGGAGAGGAGCAGTCATCCGGACAAAAGTGTAGAAACAATAGTGTTTAGTTCCACTTTAACTTTTTTAAATTTCTGTTTTCTTTTATTTGTACTGAACATTACAATTTTAACTTCACAACAGAAAAGAGAAAGCATGCATCATTATTTATTTGTATGTATTAATGTATTTATTCATTATTTTTCAATTTGATCCAGATTCCATTTCCATACTGTGACATTCAAGGGGCATACATATCTGCAGCGGTGTCGTCTGTCACACACTGACCTTTTCGGGACAAAGTTGTTTGAGTTCATGCGGATTATTGAAATCACCTCTCGGCTCATGCACCTAATTCTTTCCTCTGTAATCCAGTATTGTTTGCCCCGATACGCTGCACAATCTCTATGTACTTATCATTGCCTCCTCCCATATTTATCTAACACTAAAGCAATCAGACCCATCAGCAGACGTAATCAACAGTGAAATCACATCACTCATTTTGTCTGGGTATGGGTGAGCAGTGAGCCAGAAAAGCGTTTGCCAAAGAGGTTTCAACCAAGGGCAGCGGAGAGGGCGCCATCTCCTGCCCTCAATCTGCCTTTGTCATAAACATTCAAACTGCTTTCCATGACTCGGGTTTAATGAGAGATCTCCGCTGCCGTGGCCCCTGTGGTCCCTGCATGTGTTTAAGGTGTTAGCAGCATGCCACTGCACTCCAATTCCCTCCACTGGGTGCAGGATTTTTCTTTGCTGGATTCGAAATACATGCACGCTAAACTTTTAAAAGGCATTCTGGGTAGTTCTGAAATATTTTAAGTATAAAGTTCTGAGATCTCAAATATTTAGTCTTGGGTTTTTGCTTCTATAAATCTAGAAAATGCACCAAACCCAGTGAATTAAGGTACTGGTAAATTGTCACATTTTTATATATAGCGCTTTCCCACTTTCAAGGAACTCAGAGCTCTTTAAATCAAGGAACCATTCACCCATTCACACACACATTCATATACCGGTGGTTTAACTGTCTTGCTCAAGGACACAATGACAACCGTTATCTGTGTGTCAGTATATCTGACAGCTTTTCAGAAACAACACTATACAACTATACAAAAATGTCAGATAAAGCCCTTCAATCTTAGGGGATATTGGATCAGTTTTGGTCATGTCGTAGTGACAATTCACAAGTCAAAAAATGCTAAATTTACGTTTTGTCTGTTGAACATAAATGTCCAGCAGATTTCAGCCAGTACACATTGAAGCAAAAGTGGTACAGCTGTTGGAATTTTCACTTCTTACAAAGGTTGGAAACTAAAACAGCATGAGTATTCAGTCATGCTAAGTTGGCATAATAAGACCTTATAAAAAAGACTACTTTACTTTGACTTTGTTCGTCTACATAGACCAGGCGTACTAAACTGAACATGTTATTCCTGGTGAAGTCTTAGTGACTCAGTGTACACCGTGTCCAACGTTAGATCAATGACAACACTTCAGGGGAAAGCTTTTTTTTTTTCACTTATTCTGAATGTTGATATAAATAATGGACTTTAATTTCCCCCCAAATCATCCACCAACCGCTGAAAAAAATCACAAGATCAAACAAGTCCTTCTGCGGGATTTTTCAACTTTTCTCTTTTATGTGAGAATTCAAAGAGAGGACTCCCACGTCTGTCTGATGGTTAATGTTGCTGGTGAATAGGTCTATCAGACTGAGCAGCACCTGCATCTCTGAGCTTCATCACTAATCATACCACAGCACAGAGGGCAATTAGCACTCATTCACCCTGGGCTCATAACATACATTTCATTTAGGACCGTCTGAGTATTCAAAACACTCAGAGAGCATTCTTTATATGGCCATATATTTATCAGCACTCAAGTTTGAGTCAGTTTCTCTTCTTGACCTCCCATTGATGGTTCTGATGAGTTACAAGAGCCAGTAATACTCTGAGTGGAGTTCTCTACATTATTAATTGATTTAGCGGATACGCTTAGCTTATTGAGTGCAGCGTCACAACAGAGCACCAAGCTGATAAATCAAACTACTGAGTCTAGTTGAGTTTTGATTAATTTGGGTGTTTGACCTTTGGCTTCCACCTAAACCTCAATGCTCCCCAGTGATTGGTTCAACATTCTAATGAGTTTTGGAAACTCACAAAAATTCATGAAGTGAGGTATATACTCGTATATCTGTGTATCTACACCGTCACAAGAAAACAACAGACAGAGAGAAAATAAGAGAAAATAACACTAGCAAAGACGTGAGCCATCCTCCTGTGGACCCACCACCCGCGGGAGGATTCATGGGGGCTGGTGCATTGTGTTCTAGGCAGCAGAACACTGCTTGGACTGCTGCCCCCGCGACCCAGAAAATTGAAAAAGCGGAAGAAGATGGATGGATGGATGGAACACTAGCAAAAAGTGATTTTCTTCTCCAGCAACTTGAAAAAGCATTAAATGTTTTGTGCTGTTTTGCCCTTATTTAATTTGTTCTGATTTCTCTGAAGGTTATTTTTGATCCTGAAAAGCAAATTTTATTTAGAAAATATAATGAAAATAAGTTGTGATGATAAAAAAAGATGTGGAAGTGGATGATCAAAATTACAAGGTCAAAAAGAAGCCAGTCTCCCTCAGGTCAGATGGAGCCCTGCTGTGCATCACAGACTGCGTGACTGCTCAGCTTGTTAACAAATTCAAACAGGAGGCGGTGAGCAGCGCTCACAAACAAAATCACTCAAGTGAAGCCTTTTAAACATTTGATTTTATTTAAGGGGAATAGAGCACTCAGAAAACTTGTCAACATTTCCCACAGTTGATCATGCTTCCAAGAAACTCCGATTTCCATTCAAGGCCCAGTGAAAGAGCAGGGAAGGGCTAGAGATGGTAATCACCTTCACAGTGTAGGCTGTCTCCCATCCTCCATCTAATATGCAACCATGATGACTGCAGATACATTATTGATGCTCCATCCTGGCTGATCTTGAAAGGCCAGGTCTATGATTTTCAGCTCATGGATATTTTAGTACCATTTCTTCCAGAAAATGACCACTGCTCTGGCATGTCCAAATAATGAACAAACAAAGAGGAGCTCCCATTGAAAGCACTTGAGGCTTTCACTTAAAGGGCCTATATGCACTTTTGACACCAGCACAAAAGCACCCCATCATTACACGCGCAAGGGCCTTTTGAAGCACATTATAGTGTCAGTTTTTTTTAACTCTATAGAAGCTTTGTCTCTACATCATTATGTTTCTTATAACAGTGAAACAGTGAAGTCATATCAGATGTGAAATACTGTCAAAACAAAGCTAAAATATTCTGCGCTGTTGTAACTCACAAGTCCATCGTGGCATGGTTATGGTTATAGTTATGGTTATACTTATGTTTGACTCAAATCACTACAAAATAACATTGTTGTTTCTTCACTGTATGAAGTGCAGACATCCCAAGTCTCCCGGAAGTTCCGGTAGTCTCCCGGATAATTATAGTGGCTCCCTGATGCCCGGATGTCGGATAAAATATCCCGGATTTTAGACAATGTGAGATTTTTTTGTTTTTGTTTTGGACTGTGCAGAGCGTGCAAGCAAGATAATAACTCTTGTATCATCACGGACTACTTCAGAGAGAGAGAGAGAGAGACAGAGATTTGCGTGTGTGTTTTAATCGAGCGCTGGCCAGAGAACGCGCTGATTGGTTACACTCAGCAAAACTAGCCAATCAGCTTTCAGTGTGGGCGGGCTTCAATTTATTTTCTCAGAAGTTATAATTTAGCGCAGCGAGATTGCAGAATCTAAAAGACGAAAATATAAAACTCATTTTACGGCAGAATATACTAAAATATATCCCTGTCTGATTAGGGTGAAAAATGATGACACTGTGGTGAGGTGCACTGTGTGTAACATAGGCTGGTGACAGGTGTTTTATGCAAACATGGACATATATTTGAAATGTTTAAACAAATCACATATTTAATTTAAAATTTTTATTTAATTTTAATATTTAATAATTTAATGTTTAATTAAATTAAATTAAATTTAAAGTTTATGTTTAATTTTAACGTTTAATGTTTAAGAACTCAGTTAAGTTAATAAAAAGTTCTTAAAATAAGTGGCCTTCTCTATTGTGTAGGGTTAGGGTTGGACGACATCTCCCTGAAATGAGTTTTTGGAACTTGGGATGTCTGGAAGTGCAAATTATACAATGTCATCTGTGATCATTTCAAGTTTGTCAAAAAACATGGTATGCTTTACACTCCAGAAAATGTCAAGCTGTCGAATAAGAAAAGGGCCTGCTTTGCTTCTGGCTGCAAAATAGTGAACATTTGTTTGAATGCCAACTGCACCATCGTAGAACACCACACCAAAGCATTTCATAGCAAAATCACTTGTAATCCCATTGAAGCGCATTACAATTCAGCCTGATGTGAAGCAAATTTTTGACTCTACACATGCTGCTGCTGGGAAAATGTGCACCATTCATATTTGCATATAATGTCTTCAAAATATATTGATAAGCCAGTTCTCATTAGAGCTAAGCCTGCGCAGAGGGTGAAAAACTTTCTGACCAGACTGTCCTTCATTAGTCAATACAAACAGACTAATTTACAGAAGGTGATGCAACATGTCTGGAGGCCACTTTCTACTGTGACTGCAAGAAAATAAAGTGGATCATATATTTTGCCACGGGTCTGTTGTCATCCATCCATCCATCTTCTTCCACTTTTCCATTTCTGGGTCGTGGGGCAGGAGTCCAGAACACAATGCATCAGCCCCCATGAATCCTCCCGCGGGTGGTGAGTCCACGAGAGGACGGCCCACATCACAACTGGCCTTGATGCCATGGGGGCTACCAATGTCCACAGACACTGGGGGCAAGGTGGGGTTAAGTGTATTGCCCAAGGACACAACAGCAGCGCTCATCTGTGGGAGCTGGGATCACATGCGGTCAACCCGTCAAGAGCAGGATCCAACCCCTGGATCAGTAGACAAACGCTCTACCAGCTGAGCTACTGCCGCTGTTGTTGTGTTGAACTGAAATACGACCATGATCATGATTTGGCAGTTTTTCAAATGAACACAAAACTTGATTAAAGTTATTCTTATTGTTTGAACTTGCCAGGCACAAAGATTGAATCACAACTGTTCTGCTGAGATTTGAATTGGCTCCTCTGGTTTCAGTATTCTAGGATAATCAAAACACAGACGAGACAAAATTTTCAAGGGACAGTGACTGAAAGGTTTTTATTCTGCCTTCTTCTATTTTAATACTCATTTTATGATGATTATTTATGTTTTGATTTGTTTGTATCACAGATTTACTGTCTTTCTTATTCTGTAAATCACTTTAAATTACTTTCTTTATGAGTTGTGCTACATAAATAAACATGCCTTGCCATGAAGTGCTCTCTGTTTGCAGACTTTACAGGTCTATATTGTAATCATATCTCAACCCTCCCTGTTCTTAAAATAACTTGATATGCATTGAACTCCATCTGATGAATTCACACAAACATATACTCTATCTAATCTAGTCTAAGGACAGGCTGCACACCCTTGATTAAACTGTATCCATGAGGTTCCTGGACTTAATGATGAGGCTGATTGTTTTTGCTGTGACCTGGCCCTGCTGTTTCATGCACTGCTGAACCAGAGTCTCAGAGCTCTCATTTGTTTATACAGGGCATATCTCACGGAGTGCCTGGAGACCACCACCAATCTGCCGCTCCCACCTCCACAGCTACAGTTCTCCCTTTGGTATTGTCCATGTGTTGTTGCAGAGTAACCCTCCATCTGTCACTCTGGAGATGGGGGTGCATGGACGATGGGCCAGTGGAGCTGATATTATTTGTTTGTGGCTGTATTTGTTGTTGTGAAATGTAATAAAAGAAAAAATCAGTCATAACAGAGAAGGAGTTTGTTTTTACCCAGTCGAGTGCTAAAAACGCCTCTTCACTAAGGCATACTAGGAAAATAAAGTGCTTCTGGCACAGCCAGTAAAAAGTTGAAGCAGAAATTACATTTTACATTTTGTTGGTAGGCCCAGTGTGAATATAAATAAGGAGACAAAATTCCAAATCAACAAAATACTTTAATTTAAGCTTTTTCCATTTTCTCCCTATCCAACGATGCACAATTTGCAAATTGGAAATTTCAGACTTTATGTATAAATTACTATTATATACAAGTATATTTATAGTCAACTTAAATTAAACAAGTAAGATTTCACATTTTATATTTATTTATTATGATATTATTATTAATGATGACTGGTTTAAAGAGGAACTATCATCACTACTGAACATGTTGGGTTGGGTTGCACTGGCTGCACACCTTTTCAGCTCTTTTTATTCATATTTAGACCAGAACATATTAATGACTGGTTACAAGTTCTGGGGTTTAGGCAGAGAGAGCCCTTTTAGGCTTAAACCAACTGGTTTTAGTTGTATAGAGCTGGCAAAACAAATAAGAGACAAAGAGAGATTTTATGACAGACTGAAGAACCACATGGCCATCATGACTCTTTGTAATCAAGAATAAATCAACATTATAATTGTTAAAGAATTACTTGATTTGAACAAGTTTTACCCTCACTTAAATTGAATCTACTATTGTACAGTTTACAAGACATTTTGCTCCTTAACACTGTATTTACTCTACACTAACATGAGGGTCTAGGAGTAAATCTAACTCCAACACATCTTTAAATATGTCCTTGAATATTTCTTTTCTTCCAGCAGAATTCCCAGCACATGTCCATCTTTAATGACTCACTCACAGTTTCCCACCATCCTACAGTAAGATCCTCCTCCGTCCTATTGACCCAGACATTTCCTGCTCTTTATCTTTAACATGCTAATTGTCTACCTTATTTATAATACATTACACAGATCCCTCTGATTGTTGTGCTATCCATCAAGGAAGTATGATGCTCCTCTCTGTCAAGTCTATTTTCAACATTGCATCTCCACCGGGGTACTGTTTACCCCTCGGTGTCAGAGTATTCCAATGACTTGCAGACAGAACAGTCCCCGTTCTTGAATGACTGATTAATCTTGTGTTTTTCTCACATCCTCACTCCATCTAGGTCTGATTAAAACTAATTCCACCTCCCACTGTGATCCATCACGGCACAGCTTCTTGATGCCGATGCCTTGCTTTTTTATTTTTTATCCGTACCCCGAGACCTAATCATGTTCTAATTTTTCAGCAGCATATCTTGGCGTGTTAAGTCTTTAACCATACTCCCTACCTGTTCCATTGTGGGTTTGATAGACTTGCAGGTACCGTCTTTTTTTTTTTTTTTTGGCTCAGACATCACAGGATTCATCAGGATAATTTATGAGTGCTGCTGGAAATGTTTGGTGCTCTGATGTCGACCTTTGAGAGAGGCAGATGCTCAGAAATTTGCTCCTTGATAACTTCATTTCTGATTAATACAAGTTGAAAAGAGGTACTAGATTTGTGCTGTGTCCTGGCCTGCGATCTCCATTGACCTTGTTCCTGATTACGAGTTGCACCAAAGCTTGAAAGGGGAGCTTGAGTAATTGAGCATAGAGAGTAATATAAATCTTGCACAACAGTTTTCATAAATTGGGCTCGCTTGCATAGTGAATGTGGCTCGCATCCACACAACTGACTACTTAAACGATGGTGTTGTTGTACGGGGAGCTCATTACCTTGCTAAATGCTCAATGTTTCAATTCATATGTTTTGTTCCTTGTAAAATTTGCATGAGACCGTGCACACAATGTGGCTATTCAAAACAACAAAGACATGAATATTTATTGGTTCAGACTGGCTGCAAATGTTTAATTAATAAAATGCCACAATAGACAGATTTCAATTATTAGACAATACATTGAATATAATAATCTGCAAACATATATACAAATGTTTTGAAAAAAGAATATACACAATTATACATATCACAATGTGTATCGGTGATCTAATCACAGATGCACATTTATCCTTTCTTCATTCATCATTCTTTGTACATGAACAGGGCATGCACTCCTCTGATTAGCTGGTTAATCCAATCTAGCCTCCCCTAGAATGGGCAATGTACAGGGGGTCCTCGGGTTATGACGGTCTCGGGTTACGACGTTTCGTGGTTACGAACGCGCCCCCATTAAAAAAAATATGTATATATTACGCGTCATTCCGTCTTACACGGTTTAGCGTGGTAAGAGATGTAAACAAACGCGAACGGCGCACGGCGGAAGAATACGCTCTGTTGCGGAAGAATACGCTCTGTTGTGGTTGTAGGGAGAAGAAGACAGCCTCGTGTGCGTGCCCAATGTGGGCGGAAGTACCTGATGTGGGCTCTGATCTGCTCCTATGATAGCGGCAGTGATAACCAAGCAGCGTAGTGGTCTAATTATTGAGATGGAAAGGTTATTGGTGCTTTGGTTGGAAGATCAAAGGCAAAATCCGGTTTACGACGAAATTCGGGTTACGACGCGTCTTAAGAACGGATCAACGTCGTAACCCGAGGACCCCCTGTACTTCCATAGCTAACCTAAAGATTTTTTCCCCATTCTCAAATGACATTCAGTCTCAACTAAAAATATGCAAATGGCCACAGAGTGTTCTAAAGGCTACACTGTAACATATTAACTGAAGAACTTTGCACCATCATAGCTCCTCCAACCAGTGTTTCCTAATTGAAAACTCAATTGCACTGTAGGTGGATCAAATTGCAGCCATTTTAATAAAATTTTTCATCCATACTGTACTGTATAACCAGTGACTTATATGCTCTATGTCTCCTCTGAATGACAATATCTTCACCCCAACTCTACCTTCAAAGAATAATGGTCATAGAATCCCTTTTCACTGGACCCTCGTGACACAGCCTCATACAGACTGTGGCTTGTGTTCCATTGTTCCTGCTTGGAGACTTCATATTGATTTCCTCCAGCGCTTCTTCCATGGCAATATAAAGCTTTAATCTAATGATGCACAGGAACTTCGGCAGAGTGAAGCCTGTGAGACATGTGTTATGTATTATTGCTATGGCTTCAGCCTCTCACTCACACGGGCCTATAGTACCAGCTGTCTGCACTGCTGACCACGCACCTCTGATCACCTGGGAGTCACAGCGCTCAGGAGTTCAGCCAAACAAGATCCAAGTCTGAAGGGTTGGGTCAGATAACAATGGACTGCTTTGTAATTATAGACTTCTATAGCAACGGCCTTTGGAAAGGTGAGTGAAGTGACTTGCCCATGGAAACAGAAGGCAATATAGTGTAGTATAGAGATATATCACCACTGCACTCCCACTTATGGTCAGTGTTGTATAAAGTACTGGAAAATCAAACTCAAGTAAAAGTATAGGTACACCTCCCAAAAATGACTTTGGTAAAAGTCGAAGTCACTGACTGAAATGTTACTTGAGTAAAAGTCTTAAAGTATCTGGAACTTCTTGTACTTAAGTATGACAAGTAATGTAAAAATAAATGTACTCAAGTAATGTAATTAAAAGTACAAGTAAAAGTATCAAGCAAAGGCAGTCTGAAGCTAACCATCGCTTTGTTACTTATACAGCGCTTGTTTAAATTTTTTAAAAGTAGGCACATGTTAATGTTATTTTTTGTCCTTTTGAACTCGTGTGCCCTTTCTCATTCGTTACACTTAGCCTAGAGCTATGCCTTCCCTTGAGCCGAAAAAGCTAGGTAGCCTGTTAGCTCCAACATCGTCAAATACGCTTTGTGTAACCGAAACAATGTCACACAAAATTAATTTCTACATGTTATGCTCAAGGTTTCACAACGGTGTCTAGAATGTCCATGCTATGGTTACTGAAATTGGAATATAGACGCTAACAATTTCATTAATATAG
The DNA here is from genome assembly GCA_036785185.1 of Paratrypauchen microcephalus. Taxonomy (NCBI): domain Eukaryota; kingdom Metazoa; phylum Chordata; class Actinopteri; order Gobiiformes; family Gobiidae; genus Paratrypauchen; species Paratrypauchen microcephalus. Next base: position 186,473 of record JAVJIX010000360.1, read on the forward strand.
AACTTACCTCGATGTGTTTCTTGAGGTTGGACGGGGAGTTTCTGTAAGATAAGATTTCCACCTTTCTTGGAAGGCAAAAAGAGGCACTTTATATCAGCGTAAGAGAACATTGTGTTTAAGTACGGCCAGGGATGCTCATCGTCAGGTCCCCCTTCATTTGTAGCCGACGTGGATGCTGTCTCCTCTTCCATCAGGGATGTTGATTGATTAAACTAGCTGCATGAAACCAACAGGTGTAGGCTGATTGTCATGCACAAGTAGTGAACAAGCCCAGGCACGTCCTGACTTCCTTCAGTCAGTAGAGATTTTTTTTGTAATGAGTAACTAAACGGCACATTGAAAATGTATCGGAGTAAAAGTATGCAATTAAATTCGGAAATGTAGTGAAGTAAAAGTGAAAGTTATCTTTTTTTTTTAAACTCAAGTAAAGTACAAAGTCTCCCAAAATGTACTTAAGTACAGTAGTGAAGTATTATTACTTTGTTACTATACAACACTGCTTATGGTTTAGTTGGCTGGACAGCACTAACAATTCACAGAAAACAGCAATGGTTAATATTTATTTACAATGCGATACTGGGAAAACTTCTAGGGTACCTTAGTAATGTCCTTCATGTCAGCTTAAATCATTACCTGCTTTGCTCCTCCTCACAGTTATTTTTCACTGTGCCTCAGTGCCTCTCTGAACTGGAAAATCTGCCTTTTCCTATGCAGCACCATGGTCTTGAAATCATTTACAGAAAGATTTTAAATTGGAATCTACGATGTAACTGTATAAGTTCAAGAAAATAGTAAAAGTGTGGTGACTGAGTTGATGTTTTTCTTGAGAGATGTAAAATTTACATCACATTAAAGGTCCCATGGCATGAAATTTTCACTTTCTGAGGTTTTTGAACGTTAATGTGAGCTCCCCTACCCTGTTTAGGCCCCCCCCATGGCTAAAAGTTGTCTAAACTGAGCATTTGCGGTCCTTTTCTGCGTTACACAAAACCAGTGTTGAAACGGGCGAGTTCGGACAAGGCACCTTTTTGACGCCAGATCGGCAAATGCAGCTCCAGCCCCTCCCTCTGTCTCCGCTCAGCGTCCCTGTATATCCCGCCCATAAAGTTTGGACTGTGAATTTGCTACGCAATGCGAAATGCGTTTTTTTATTTGCCTGGAGGCACGTCCGAGTGTTTCTAGGCTCGCAAGTCCCTTACCCGACCCTCTGGACCTCTGAAATACCAGTGGTTTAATTTTATTTTCTGTGTAAATATGCTTTTTTTCATTGCAAAGTCTCCCATCTGTACACGGAAGAGAGGAGACAGAGCGGAGCCGAGCGGAGCCGAGCTGCGGGGGAAACCCTCCCCCCCGCTCCTTAGCCAATCTCACTGTCCTTCTCATTTGCAGTGAAGCAGCAACACCCACAATAAAGCATTTTAGACACATATCTAGCCTCATGAAGACTGTCAGAGTCATATCTCATGCAGTGAGTGTTGATTTTGAAGAAGGATTCATTTACAGTATTAGGGAACCATTAAGGAGCCATATAAAAGCATCAAGAAGTACCATGTCATGGGACCTTTAAAAAAACATTTAATGTTTTTTTAATGTGATGTTTTGTGATTTTATTGTTTTGCATTAATTGTGTTGGCTGCTACCTTGGCCAGGCCTCTTTTGAAAAAGAGATTCTCAATGGGACCTCCTGGTTAAATAAAAGTAAATGCTTTAATCATTTAAAAACACAATTTAGTCAAATACGTTTTTTTTTTCACAATCAAGTACACTGTGTTATAAAATAAATATTGACACAAATGCATCTAGATCAGATCCTACATTTCCTCTTATCCCCAGAGGCAGCTGCTTGTAATGTAGAGCACTACATTAAAAAGCTTGTTTGTTGCACCAACTTCTATATATTTATTGATCAGATTTATTGAAGGGAAAAAAAAATGAGCAGTTATCACAATAGTGGTCTTATCTTTTTTCATATTAATTCAGTTCAGTTTGAATCCTGAGCTGCACGATGAAGTACTGGCATCTTCCTTTGTAAAAGTAAATATATTGTAATACCACCACAGACTGTATAAAAAAGTGGACCAAGCGAGTGTGACATCACCCATTGAGTACGACTAAATTCAAATTAAGCCCTTGTTGTTAATTAACTGACAAGATAGCGGGAATAAAAACCAAGGATCATGTAGAGTGGGTTAATACGAACATTTTAAGACCGAAATGACAAGGCTCACAGCAGCAGTTACAGAGTGAGGAGCGACAATATTCCAGTGTAAGTCAATGGGAGCCAGGGTCAGTAGGAGTTGAAAGAGTCTGAATGTCTTGTTAGCTATGTACATTTATATACAGTCTATGAATACCAGCAAAGACACACTTAATACAGTTATCCCAATAGTGAAACTATGACAAAACTTTTTTTTTTTTTTTTTTTAATCAAAAGAAAAAAATGAATTACATTATATATAGTCTGAAGCTTTTAGGACATCTAATGCTTGATAATTATATTACAAAATATTATATAGATATAGTATAGATCGATAGATGGATAGATATTATAAAAGATAACTTAATGAAAACTGTAATACCACCATTAAATTTAAAGTCACCCACAGTGAGATTAAGGTAACTTAATTTAGACCAAATCTGATCTTTCAGTTAATACTTTTCTGCAAGTTTAAAAGTGAGTGGGATGAAGTCACATCATTGTGTTACTTCAGTGATACAACCTCAGTGGCTTGAATATGACCTGACTGATACAGAAACAAATGTCTTTAACTTGTTTAACCTAGCCTTCACCGTGAGCATCTGTATTTTAGACAGGAATGCCACACAAACAGGAATAATACATGGGTGAGAGTGGAGCTGGTCCCTGTATTGTGTATTCCACCCTGGGACAGACAAATCACATCAAATGCCAGGTTCAGCCGAGGGCCAGTGTCCGCCTCACACACATTCTTCATCCAAGGGCAGAGTGACAGCAGGTCCACATCCGGACAGAGCTATTTACATCTCCATAGCCGTGGGTTTGCATGAAACTATAGAAATGTAGAGACTTGGAAAGGGCAGCTTCTCCTTCCTATGGTGAAGTGCTGGGCGAGCTCAGAGCACATTTACCCTAAAAATAGAGTGGTATGATTGCTGTCTTCTCGTGGCATTAGGAAAAAGTCAACATTGATAAAAGCCAAATACCATCCCCATTATACTTAGGCCATGCCTCAAGACTCTTTCTGTGGGTAAATCTCTAGTATTTTCAATCTCAAGCACTTTCAGTACAGTTCAGGCGTAAAGCCCTCATTTACTGAGATGGATGAAACAACAAAACTAGGGAAATAATTACAGTAGTCCAGTTGTTTCTCCTTCTCATTCACACATCTACCAGCGTATCTAATTAAGAACCATTTAAATGTGCACCATGTAACCATGGCTACTTTATACAGCTCTGGAAAAAAATAAGAGAGCACAAATCAGCATCTCTACATGTATTACAGCCATTCCATTCCAGCGTCTGTTGAATTCCAACACAAACACAAAGCTGAACTACTCCAGTTCTTGCACCAGGAGTGGAATAAAGTCACCCAAGAACAATGTGAAAGACTTGTGGAGAGCATGCCAAGACGCATGAAAGCTATGATTAAAAATAAGAGTTATTGCACCAAATATTAATTTCTGAACTCTTCTTAAAGGGACAGTGTGTAAGATTTTTACCCGTTAATTACCGAAATTAACTCATTGAGTGCCGGTGACGAGTTTTGACGTCATGTTGAAACCAAACGTTGAGTGCCGTGACGTATATATACGTCAAGGACGTTTTTCAGCGGGGATCGCTAGAATACGACCTGGAGCAACTTTGAAGGTGTAATTCACGTCTCCCAACCTGTAGGTAGTGATCTTGTATCATTATTTGCCGATCGGAGAAGCAGAAGAGAGGAAGAGTGTAGTGTGTGTATGGTGTATTGGCCAGAGGAGCAAGATGGCGAGGGGAATCCGGAAAAGCAGATAACTGTTGATCAGCGCCTATGGAGCGATCTGATCACTCTTGGGACCCAGGATCCCGGATCAGAGGATCGCAGAGACACACCGGATCAAGCAGCGAGGTCGGAGCAGGGGGCGTGTCGTGCTCGCGCTGCGCGGAGCAGGAACTCTGATCAGAACTACAACAGCGCCAAAGAAGAAGTTTACTGACTTGGATCAGTAGATCCTGGTCTCCAAAGAGGCATGAGATGAGAAGAATTAACTTTACATGATGCTGCTGTGTGGTAATTGTAATGAATGAAGCTATATGTGTGTGTGCATGCGTGCGTGTGTACGCGCGCGTGTACGTGTGTAGCTCTGTGTGTGTAAAGGTTTATGCATGGGCTTGTGTGTATGTACATATATATATGTGTGTGTGTGTGTGTGTGTGTGTGTGTGTGTATTAGTTTTTATTATGGGTCTGTACTCTGAGCCTCAATATTGTTGTGAAGTGACAAAGTTCTATTTTATAGGAAAAGATATTCTTATATCCTGTAAACATCTCTTGGCACAATTGATTTGAAGGAATTTTCAATTCACAGAAATCATCAAAAATCTCTTTCTCTGTTGTTTTAGATGTTTGAGGTGTCACTAAATCCATAAATATTGACGTCAAAATCACCGATCTGCTCGAAATGACTCTTTGTACAAAATGCTCGTTTTCTCCACTTTGTGGGAAAAAAACTGTGTTTTTGCTGAAACTTCCCTATGTTCTACTATCAATTACTTGAGAACCAAAAAGGTTAGAAACATATTTTTTTTCTAGGTGAAAGAAGAGAGTCAACACTTTATTTTGATGTGTGCCATGTTTATATAGTCAAAGAACTCAGTATTCTGTGGGTCTTGGAAATCAGTAAAAATACACTAAAACGTCCGGCACTCTGGGGGATAGAATTCTGAAAACAGGCCGGCACTCAATGAGTTAATGATACCCATTCAAAAATACATTGTTTTCTAAGCCTTTTCACTTCCATCATGAAATCAAAGTATTCTTTTGAACTTAGATATACCTACATAAAAGGGGGATCTTCCCCATATAGAGGCAGCCATTTTGAATACGAGAGCCACAGAAGGACATTTGGGCTCCGCCTTCGGCAAGGCTCGTGGTAGCACCGGAGGCAAAGCAGGCGGAGCGCTCGGCGCGCGCTGCGCAGGAGAGAGGGAGAGAGGGTAAACAACAAGCATGCTGCTGTATCACACGTCGTAATGGATCTAACACGTGTTTTGGACTAAATTGTTTTACTGGATTTTATTCGCTGGATCCTTACGGACAGATTGATACCAAGCTTGTGGTGAAATACAGAGTTTGACCTGTGCAAGGCCTTCAAAGGTAAGCCAAGTAACAAACCTCGTTTTGTGCTTTTCCGTATAAAAGCCCCATGTGCTCAGGGAGTGGTTGTTGTGCCGGGAAATGAATTGCATAGGAGACTGTAAGGTTTCATTTGATATGTAGATTGTCATGGTACACGATCGGGAATGTGTGTTTTCATGCGAAAAGAAAAAAAAAAACAGTGAACGGGAGACCGCGTTTTATTAATACCGTTGTTGTCGGCCGGATGCGCGCCGGGTGCGCCGCGGGTACGCGAGCTGTCCGCTACGGCGCGTCCGGGTGACCCTCGAGGTCTGCCGTAGCTAAAACAGGAAGTGCCATAGCCACTATCCACCTATGCGCCACGAATCCTACACACTGGACCTTTAAGTGTAAACATTAGTATTATGTTGTTTTAAAATGAATTTGATTTTGTTTCTTTGCATTGTTTGAGGTCTGAAAACATGGATCTTTTTTGTTATTTTGACCATTTGTCATTTTGTGCAAATAAATGCTAAACGATAATATTTTTATTTGGAATTTGGAGGAAATGTTGTCAGTAGTTTATAAACTCAAAAAAAATGTTCCTTTTGCCCAAACACATGGGGTTAGTAGTAGTAAAATCAGAAAAACTGATAATTTTGCAGTGGTCTCTTATTTTTTTTCCAGAGCTGTAGCTGACATCACGCTCAAGAATGTGCCGTGTGGATGAAAAGCTGCTTGCATAAATCCTTGTAACTAGACTTTGCACTCCTCCCATGCAATCATCTCTGTGTAACATCTTCACCAAGTCTGTCAGGATGCTCTGCTCATGCCAGTATTTCAAGGGGCTCTTCATTGTTGATTCAGCCCTCTCCGCTAATGCTCGTGCGGCTCTGAAATGCTATCACTATAGATACAGTATACAGTGTCTCCATCAGAGTGAATGAAGCCCGCAGGATCGATGCAGCTGCAGTGGATTGCCTTACCCCGCCTGTGCAATACAGCTCAAGGAGGGCCCTTCATCTCGCCTTCAGAGAGTGGACTGCTTATGACCCCTCTTTGTAATAGCATTATAAAATGTTTGCATGTATTAAAGGTCCTATCATACACAAAACTGACTCTTGTGAGCCTTTTGCCATATTACAATGCTTGTTACCTCATCCAAAATGTGCCTGGTGTTTATTTTGTTTCATTCATACATGTTTGAGTTGCCCTTTATTATTCTGTCTATATCTCCAAAGCTCAAAATGCTCTGTTCCACCTTGTGATGTTAAGAAGTGGCAGTTTTCAAGATCTTATTTAGATTTCAGAGGCAATTCCAGGACTGAAATGATCCAGTTTAATGTGTGAAGGTGTATGGAGTTTAAAAACACAGTGGAACACTTCTTATATTAAATGGTAAATCTTTATATAGCGTTTTCCACCTTCAAGGCACCCAAAGCGCTTTACAACAAGGAACTACTCACCCATTCACACACACATTCACACACCAGTGTACGCAGACACTGGGGGTGAGGAGGGTTAAGTGTCTTGCCCAAGGACACAACGGCAGCATTCATCTGTGGGAGCTGGAATCGTACAAACCAACCTGTGGGTCAGTGGATCTGACCGCTCAACCACTGATGTTTCTTATGTCAAGAGCGGGATTTGAACCGCCAACAGGTGTGAATGAAATACGCTTTTGATGACAAAACAAAATGATCAAAAATTGGCTTATACGGGCCCTTTAATGGATTACAAGTTTTTCCAACTGTAATTTCCGTGGCAAAAAGAGTACTGAAGATTTACTTAATACTCTTTCAGTAAATTTGTGTAAAATATGTGGTTAGTAGTTTTGTAATTAGTTACTTTCCACCTCGCCGTAATGCAGCATCCTGTGATGAACCTGATTGCAACACAGATCTGACATGTAATTCAATGCAATTCTTTGTACAGGTGAATTATGGGTTCCTGTCTCGCCACACAAAGGTGTATGGTGTATAAATATATGATGCTAGCTTTATATTGTATATGTGAAATATGATACTGCCCCTTATTTCTCCTCCTTCCATGAATAAAAAAGACATACAGAGAGTTTTGTATCTGGTGCTGCATGTTTGCCAGAGGTGCCTGGAGTGCCTTTGTTTTTACCTATAGCTGACTTTTTATTACATGAGTAGAGGTGAAGAAGGTCCCCTGCATCTTCCTTGCTGTTTCAAGTTGGAGAAACTATAAGAACGAGAGCGTCAACTATGAGTCCCCGGAGTCTTGCAAGAAAATTATATTGCATTTTGTCAGTTCAGTACACAATGTGATGTTATTACATAAAATGAACCTTAAGTCTCTGCTCAATAGGAATTTGAGCATTCATGAGAAAGTTTGACGCACTCATTAAAATTCTCAATAAAGTTTGTTTGGATACACAAATGAAAAGATTTAATTTTAAATATGCTCTGGGTGATTTTATTATGGCCTATTACTGGTGGACTCTAAGAAAGATAGCCCTGCACAAGTTTATAATGCAGGATAATCCATATAGATTCCCATTATTTATTATAGAGCCAGTGCCCATATCCTTCTTTAATTGCCACCAGGAAGTGATTTTGTGAGTGAGGAGGCAGGATGCTGACGGTCAGGTGGGAATGGACTGCTGCAGGCTGATGACACTGTTCACATGTCCCAGTGGAGTGCATACAACACTACACACTCTGCTGTGCTACTATGAAGGACGACATGTTGGGAAGGTCTAGAGGCACGAAGCACAAAGCAATCACATGCATAACATCATGGAGAGGGCAAAAGGTGGAAGGTATTGTCAGATACTCAAGACTCATGTATTTTTATTTTTTATTTTTATTATTTTTTTACCTCTGTATAAAAAGTGATAACTCATAATACAGTGGTACCTCACCTTACGAAATTAATTTGTTTCGTAACGTGAATTTTTCGTAAGTTGAGTAGCTATTTCAATGGAAAAAGCCTGATTCGTTCCAAGGCCCCGCTCCAAGTTTTTTTTTTTATAGTGTAACTTTTTTTTTATAGTGTAACACTGTGTTCTGCGTCCTGATTGGCTAAGAGACTGTAGACCCAGGACTAAACGTGGACCAAACCAGGTCTAAACAAGGTCTATACCTGGACTGGACCAGGACTAGACAGCAGGATTAAAGTGCCGCGTGCGGGTCTATTTCCTGGTTTCGTGTTAGCTCTGCTATTAGCAGCAGCACCGGTGTACCTCACGAGTCACGGCTGAGGCGAGCAGCGAGGAGGGGAGGAGATGTGCTCCCCTCGGGACGACACGCAGTCCGAGCGCATGAACGAACGCATGCAAGAGCAAGAGTGGTTTAATCCTGGTTTAATCCTGGTTTACACCTGGTTTACACCTGGTCTAGAGGAGGGTGCTCGCAGCCCCGCGCCGGGTCATGCTGCGCTATAACACATGTGTCTGCGCACAGTCTTCTCCCCCCTCCCCCCTCCCCCCACACTTCACTATTAATACATTTTGTTGAAAATCTATGAAAGTTTGAGTGTTTAACCCTCCTGTCGTGTTCGGGTCAAATCTGACCGTTTTACAACTTATAATATTCATAAATATTATGTTTTTCATCTGATTACCTCAAAACCTTATGATATCCTCCACACTGTGGACTTGAACATATAAAAGTGATGATCACCTATTTCATTAAATTTTGAGTGTTTTAATCAACCTTGTTACACCTGTGGTGTTCCCGGTCAAAAGTGACCGCCATAGGAAATGAATGGGTATCCAGAGTAAATTCATTCAACATACAGAAAACATCCCCATACACACTGCCCCAGCTCTCACACACACACACACACACACACACACACACACACACACACACACACACACACACACACATACACAGACATACAAACCAGGGTATGCGTGTTGTGCTGGACATGACAACCGGTCTCCAAGGGCATAATATCACATGTGACAACTTCCTCACATCACATGCTCTTGGTCAGGAGCTACTGAAAAGAAAGCTCACCATGGTAGGGACAGTGAAGAAGAACAAGCCCGAACTTCCCCCTGCGCTGGTATCGACCAGAGGAAGACAGGCACTCTCATCACAATTTGCATTCACTGACACTCACACTCTTGTGTCATACGTTCCCAAGAAGAACAGAAATGTCATCCTGATGAGCACAGTACACAAAGACGCCGCTATCAGCGCCACAGAGGACAGGAAGCCCCTGATGATCCAGGACTACAACAAGAACAAGGGAGGCGTTGACTGCCTTGATAAGGTAATGTAAAGTCTCATCATGCATTTTATTTTATTTTTATCTAGGTGAATCAGCATTTTGTGTATGACAGATTGAATATTGTTCCTAATCTCTTATTATTTATTGTTCCTTTATTGAAGCTTACTGGTACATACACCTGTAAGCGGATGACGGCTTGCTGGCCTGTGGCACTGTTCCACAACATCCTGGATGTGTTAGCTTTCAACGCGTATGTGGTGTGGACAGCAATCGACCTAACCTGGAATCAGGGGAAAAGTTTCAAGAGGAGACTTTTCCTCGCTTTGGTGACTCCTCTTATACAGCAACGCCAGCACATTCCCCGCACACCAGCCTCCGCCAGTCTGGTTAGGAGCATGCAAGCTCCAGCCCCAGCCCCAGCCCTGGCTGCTCTCCCCCAACAAGGACATGGGCAGAAAAGGAAGCGTTGTGGCCTCTATGCCCCTAGAGACATCAAAACGAGCCTGACATGCTGCTAATGTCATGCTTATGTTTGCAAGGCCCACTCTGACCTGAGTGTCACATGCCACTCATGTGCATGAAAACACACACACACACACACACACACACACACACACACACACACACACACACACACACACACACACACCCTGTTGAGTTTGGTGTTTGGTATTCCATTTATTTTTTGTATTATATGTTCATTTTGTAGTTCATTTTCAGTGCCCAATTGTATTTTAACTGATGTTATTTAATGTTTACTTCTATAAATTGTTGTTAGACACTACTTTGAAACATTGTTCTCAACTAAAGAATGCTTAATAAAAAAATTGGTGTGGAAAAAAAAATGTTTGTGCTAATTTAAGAGCAGTTAAAACAGACCGGTCAATTTTGACCGGGAACACTAAAGTAGGGGGCTGGAGGCGAACACGACCGGAGGGTTAAACAAGAGACAAATGTGAGAAAAGTTTAAATCCAGTCTGAGAAAAGTGTATAATGTGTGTGGCTGAGCGCGCATTATTTGAATTTTTGAGATTTTGCATTTCGTAACTTGAATTATCGTATCTAGAGACCAGAATTTTACGTGAAGGCGTTGGAATTGTCGTTTGTTGGGTCTTTCGTAAGGTGAGGTACCACTGTATATAATGTATAACTCATTGTCAAGATAAAGTAGTGGTAGTAGTGGTAGTAGTCAGTTCAAATAAGTAGTAGAAGTTGTAGCAAGAATGACAACTCAGGTACTTTTAATAGTATAATGCAGGGGTAGTTTTATATTACTGAACCATTTGCCCCAATAATACACTCACACCAAAAGAGACAAAACCTCTTTCCTGAGCTCAGTTTGGTTTTGTGTTGTCTTCAGCTCTACTGGAAGTTAACCACAGGTGGTACAATTGGGTGATAAACAAACTCAATTGTGTCTGTCAAAAGGTGTTCACTGAGTGGCCGTCTCCACAGCGATATCGCTCTGCATTTATATACATTTGACTTCAGTTCAACTCTGCTCCGCTCAGGTCACGTGGGTGGTGCTGCTCTCCTTAACACTTCCCCACTTTGCTCCAGCAAAGAAAATGAATGTGAGCTGGTCGCTCAAAATGCTCATGCCTCTGCTGCTGGGAGCGTAGACTGTGTTTTTTTCTCCCATAGGGAAAATTTCCCTCTGCATTTGACCCATCCTTCATTGTCACTGGGGCCACCTGTCAGGAGCAGTGGGTGCCATTAGGCTTGGTCAGGATTTTATACATATCATGCATGTTTTTAGTAGATAGGGGAAGCCGAAATGCTGTGACAAAACCTACCTAGACACGAGGAGAAACATGCAAACACTGCAGAAAAATACCTAGGCTGCATGGGAGACAAGCCGGAACCTTCTTGTTGTGTGGCATAAGTGCTGCCACGGTAACAAGTCCCATGGGCTAAATTGTTTTTGTGCATTTTTGACTATAGATAGATGTGACAATACTGTACTTTACCCCACCATGAGCACTATGATATTGATAGAGTGCTTTGTAGAGAAAGTATACTATGGCATTTGTGCTATTTATAGTCTAGTTACTATGGATACATGGTAAAATTGTAGGTTTTAATCACTGGAAAAGAGCAAGTCACGATTCAGCATTATGACTCTAGAATAATAGACAAATCTATATATGTATCTAAGAGTGTCTTGTTATGGTGGTGATCCTGAGAGAAAAGCTTCTTGTCCACCACTCAACATAAGCCCAGACCACGTGTTACAGAAACCTCTTCTCTTTGTGAGGGAGGCGGACGGCGCGCTCGATGGATGGAGAAATAGGCAGATAAGTGCGATAGCTAAAAAATAGAAGTGTTTGCAATGGAAGGCTCTTAGAATGAAGCACCTTCAAGAAGGGACAGCCAAAGACTCCTTTTATATTTTCACTTCACTTCGCTGTGTCTGTTCGCCTGAAAGAAATCGCTTGAAATACCCTTGAAAAGTTGTTTTTGTTTTTTTTAAATCTTTGTTGTTGCAAGATTATGCCCACCATCACCACCAGCAGCGCCTTGCCCCTTGCTTGTTAGCCCGATCTCTATTTGATTCGGGAGCTTGGCGCATTATATGTCTTCTCGTTGCAATTAAGTGCTGCAGGTGACTGTGCGCAGGAACTAGGAGGGATGTCCCCACTGCAGAAGCAAAGCCACCCAGGGGACTTGATGTAACGGATCTAGAGAGGGAAACATGGAGAGAGAGAGAGAGAGAGAGAGAGAGAGAGAGAGAGAGAGAGAGAGAGAGAGAGAGAGAGAGAGAGAGAGAGAGAGAGAGAGAGAGAGAAAGAGAGAGAGAAGGAGAGAGAGAGAGAGAGAGAGAGAGAGAGAGAGAGAGAGAGAGAGAGAGAGAGAGAGAGAGAGAGAGAAGAGAGAGAGAGAGAGAGAGAGAAGAGAGAGAGAGAGAGAGTGGGGAATGCGTCGTGCCAAAGTTTTCCCACCCACCTCCTCTATGTGTGTGTGTGTGTGTGTGTAAAATCCCATGGAAGATATAAAGAGAAGGGAGCTGTTGTGTTGTGAGGAGTGCTGACAGCTGCGTCTCTTCTGCCCCCTACTGCAGAGGAAGTGTTGAAGAAGGAAGATTTCAAAGGAGAAAAGAAAAACGAGTGGGCTGGCTGTCTGATGGCTGTTTCTGGAAGGCAATACGAGTTTCCTTAGCGCTTTATGATCTCTGTGTAAAATGTAAAATTGATGGATTCTGCATTTGAGGGTAAAATGGGGAGTGTTCACCGGGCAGCTTAAACAGCAGGAGCAAAGAGGTTGTTATGCAGTTCAATAGTTAAATGGAACGACACACTGGAAAAGTTAGAGACATGTGTAGAATGTAATGACTGGGAAAACATGCAAATTCTTATCAACCTGAGCTGTTAAGTAGCTACGATTTTAGGCGTAAAATAAATAAATTGGGCATAATTTGCATAATTATCCTGACAGATGCCAGTAACAATACAAAATGTTTTTAGACCATGCTAAGTTGATGGGTCATGCTATGCACCCAGTGAACATTTATATTTTATTCTTTATTTAAAGAAATATTAACGGGTTTTTTTTACAATCTGAACCTTATTTTGGTATTAAAACACGTTGATTTACTCACCCATAGCACTTTTTGGAGCAGTTCCGTAGATTTGGTAGGTTAGCGATATCCGGGTAACGTAAGTGCTTTGGGCAGGCGATTGCAGTCACCAAATAACACAAACTTTAGCACTTTTCAAATCACAGAAGCTCGATGTGTCAGTGTAGAGTTTCGGTGGAGTCAAAAACGGCCTGAAACCCGATATCCAGCTATATTTTCATTTGATGACGTCATCATAGAGGCAATGTGCATGTGCCCATTCCCAGCTGATTCGCAGATAAACACCACTCTGAACTTTTCTGTTGCGAGTGAGACATGGCTGAAGATTCGGACTTTGAGACTGAAGAGGACTTGTTTGAGTATGATGGCCGTCCCTATCATTTTGAGCCTGAGTATACTGATGAGGAGGTATTAGAAAGAAGGAAGCGGAGACAGTTTGAGGAGCAGCGCTCAGGATAACAGCCCTGGGTATCGCATTACTTCTCAGAACCGTGCGCTGAATCCACTGGCCTTCCTTCTTTTCCTTTGCTGGTAAAAAATCGTCCTGACTGAAGTGGGTACTGCAAACATGATGGTCCAAACGTCTTACAGCTTTGCCTTTCATGTCTGGGTCCATTTTCAAAGCAAGTAGCTCCGGATTCTGATGAGGAAGCCTGTGAAAGCTCAACTTCGTCCAAGATGTCATTTTGTTTTCGCAGGGACAAGGGAGCACTTTGTCCCGTATTATCGTGTGAATCAAAAATAGTGTCTAAAACAGGAGTGCCCAATACGTCAATCTACCAGTCGATCAGTGTCGAATACTACGACACCGGTCTTGGTCTCGAGATGAGTGCAATCATATTTCATTACAGTCGCTGCCGTTAGCAATAAACTTTTACCGGTGTGCGGGACCGCGTGGAGCTTCACACTGCAGCCTGCAGCATGCCTATTGTGACATGTGGATGAATTTTGCCTAATAAAAGTGCACAAATGCATCTGTTGTCACATGCATTTGGTAAATGTGCAGAGGCTGGTAAATATCACTGCAAAATCAGTAAGAGAATGTGACTCCAGGTAGGAAGATGAAAAAACAGGTAAAAAAAAAAAAAAAAAATCAAAGAAGGGGTCCTCAAACTGTGGGTGAGGGTCCAAAAACGGGGCACAGAGTTTTTAAGTGCAGTACAGTTTGCTTGGCTTATTTTAAGATTAAAATTAACATTCGTCAGATAAAATGGAGATAGATTTATGAAAACTTATTTATGTGAGTCAGCCTTTTCCCACATGAAGATCATTAAGCCCAAGTACTGTTCCACCATGACTGATGATCAATTAGAAATGTGCTTGAGTCTGGCTGTCAGCAGCTCCTGTCCAGACTACACATCCCGAGCTGATTCCATCCAATGCAAGTCAAATTTTGTGAGGTCGTGCAAAGTGGGATCATCAAGAGGGAAAGGGAATTTTTCCCCCCAAAATAGGTGGTTGACATCTTAGTTTTTATTGGCTGGAATGACTCCAGATTGCATCTCAGAGCATCTATAGTTCAAAAATTTTGAAAAGCTCTTTTCAGTGACTTTCAGCTTGTTCCATTACTGGTCACTTTCATCCCTGTTTATATTGATTTATACAGTATTAAGTTAGAGCCTTTAGTTAGAACATGCATCATTTGTACTGTCCAGGCAGTTCTGCCTTGTATTGTTTTATATTAATTTATACAGTTTTAAGTTAAGCAGGACAGATATTTCTTTTATTCTGTTAATTTTGTTATTTTGTATTAAAAATAAATTGCTGATAATGATTTATTTTCCATGTGTTCATATCACTGAAATATGCATCTAATTAAATTCCGGTTTGAGTCAAATAGTTCAAAAATCGCTTCACACATACAAAAAATGGCTAAAAAGATTCACTACAGCACGAAGGGTGAAGGCAATCGGGCCGGCCGGTCCTGCCGATGAGGTGTCCCTTTTTTTTTTTTTTTCAGGGAGTTGGCAACTCTAGATGGGACATTCTGTCACCGAGATTGATTGAGCTTTGAAGAAAAAATTATTTCAATTCTATGGACACATGGTGAAGCTACACATTTAGAGCATTTCCAAAACTGGAGCTAATGTTTTCCTCTCTCTAGTGATTAGTAGGATTTTATTGTGATTGAAGGCACAATTATGTTGGACGAGTGGTTAGAGCATTTGCCCACCCACTGAAAGTCAAAGTCAAAAAGTCAATGTCAAAGCAACTTTTTTGTCAATTCTGCCATATGTGTTCGACATACAGTGAATCGAAATTCCGTTTCTCCCTGGCCAAGCAGTGCAAAAAAGACAAAGTACAAAATACAATAACTATCTAAGACAAAATATAAAAGCAATGCAAAGAATAAGGTTGATAAGGTTGTGAGTTTATTCTTGTGCACTTAACCCACCTATCTATGAATGTAGTGTGCATTAGAATGACCAATGGTAGCCTTTATATAAATTGGTCCTCTGCATTTGACCCAGTATTGCTGATTGGCAGCCTCACTTCTGTTTGTCTGTTCCATGGCTACAGAGTGGAGTGAATGGAGAATGCAGTTTAAAGTCTCTGAATGTTAAAGAAAGTACTGAAATAATCAAACTCGTTGTTGTTATTGTTAAATGAAAAACTCTGCAGTAACGGTAATGTTGTAAAGTTGTTCTGATATGTATATTTTGACTCTTTTTTAAGACCACCTCAAATAACATTACTATATTACAATGGCTAGATTTCTCTTATGTAAGTGTTCTTCTTGTAATCTTACCAAACTGCATACAAATACCTGATCAATACCTCACCAATGTTGGACTCCCAGACTAATAAAGGACCTTGTTGTGCTTCACTTTGAGTTCTTAAAAGTATATATCAACTAATCTTGGAGTGAATTAAAACACTCTAATAAAACAGTCCTAGCAGCTCGATTATGCCTCCCTACCACTTTGTGAAAACTAATAAAGGTAAATGAAATGAGGCGTAATGGCTAACAAAGTGCAATGTTCTAGGCCAGAGAATTAGCAAGACAATACAAAGTGCCTGATAAAGTTGTTATGCACAAACTCACATCACAGTTTTTGTTTTTTGTTTTTTCCTGAAATATGCTTCCCACCAGCTGTTGGCATCATCCCCTTGGGCCACATGTCCTGAAATCGAGCTTCTAATTGTCTTGTAATAGGCCCGACAAAATGATATGTCTTAATAGCGTCATTACACTCCATACTAGACCCATTCCACTGCTGTACGAGGTATGTGGAACCATTTGGAATTGAACATGGCCGTGGGTTTCATGTTTGCAAATGAGGACCAGCAGGTCTGTTCAGAGCCAGAGTTAGGGAGATTTAGCCGTAATTCACTTCGACTTTGAGAAGGTTAAATTAGGCTAGTGATAAGACATATATATTGCTACATTTACTCCAGAAAATAAATAAATTGGAAGTGTGCTTTTTACTCAATCTATTTTACACTGCTTGCGGAATATGATTTGATGTCACCCTGGACCTCAATTTTCTCTGTACTTTTCCATATAGTTTCAAAATGTATTGTGTACCATTTTGGGAAATTATGTCAAATGCAATAAGTAAACACATTTAAAGGCGCTGTGTAACCTCCTGGTGGAGGTTCCACCACCTGTTGGTCTCCATGGAGATGTTATTGCTTTTCCTAGAATATTCCATGGTATGGCATTACAGTAGTCTTATCTAGTTAGTTACAAAATACATCTGTGGTTGGGCAAGTCTGTAGTAAGAATGCATGTGGGGGTATTTTAGGAATAAAAACTGCTGCAGTTAAAATTCTAGGCAAAACCATAACATCGCCATGGAGACAAGCAAGTGACAAACCCCTGGTAAGTTACATAATACATATTACACCTTAATGTCCCATGGCATGAAATTTTCACTTTCTGAGGTTTTTGAACGTTAATGTGAGCTCCCCTACCCTGGTTAGCTACGCAATGCGAAATGCGTTTTTTTATTTGCCTGGAGGCACGTGCGAGTGTTTCTAGGCTCGGAAGTCCTTTACCCGACCCTCTGGACCTCTGAAACAGCAGTGGTTTAATTTTATTTTCTGTGGAAATGTGTTTATTTTTCAATGGAACGCTTCTAATCTCCTCCTCCGCGCAAAAACTTGGAAGTGGGAGCCAGCCACAGCGCACAGCTGAAGAGGAGAGAGTGGAGAGTTTGGCCACGCCCCCACCCGCTACTATAGGCCATCTCTGTCCTCCTCATTTGCATTCAAGCAACAACGCCCATAATGGACCGTTCCAGAGACATATTTATGACTCTTTCTCATCTTATCTCTCTTTCTCATGCACTGAGTCTTGATTTTGAAGAAGGATTCATTTACAGTATTAGGGAACCATTAAGGAGCCATATAAAAGCATCAAGAAGTACCATGTCATGGGATCTTTAAAATGTGGTTTCCTATTTTTATTGCTATATTATTGAATGTGTACCTTTGCCAATAATACATCTTAGGATATGTGTAGAATCCCTCATTCATCCAGGTAGAATTTATGGCAAAAGGAGAAATTCAATTTGTTAACTGGACAAAAGTTTATTTGGTCGAATACGTTTCGCAGCTCATCCAAGCTGGTCAGACACTGGTGGACACTGCTTAAAACTGTCTGAAGCGAGGAGCTAACTACAATGAAATTGCTTTGAAACAGTTTCTGTTAGTTAGGTAAGCCTATTCAATATGCAAAGGGAGTGTAGGGTCTTGTTAGCATAGCATGGCTAAGCTTGGATGAGCTGCAAAACTTATTCGACCAAATAAACTTTTGTCCAGTTGACAAATTGAATTTTCCTTTTGCAACATCTTAGGATAAGTACTTTTTACTTCTTCTTTATTACTTTTTACTGGTGATGATTTTGAACCATCACTTTGTACAATTACTTATCTATTCTATCTGGCACGTGGCTGTTTGTCTCAGCTTGCAGGATTGAGGAGGTGTACTCGTATGGTCCCCACCTAACAGTCCTATACGGAATATTGGCTGTCAAGAAAACGACATGCAATCAATCATGTGCAAAGTCACAGTCAATGTGAGGGATAGCAGTCGTCTTTAGGCCCTTTGGCACTGACAGGGAGCTAGTTGCATAACGTTTGACATGGCACCGCTGTAGGTTGAGATTAATGGGGGCTGAGTATATGTGCTTTAAAGGGCAGTAGATAAAAAGTGACTGACCTCTGTTAGGCCAAAAAAACAGGAGTTCAGAGAGTGCAGGTTTTTGATTGGCTAATATACCTTTGCAAAGATTTTAACTATAGAGCACAATATCAAGTGCTGAGGCAGGATCCGAGCAAACTTTCTACCTAATGGGCTCACCTTTTTTGGCATGTTTTCAGGGCACTGCTTCACATTTTATCTTCCTGTACCCCTGAGAATATGACGCTGTCCAACATAAAAACCTAGCCTCTCCCTTTGTGTATTTGTTTTTCAGAGTCTAAATAAATGACTTGTGTGAAAACCTTTGGAGTGGTTTTCTTTCTCTTTCCCTTTCAACTTTGACAAACCAATTCTGGTATTTAAAATTCTCTTAAAGGCAGAGTGAGTGATCTGAAGCCTTGATGTTTAAGTCTTTGCTGAGGCTCAATTGTGTGGCTGCATGAGACATTCACTTGATGTGTTTTTGCTCAGGGTTATTTCAGCTATAAAATAATGGCTCTGACATAGTGTTCAGGAACTTGTGTAGCAAGAAACACAACGCTGTGTCTGCACTTTTGAAAACATTCGACACTGCGACACCACACATTTAGAGCAAGTCAATCAAATTTGTTTATGTCATTGTAAATGTTTGTATTTTTGTGCAAAGTTGAAATGGCTGACATCTGGATTGGCTTAACTTAACAAACATCACAAATAAGTGCTTGTTTCCATGGAGATTTTTACTTGAACTGTTCCACACATACATTGTAAGTGCTAAATAGCTAACCTGCTAGCCACCGCATTCCAAATAGGAACTGAGCACTCTGGCTCGATCAACTCTCTTTGTAACTGCTGTTGTGAGCCTAGTAACTTTGGTCTTAAAGGTCCCATGACATGGTACTTCTTGATGCTTTTATATGGCTCCTTAATGGTTCCCTAATACTGTAAATGAATCCTTCAAAATCAACACTCATGACACAGTGCATGAGAAAGAGAGATAAGATGAGAAAGAGTCATAAATGTCACTCTGGAACAGTCCATTATGGGCGTTGTTGCTTGAATGCAAATGAGGAGGACAGAGATGGCCTATAGTAGCAGGTGGGGGCGTGGCCAAACTCTCCACTCTTTCCTTTTCAGCTGTGCCCTGTGCGCTCTGACCCACTTCCGTGTTTTTGCGCGGGGGGAGAGATGAGAAGCCTTCCATTGAAAATAAACACATTTCCACAGAAATTAAAATTAAACCACTGCTGTTTCAGATATCCACAGGCTCAGATAAAGGACTTCCGAGCCTAGAAACACTCACAAGTTCCTCCAGGCAAATAAAAAAACGCATTTCGCATTGCGTAGCTCCTCCGCAGTCCAAACTCTCTGAGCGTGATTTACAGAGATGCTGAGTAGAGACAGACGGGGGTGGAACTGCATTTGCATTTCTTTTTTCGAGCTGACGTCAATAAGTTTCCTTGTTCAAAATCGCCTGTTTGAGCTCTGATTTTTTTCTAACGCAGAAAAGGATCGCAAATGCTCAGTTTAGACATTTCGCAACTTTTAACCATGGGGGGGCCTAAACAGGGTAGGGGAGCTCACATTAACGTTCAAAAACCTCAGAAAGTGAAAATTTCATGCCATGGGACCTTTAAAATGTCCGTATTAACCCACTGTACAAGATTCTGTTTTTTTTTTTTGTTTTTTTTGATAGGTTTTTTTTTTTTAGCTATTTTGACCATAAATTCCCATTCCTAAAATGGAGCTTGGCAAATTTGCTTCTATAAATAAATAAATAAATTCATAGCATTTATATAGCACCTTTCATGACACCCAAAGCGCTTTACAGTTCATTGTTCCTTCACTCCACACTTAGTGGTGGTTAAGCTACTTTTGTAGCCACAGCTGCCCTGGGGCAGACTAACGGAAGCAAGGCTGCCAATCTGCGCCATCGGCCCCTCCGACCACCTCCAACACTCACGCACACTCCACTTTCATACTAGGCAATGTGGGTGAAGTGTCTTACCTAAGGACACAACAACAACAGTTTTTGCGACTGGCGCCTCCCTGTGGCACCTGGAATTTCTAGCAGTCTCCCATCCAAGTACTAACCAGGCCCTGCCTTGCTGAGCTTCTGAGATCTGACAAGATCAGGCTTTGACAAGCTGGTATGGCCACTAACTATAACTATAACTACATCTATAACTGCTAGCATTGTCAGCTTCGTTTGACTGGTGCTGAACACTATGGGTGATGTCACACTCCCTTAGTCCACTTCTTCATACAGTCTATGGTTCCACAGTAAACTTTCAAACTTATCCATCTCTTTGGAGGCAACCAGTTGATGCCACAGCACTATGATACAGGTCAGATATGTGGAAAGGCAAGCCTTGTAGACAATGAGAATGCTAATTTTTCCAATATATATTTAGACCAATAAAACAACTCTAATTGGACAAATGCAAGATGGATCAGTTTAACGCCATATACTGTTGCATCTCCAATTACATAAGCAATACGTATTTTTAGGAACAGTTTGTCAGATGGTAACAGCCTGCCATTTCATCTTCAGCTCCTGCCCATTTAGAATCCAGCTCCAAATATTTGCTGATGTGTCAGAGCAGCTTTAAAGCCTTTCCTTAGAATGTGCCATATGTGCGGCAGTCGAGGGGTTAACAATTTGGAATATTATAATTTAAATGTTGCAACAACACCAACCCGAATCAAATTGAATAGTTTGGGGAAATTAACCTCAGTATAAGAGCGCACAGGCAAGTATATCACAGGAGAGAGACAAGTTCCATTATTTACAAAGTCTTTATTTTATATTTTAAAATAAACACATGTTAATTTCATTAAAAGTAGCTATTACATTTAAAAATAGACAAAACAGTTTGCCTCTGCAACACAGCAGAGGCAAAACAGTGAAGCAAAGTAATATAGGCTAAAAAGCAGAGGTGGCATGCCCTGTGCCGCTGCTGACCACTGATGACACCTAAAAACATAAATGGGGAGTTACTGTAAATCCTATAGTGCTCTGGAACTAAGCCCAACTGAGAGAAACACATACCGCTGATGGAATAAGGTGAGTGCACGATCCCACAATTAATGGCTGGGAATCCGTTTTATACAGCTCACTTTCTGGAGTTTGGGATGACTGGCGCGCAATTACTTGCGTCATCCTTGACACAATCCCAACTATACAACCAGGTTCATTGTTAGAACACATGCTTGAAGTTGAAATTATATTTGTTCTACTGTTGAAGGTGCACTACTGTGCGTAAATGGCCTGGTACGGTGAGTGCAGCCAAGCAGAGTGGCTACAAGGGACAGATGCGTAAGAATTTGGAAATTTTGACAAATGAAGAGGTTGCACAAGGCATTACCTGTCACTGCATATGAAGGCGCATGGCGACGTGCACTTGGCTTAAGCAGAGAAACTACGAAAACCATGGACTCTGGTACACTTTGGACATTTTTGTGAATGGACAAGAGCAGTAGGCATTCATTACTTGTCGACAAGGACTGTGAAGCTCAGTGTGTTGCGAGAGTGAAGGGGTGCCGGGCTTGCAGTCAGACGGCGGCACTAAAAGGATCAATAATTTAGGAATTTTGATATTTTCATGAAGGGCTAAAGGATTGGAATTTTACCTGGTCATGGTGGACAGAGCAGCTTACACAGGGACCCAGAAATGCACATAAGCAAAAGGGGGAGCAACAAGAAAGGGAGCAATTAAATAGTCTGCCAGCTCAGCGCCATGAACCGGCAGGTAAGAGCACCTTCAGCATAGACCCTCAAAGCCGGCCTTGCCAAATATGGAAGCAGATGCATTTTGCCTTTTTAGGAGCATGCAGGACGCCCACATATCTCACCTTGATCCTTGTTGGGACGAGTGAACCATTTCTGTGAATTTAGATGTGATCGGATACTTACAGGATTTATCAAGCTTTGCAAGCTGCTCAAAGCAAACACAAACCCTGGTTCAAATCATGGCGCTGTATACAGCTCTGACAAAGAACATCATGTAACGCACGCTGCTGCCAAATCCACGGACATTGTCACTTGGCACATCTCACTCACTCCAGCTCTAATCAGCCCCAAAAGCCTTTGTGTTTGAAGGGAATACGCCCAAGTTGTGCACCACATGTGAGTGCATCTTAAAACAGAGAAAGCTTCACTTTATACAGAAGAGTCACCATATTCATGCTAGCAGATGCCCTACTACAATGTAATTTTGGTTCAGTTGTCATTGAAATGAAGTTGTAAAAGTTAATTTGGCAAAACCTCAAATTACAGTAATGTATATAAGAGAATTAGAAGATCCGTTAAATCTGTAGGCTATAGGCATAAAAAAGTCGTGCCAGTGACAGTAGAAGAGAAGACAAAAAGACTGTTAGTATACCATTTTACAAGTAGTAATATACTTTGCAAGTCATTGTGGTCGAGTGGAATTTACTATATGTGGCAGATTCTTTGAGTAATAAATGAATTCACGCAAGAGAGAAGTTGCTCGCTGAGGAACATTCCAGAGACTACCAGTGGCACACCCCCTATCAGAAGCAATATATAGTGAGTGCTCTTTTATTGGTGGAGTGAAAATGGTAAAGTGTTTGCCCATTATCTGGAGTGTGTCTGATTCAAACCTTGGCAACTTTAATGGCAAAAGAGAGAAAAACAACTTCTACAAAACCGATAGTTTGCTTTCTAGAGCCAGTTACTGCAACCAGAGTGCCATTGAGAAACAGATGCCATGTTGGTTCTGTAAAGTGTAATCACCACTGTCTCGCCCAATGGGAGAAAAGATCAATCTTGCTGTGGAAACTTGCTCTTGTATCTTCGGTTATTGGCTCTCTATGGCAGGGAAGTTTATCATCACGGATATTGTCATGACTACTGGCAATGCTGCTCTTCTGCTTGTCCATTTACACCTCAACAACACTTCCTCTAGATCACTGTTATTACTTTTGGCACTCACAAAGGAGAGAAATAGAGCGCGTCCCAAATATATGCCCTGGGAACACAGTGGTATTTGATGGAGTCCTTTCAGATTGGGGGAATATAATTAAGAAAGTAGTTTTGAAAATATGCCACTTGCCCGAGGAGTGTGATTGATGTATATGAGTGGCGTTTAGCACAAATGACCCTGGTAGTTATTAGCATATTAGCATCAATGGGTAGAGATATGTGGAAAAGAAGGGAGACGTTTCTGAATAGCACCTCCAGGGGGACAGCCTGAGGGAGAAGCTGCTGCAAAGTATTCTATAGTTTAAGTGTGACATTCTGAGAGTGGAGCAGAGCTGAATACTAATCAGACTCTGTACTATGAAATGTGTACTGCACTACATGTACAGTACAGTTTTGGTTTAGTTTTCAGTGGAATGAAGTTATAAAAGTTAAAATGGCAAATCCTTAAATTACAGTAATTTGATACCTTTGAAAATCTATTAAATCTGTAGGTTATAGGACTGCATATGATATAACAGGGCTCTCAAGTCTCACGCATTGAGAGTGCGACACACGCAATTCGACGTGTTCACACGCTCACACGCCACACATGGCATTTCTCACGCTGATTTTTTTGTTGTTGTTTTGTTTTGTTTTGGTGCCCAGAAAATCGGTCTGTGTGGCTCAGTTTATGCAGGCACCGCGCGTTTTCAGCGAAGAAACCCCCCCTTCTCCTCCCCGCCCCGCTCCCCGGAAAAAAATCTCAGTTAGCGGGTGTCCCTGTGTCTCCTCCTCTGTCTCCCCCGCTCTCTCCTCCTCTCCCCCGGTCTGTCAGCGGACCCTCAGCCCGGGGTGAGCCGGAAAAGGCGCTCGGAGCCCGGTGTACTGTACCGGCTGTGCTGCGGACACACGGAACGACCTGCAGCTCCGAACAGGTGAGTCACTCCCCGGACCGGTCATGGTTTGGTCCTGATCTAGTCCTGGTTTAGTCCTTGTTTAGTCCTGGTTTAGTCTTGGTCTAGTCCTAGTTTAGTCTTGGTTTGGTTTAGTCCTGGTTTAGTCTTTGTTTAGTCCTGGTTTAGTCTTGGTCTAGTCCTGGTTTAGTCTTGGTCTAGTCCTGGTTTAGTCTTGGTTTGGTTTAGTCCTGGTTTAGTCTTTGTTTAGTCCTGGTTTAGTCTTAGTTTAATCCTGGTTTAGTCCTGACTTAGTCTTGGTATTCTATGTAGATGAATTTTTGTAATCAATAGGTATCCGATATTTGGCCTACAGCTGTAGCCAATAACGGATATTTCCTGTTAAAATTGACACATTTATTAAAGTTCCTCATGGACTTTTCACATATGTAAAAATAATAGAATGTTTTATTTGTTTAAAGGCACTCACAGCACAACGGGAAAAATTGTTCACTCCCGCTCCTCGGAAATTACGCAGTCTCACGCACGACCCCGCTCAAAACTCGAGAGCCCTGGATATAACCTTTTGTTAATCATCTCCCAGTGACAACTGAATGCAAAATGAGTAATATACTTTGCAACAAGAAGTCATCGTGGCATTATGAATGCACAACTAGTAATGCTCTCAATTGCTTTTGATCAATATCAGTCTCAATTTCATGAAACAAACTTTTGTGTCTGTTCCACAACAACACACTGACAAAGATAAGAAAACCAACCTGCACATTTCTCCTCAATCATTGATGTGTTTTTGCAGAGGCAGCATGACACATGAGAACCAGCAATCTTTCTTTGTTTGGTTTGAGAAGCTGCTCAGGGCCTAAACCTGCCCTACTTTTACCGCACACACTACCCCCTGGTGGCACAGATGTTGTAACAGCAGACAGGTTTAAATATAGTGTGTACAGATGTTGGTGGGACTCTGGGCGATGTAGGTACAGTTTGACTCAACTATGATTCAATCAAGGCACGAAATGTAGAGAAAACTGAGAAAAAATACACTGGCAGACTGGAGACGATAGAACACAAATGGCAGTTGAGAAAATTATGTTTTGACTCAAATTGATGAATGGTAAATAAAGTGGCTGGTATTAGTGTTTACAAAATGTACAACAAGCCCCATAAATGGTCACATAGAGTGTTAATCACTTCTGTCAGTCTGCCCCAGGGCAGCTGTGGCTTCAGAAAGTAGCTTACCACCACCAAGTGTGGAGTGAACGAACAATTAACTGTAAAGCGCTTTGGGTGTCATAAAAGGCACTATATAAATGCTATGAATTATTACTATTATTATTATTATAATTATTATTATTATTATTATTATTATTATTATTATTATTATTATTATTATTATTATTATTATTATTAATCTGGAGCCTACTGCAAATGATTCATAATATTGTATAATGCTATTTGCAATGCAGAGTTTTTTGTTTAATTAGTCAACATTTGCAAAGACCGTGTGCAGAGCATATGCAAATGTCCAACTTATGAAATGTAAAACACAAACTAATTTTTCTTTTTAAATTCAACAATTTACAATGTGTCTCACTCCTGTAAAGGTTTAGCTAATTCCAAATATTGATTTACACTTGATCAATGATAATTGTGGTGAGACCCAACTGTAACTACATGATACATTCTATCCACATATACTTTCTTAATGTACTTTTCTTATTTATAAATATCTTATGTTGGCTCCAAAAGTAGCTCATTGTTACCATCCATCCATTTTACAATGCACATTCTAGGACATTTACAATGCACATTCTAGGACACAGAAATCAGGTTTTAAAACAGAGGACAAATTTGGCTTAGCCCAGTTCCTCAGTTCCTGACCATGCTGATCAATAGTTACTGTCACTCAGAGCTGGCTCCAGCCCCTCCTGAGGGGGGGTGAAAGTGAAATAGAGCAGAGAGAGAGAGAGAGGCAGATCAGCCCCTGAGCTGGACAGAGCAATGTGCAACTGGGCAGAGCGCTGTGCAGCTGCAAGACGCCTCAACTGGGACCAGCAGACCACTGTGAGCACTGTCCCAAAAACTGACCCTCTGCCCCAGAGCTGTGCTAGCACAAGGAGAAACACACACACCAGCTCCTTTGTAATATTATAAATGAAAATACAATAGAAAAGTTATTCCACAAATGTCAGGTTATGTGCTAAATGTCCAGACTGATTTAACTCTTGTTTGCAGGCTTGGGACTGAGCCATATTATGCAAAATTAGCTAGTATTATGTTCCCAAATCATGATTTTGCTTACTCAAAGTTGACTCGTGTGTTTGAGTTATCTTGCATTATCCTACAAATGGTTTGAATGCACAGAAAATGTTTTTTTTTTTTTGTTTTTGTTTTTTTCCCACCCACATCCCTGTACCTATATTACACTATTTTCTGTAGTGAATGTTATAATTCAGTTTCCTCATCAAAATACCTTGAGTTGTGTTTTGTTTCATTCACATGTTTAACACACAAATCCTGCATATACTGGCTGAGTTCTTCTCTCAAATGGAAAACACTCTCAGTTTATTGAAATATGTAACCTTCAAAAGTAGCCATTCTTCAAAAATAAAGCGCATAAATGAAAATCTGCTGCTTGCTACAGTGGTGATCTACTTTTGTTATAGTATACCAGAAAAAACACATCTACTTGATGACATTATAGTATTTTGGATATATTTTAAGAACTCAAGAACTCAATGCAGGGAATACTGATGCAGAATTATCCACATTAAGAATGGTGCAATAAACAGTAAATAATGAATGCTATTGGTTTGTTATAAACATATCGACTTCAGGTGGGAGCTGTAGCAGTATAGCATATGGAAAATGCTTATTGTGTTTTGTTCTTTCATTAAAGGTCAGACTGAAAATATTGGCTTTAATGAAAAACTCCACTAGAGGCAGATTTGTTTCATTATAGATTGAAATGATACAGGAATGCCGGGAGTCTTGTTGTCCTCTGCTCACATCAAAATAGAAATACATTAATAATGACATTTTCCAATACACTTGAAATCTCTACCAGTTTTAAGAAGCTATTGTTGCACATATGCAGTTTACACTAGCTCAGATTAACCTTACGCATTCCCAAGGCTGTATTGAGATTTGACCTGTCAGCACATGAAATAAATGCAATCATGTATCTTTGAATGAGTCTTTGAAATACTGAAACCTGTTTGTGAGCTGGAAACTGAGCAGTTTCTATTTTCGAAAAAAAAAAAATTCAAAATTAATTCTAGAAATTTTTTTTTTTTTTTTTAAACTTTATATTTGTTGTAATATCTGGAGCCAGACCTGGGGTGGAGGTTCAGCTGCGAGTGTCTGGTGACCGTACCTTCCCCCACGTGGCCAAATGAGTGACGTGGGGATGTCCTCCCGTAGGCCCACCACCTGTAAGAGGATTTTTTTTGGGGGGGGTGTTACTGACTAGATGTAGTCAGCCTCACCTCCATGCACAGCTTGGGCTCTGGAACCCAACTCCTTGACAGGGGCTGGACTCTCCATTTCGCGTTGGCCACGGCAAGCTGCAGCAGGCCAGTGTGGGCATGCTTATTGCCCCACAGCTCAGCCGCCACGTGTTTGAGCACCCCTCGAACAAGAGGGTCGCATCCCTGTGCCTTCGAGTCGAGGATAGGTCTGTGGTGTCGGCCTAAAGAGGTGATTGGGAAGAATGGCCTCCCTGATCTGAACCTGAGTGGAGTTCTGATATTGGACTTCTGTGTTAGTCACAGCTTCTCCATAACAAACAGCATGTTTGAGCACAAGGGTGTCCATCGGTGAATGTGTCACCAGGATACTTTAGGCCGGAGGTCAATGATCGACTTTGTCGTTGTGTCATCTTATCTTCAGCCGGGTGTCTTGGACACTTGGGTGAAGAGAGGGGCAGAGCTGTCAACAGATCACCACCTGGTGGTGAATTGGGTCCGCTGGCGGAAGAGGAAGCTGTAAAGATCTGGCAGGCCCAAGCTTATCGTGAGGGTCTGTTGGGAATGTCTGGCTGGGGACATAAGGTCGAAGCGGGCTATGTTCTCAGCCTCTATTGTCGATGCGGCTGCTCATAGCTATGGTCGTAACGTCTGTGGTGCCTGTCGTGGCGGCAATCCCCGAACCCCGAGGAATTCGGATAGGCAATGGAGGAGGAATAACAGTCGGCCTCAAAGAAATTCTGGCAAAATGTCCAAGGATTCAGGAGGGGGAAGCAATGCTTCACCAACATTGTTGAATTTCTAAGTGCAGTCAGGGGCCAGAGGGGGTCTGGTTTGGGGACCACAGGATCTCATCTGCCTTGGGGTCCCCCCGGAGGAGCTGGAGGAAGCTTTCAGGGTGAAGGAAGTCTGGGAGTCCCTGCTTAGACTGCTGCCCCTGTGACCTGATGGATGGATTGTTGTAATATTAATAGATTTTCTAGTATTCAGCTATCAAATTCTTACATGCTCAAACTTGCTCAAACTATGAAACAATATACTGTAATATTATAAATCTGTGGAAATAATAGTATTTTGAGCTTGAAGTAAATTATTAGTAGAGTGGACCTGAGAAATCCCTTTACCTGATTAAATCTAACCTAATCTTTTAGGGTAGATTGCCCAGTAAATGACTCTCTTTAGTCCGGCCACAGCAGCAGACCAACAAACAAATCAATCCAGTGTCAATGGCTTACTCCATTATTCCCTCCCTCAAACAGGACTCTTGAAACAATCTACTCGAGAACACAGTCCCTCCTAAAGCTCCCTCATATGACTACAGAGTATGGGCTCAGACTTACAAGTGCCAATCCTCATCTGGTCAAGAGCAGCGGATGTAAGATGGGGGTCAGTGAGGGCTGAGATGCCAGACGCTGTCCTCAAAACTCTCATGATTAATACTCAAAAAATAACATCTCCAGCTTTGTTGTTTCTCTTCCTTATTCAGCACAAAGTTACTGAAGAAGCCTGATGAACTTGACTTTCTGTGGACACTTTACCTTAAAGGTCCTATATTATTACTGATCTATATTATAATGTTATTTCCTCATCAAAAATATACCTGGAGTTATGTTTTGTTTCATTCACACATGTTTAATACAACTCTGCATATTAAGGCGGAGTTCTTCTCTCAAACTTGCACTTACACAGTGAAGCACTCTGAAGTGCTTCACTGTGTTTTTAAACTACACCTTAAACTAGAATCATTTGGTTTATTTCAGCCCTGAAATTTCCACTCTCTATTGAACGAAAGGAAAAAAGTAGCCGTTAACTTGAAAACTAACGCTTCACAACATCACAAGGTGGAGCGGAACATTTTGAGTTTTGGAGATGTAGAAAGACTAATATTGCAGTATTATGAGAGCTCATTTTTCTTCATTCTTGTATTGTTGTTGTATTGTGGAGTGTACATGGGTTTTCCTGAGTGCTCTGGTTTCTCCCATCAATTTAAAACACACACACAGTATCAAACAATGATGTCTAAAAGGTAAAATAAGACAAATGGAGGGGCACTGATCTTAAAATATATATTCTATGTGATAAAACCTGTTTGTTAACACTCAACATTTATTTCAGTAGTGACTTGTTGCAGCCCTAATCATCCAATGATTTTCCTAACCAAGACAAGCACAGGATCCAGAGATGGGCCTTGATACTACTAAGTACTATGTTTTTTCCTAAACTATTTACTGTTTTAAGTTAGCACTGCTTTCTCTCTATCTACAAAGCAATTCTACTTCAACTTGTGTAGAACGCATACTCAGAAGTGTTGCCTTTTCAGATACAACTCCAGCCTCATCACACAGCCGGCGCCACGAGGGGGCGTTTGGGGGCGACGCCCCCTCATGTCATCAGTCCCGCCCCCTCAGGTGAGA
Organism: Paratrypauchen microcephalus; assembly: GCA_036785185.1. Classification (NCBI taxonomy): domain Eukaryota; kingdom Metazoa; phylum Chordata; class Actinopteri; order Gobiiformes; family Gobiidae; genus Paratrypauchen; species Paratrypauchen microcephalus. Next base: position 216,402 of record JAVJIX010000360.1, read on the forward strand.
GTTGTAAAAGAAAAAGGAAATTAAAATAAATACTGCAAAAATACTAGCCCACGCTATTCAGCAATATAAATGAGTTAAAACATAGATCAAATTAATTATTTTTAAAACAAACGGATACGGCAATTGTTCAAAGCGATTTGATAGGCTGAGGGTTGCGCCGCGCACCGCACAACTTGCGCGGGATATGGTTGCTAGGCTTCATTGTAGTGGAAGTGGATTAAATGATGGATATACGAATGTGGATTAAACCTAGTAAGATTCCTCCAGAGGATCCGAGACCTTGTTCACCAGCACCACCCGACACAGCCTTACAGACTTCTTCAGCGGAGCATCCAACCGAAGGCTTCAACTTTTCTGAGGTAGGCTAGCTTCTAGTTCCTACACAGTATTTTATGTTAAGGTGTGGACTTTATAGTGAGAGAAAAGTTATGTGTTGTTATAAATATATGTGTGGTGGAGGGCTATGTGGCGTTAATGTACTGTCTCTTGGCGTTGCTCAGATCACTTGTTGGCTTGGTTTTGTGGTATGCAGGAGATCACGAGGGTCTACGTTCAAATAATAATAATAAAAAAAAAACTCTCATCACTTTTTACTCTTAGCCAGTCTCTTACAAAGGTGTAGTCTAAATACACGAGCGCGCCTGACCCATTACACACGCGAGCGAGGAGCGAACTTTGTTGTGGGATGTGTGTGTACGTGTGTGCGACGCGACCCCGCCCCCTCTGATAAATTCATCGCCCCCCCTATTATTTTATGTCTGGCGCCGGGCCTGCCTCATCATATCGTAATTCCATCCTATATAGCGTATATGGTCTAACTTCGCATATGGAGATGTCATGTTAATTCACCCATGTATTGAATCTATCCATCTTTGAAGATGCAGAACAAACAGCTCACGGATGACTTTGCCTGCTGCTGCGGTGACTCATACATCTTAATGAGTCAAAAACAAAGACACAGCCATTGATTTCAGATATTGAACTGGTGGAGGGGTTACAAACACCTAGAGCTGTTTGGAAGATAGATACTTTTAATGTTTCCAAGACACACTCCACTGAATGTATTTTAGCCTTTAACATTCTTCGAAAACATAAATGGCAACTTTTAACTGGCCAAAAATGCAAAAAAAATCACTCAATTTGACCAGTTTAGAAGATTTTTATATTGCCTTCATAATCCATGACCCAAACAAGAACAGCTATCTCTATGGATAAAACGCTAAAGTATTAGCAATAAGAATGCTTGAACTTGAACACAAAGTAGATACATTTCCACAAAGAGAAGTAGGCAGAGGACCCCACACCAGAAAAGATGGTGCACCTTTATTAATTTCTTTTTAATCCTGGAACATTATTTCTAGGATGAAATGCATGAATTAGCTGATTAAGAGCACATTTTATTCAATACTGTAAAATAATTCCTGTTATGTCTTTATAGTGTGCCTGAGTGGCTGCACCTCTCAAACCAACCATTCACAGTAACCTCTGGCTTTTCCACTTCAAAACTCAATTCACTGTACGCACTCCAATCAAATGCAAATAGTCCTGGCGGCCATGCATTATGTAATAGGCTGTTTTCTCTCACTCTCTCTTTTTTTTAAACACCACTCCAGACATGGCTGCTTAAAACTAGACTTCTCTAAATGACTAAATAGAAATGACAAAGCAACCATGTCTATTCAAACAAGCGTACTGCTGTATCTTTAGGGTCAGAGATGAGCCAGTGAAGCGTGCTGCTAGTTACTGTTGGCAGACTGCTAATTCACTCCCAACCTTTAGTGGGGCTAGAATACATCTGTGCAGGGATCAGGGGAAGTCATGTGTGCTTCATCGCTTCATTGCAGGCAAACTCTGACATATTTCTCGTGGCTTTTGGCTGTAATTGCTTCACTGCGTGCAATTTGGATTAAACATGCAGAGGTCAACACAAACTCGAGCAAACTTGGGCAAATAAGCGTCATGCAATGTTTGTTACTATGTGAGATTGTTCTGGTTTTGATTTCTTTATATTCTACAGTTTATTTTCCTGTTACGACATTAATAATTACAATAGTTATCTGCAGGTACTGAATCAAGCCTAACACTTTTGAATGCAGAGGTCTCTGTCTCTGTGGCTTTACTATACATAACTGAGATATGAGTTTAATCAATCAAGAATTTAACCCTGAACCAGACTTGGGCTATTATATAAATAGGGTTCAGGGTGTTCTCCTTTGATTGGCTTCGAGGTGCCTGGACCCTCTGTCTGGAATTGGTTATAACTGTTTTTTGGAATAAATAGTATTCACACGAGCAGAGATTTTGTCTTTTTGGAATTTTTCCATAACATCCCACCTGCGCGGGAGTAGCCACAGGTGAAAAACAACAACATTATTTTCAAAGTATTCATTTGCTGCATATTTTCACTGAATGTGATATATACATGATTTGATCATTGGAACCACTCAAAATTTAAATAATACATTGGGAGTGCTCTTCAAAAAAGGACCTATTATTATTATTATTATTATTATTGATCAAAGGAGAAGTTCAATTTGTCAACTGGACAAAGTTTGTTTGGTTGAAAAAGTTTCGCCGCTCCGAGAGGCTTCGTCAGCTATTATTATTATTATTATTATTATTATTATTATTATTATTATTATTATTATTATTATTATTATTATTATTTAAACTTTGTTAGAATGTTTCCTCATCTCGGATATACCTGGAGATGTGTTTTGTTTCATTCACACATTTATTATTAGTCTGTCTACATCTCCAAAGCTCAAAATGCTCTGTTCCACCTTGTGATGTCATGAAGCTGTAGATTTCAGTAGAGAATGGCACTTCCAGTGCTGACATGATTCAAATGATTCTAGTGAAGATGTAAGAAGTTAAAAAATAAAAACACAGGGGAGCACTTCCTGTATTACCACATGACATCACAAGGTGGGAGTGTGTTTTCAGTTTGAAAGACAAATTCATCCTAATTATGCAGGGTTTGTGTGTTAAATGTGTGAATGAAACAAAACACGACACACCAGGTATATTTGACAAGGAAACATAACATAGATCAGAAAATAGCCTAATAAAAACGATGAGGGACCCAATTTACACGGCTGTTCAGCAAACAATTATTCATTCATTCTAATAACCATTGTTCACTATATTCCCTGATTATTTTTGGCTCAGATATCTTCCTCTAACACAGATACATCATTGTCACCACTGCTGTCTGGCAGAAGTGTGAACAGGCTATTCTCACGCTGTCAGTGCTGTGCTCCTTGTCTCACTGATTTGTACAGAGCCCTGGTGCCCCATGAGCTTAGATCTGTGCCTCAGAGCAGAGATTCCAGGTTCCTTCTCCACCCTGACACTGCCCCTTCCCCAAGAGGAAACAGGAAATGACAAAAAGCATGGCCGCCTGGAGTAAACAGGAAGGAAACCGGTGCCAAGGGACAACAAAATCTATCTATATTTCCAAGAACATATAATAAGTTTCCCAAATTGTCATGTGCCGTAAGTATGACAAAAGTGAGCTCAAACAAAGAGGCGAACTTGTGTGCAAAAATAATGAAGACATATTTTCCCCTCATCATTAGAGAAAGGCTGGCTTCTTGATTAAATATTGACTCGTGGTAGTCTGTGTTCTTGTCTCTGTGTAATCAATAATTCACACAGGCTAAACGAGATTGTTAGAATGATCCCAGATGCTATACTATGTTTCACGACCACACACCTGCTCCTGTAGCGTCCCTTTAAGCAGAATAGAGCGGGGTTGGAGCGGACTGCCAATGCCGCCGCCATAGTTGATTAGTTACTCTCTGGCAACACATTTAACTTCCATTTGGGCAAACACATTAAGGATTCAGCACTAGAATTTTCCACAAACTGATTTAAGGGCTCCTTTCACTCTGCAGTTTAGTGCTGGTACAATGCTGCATTTGAGGTTATCGATGTCTCAGAAATCAATATACCGCATTTAAATGATCATTATTATTTACTCACTCAGAGGGACGGTGTGTTGATGTGCTGCCTTTGTGTCCCTGGGCAAGACACATCATCTTCTGGTGTGTTGGGGTGACAACTGGCAAAGAGGCAGTTGTACTTGATGATGATGAATATATATATATTAATGATATTCAAGCATAGACTAAATGGACATAGCTAACCCACTAGCAGCCGCATTACAAATAGGAAATGAGCATGGAGGTGCTTTCAGCTCTATTGACTCTGTTTCCAATTGACTTTACATTGGGAAATTGTCGCCCTAATCTCTGTAACTGCTGCAGTGAACCTTGTTATTTTGGTCTTGTTCGTGTTAACCCGCTCCACATGATCCTGGTGTTTTTATTTCACCATTTTGTCAATTAATAAATTCCTGTTCTTAATATGGAGCTTGGTTCCAAATTCGCCCCTGTAACCAGTAGCATCATGAACTTCATTTGACTGGAGCCAAACACAATGGATGACATCACACTCCCTTCGTCCACTTCTACAGTCTATGTATTCAAGATGATTTGCTCTTATTTGATTTCACTAGTTTTATTATTTTACTATGAAACAATGAACAACAGCATTTATAATGTTCTTGTATCACTCCTTGTATCTCTATATTGTTTCTACCTGTCCCTGCAGCGCTTTGGAAACTGTTTATGAAATATTCTACACAAGTAAAATTGATTGGATGATTTAAATGGCTATTTTCTTTGTTTTCTTTACTACACTTTGTCACCTTTCTTTTATAACCTTTTAAATTCACACTGGTAGTCAGTGTTTACATGATGAAAATAGTTAACCTTTCTGATCCCGTCAACTTTATCAATGGACATAATTTGGTCAATGTGTCTTTTAATGGGGACAAAATCACTCCTCCTTGTAAATGGGCATCTGGGATGAGTCTGGAGCTCTCTTTCGTTTAGCCTAATGTATTATTTAAAAATAGAAGGCTTATTTGTATTATTCAGGCCACCATTTGCCTCTCAGTGGTTGTTCTTCTGCAGCCCTGGCTCCTGTTGCGTTGCCACAGCAAAACAAGCAGTGCCATGAATCTTTTATAAGAGTGTGAAAAGGTTGATGATGAGCGCGCTCCCTAAAGCCTCTTTCATAATGCGCTCCCAATAGATTGGGAATACCATGCACCACATGACAAGTGAGCCTTGCCAAACAGCACTGGCTTCAGCACTGCAGGCTCGTGGATCTGGTGGCACAGATTTTGGTTTCGACAATGAGAGAGAGTGATACTATGCAGAAAATTTGCTGTTGGGAAGAATTGTTGATTGCTACTTGGCTAATTGTACTGCTATCATTGTTAAACTGCTTTACACCTGGCTAGAATTCTTTCTGCAATAACATAATCAAAATTAAATGAGTTATAATGAGCTTTCTAAGAATTTCCTCATTTGCTGCAATTGACAATTATGGGTTTATAGTCCACCCAGCCATTCTAGGTGCACAATGTTTTCTAAATCGATGAAGTAGGGAAACAGACCTGGAGTTGAAAGAATATAACCAATGCCACTAGAAGATTCAAGTAGGGATATAGGCTTATCAAGATTCTATCCATGGGTTTCAGAATGATGAAACCCATAGAAATTAACAATTCAAAACAAAATATCTCTTTTGAACGATCCAGTGTCCTCAAAATATAACCATAAAACAGGAAACAGAAACCCATGAATAGAGTAGAGCATTCTTATTGGGCACTGCAGAGTGAATAGTGAACCTGGAGTTTCAGTACAATAAAGACAAATCGGTGCATTGTGAAACTATTCTGCTGAAGGGTCTGTCAAATGCTTTTCTCCATGAATATTGTTTTGTCTGGCGTGTTTCATAGTATGGTATTTCTTTCTGTCTTCATGGAAACTAAATCAGACCAAGTGGCATGTCAGTATGCCTGTTTTTTCTAGGTATTTTTGAGTTATAATACCTGTAATTGGATAAATGTGTGAAAAAGTGTTGAAAATTCCTGGCAGTGCACTGACATCCATAGAAAGAAGTAGGTGACAGACCCCCAACCAAAAACTTACATAGTGCATCTTGTGGTAACATAAAATGTGTTATGTTAATGACAGCATATTTCAAATGAGGCCAGTTTAAACAAGTTTCAAACGATGTCCCACATTGGATGATAAGCAAATGCACTGTCATAGATATAATCATACGAATATAGAAAAACACAGATTCTCAATTTTGTCTTTGGTAAAGTACTAAAGGGAAAAGACTATTTTAAATCTCCACTTCTGTGCATCATGACTGCCTTCCTTTTTCAGAATACACAATTTCCACCTTTGCGCGCACATGTCAAACGGATATCCTTGGAGAGATTCCTGGAGGTTTGAGTAGAACAGGGCTCCTCTACACCTGCTCACAAGCCTTAACAAAGACACTGACAGCTGGGCTTATCCTCCACTCTCTCCCCGTGTCAGGACACATTTGGAGCTCAACTGGACGCCCACATATTGCTTTTTACAGCCATAGAAAATACCATCATATTGACATTGTGGATTCTCTGGCCAAGACCTGATCACAGGAAATGTACTGAGGAGGAGTTTGTTGGTTTGGCTGCTATCCATGGGTTTCAGAATAGCCATAAACTATTTTGAACAAAATATTAGCTCTTTTGAATGGAAAAAGTCCTCAAAATCTTGTGTACAAACAGGAATTGGGAAGCCATGAATAGACTATAGTGTCAGGCTATAAAATGAGTATTCAAAAGTATTCACTCACCTATCCAGACTGTTTCTACAAACATTTGTGAATGAGTTGCTCTCAGGAGCTCAGTGAATTCCAGCATGGTACTGTGATAGGATGCCACCTGTGCAACAAGTTCAGTCATGAAATTTCCTTGCTCCTAAATATTCCAGTCAACTGTCAGTGGTATTATAACAAAGTGGAAGTGATTGGGAATGACAGCAACTCAGCCACAAAGTGGTAGGCCATGTAAACTGATAGAGCGGGGTCAGCGGATGCTGAGGCGCATAACGGGCAGAGATCGCCAACTTTCTGCAGAGTCAATGGCTACAAACCTCCAAACTTCATGTGGCCTTCGGATTAGCTCAAGAACAGTGCATAGAGAGCTTCATGGAATGGGTTTCTATGACCGAACAGCTGCATCCAAGCCATACATCACCAGTGTACGTGGTACCAGTGGCACGTTACTTTGAAAAAGTAATTAGTTACAGTTACTAGTTACTAACCCAAAAAAGTAAATGAGTTAGTAACTGAGTTACTACACTATAAAAGTAACTAGTTACCTAAGAAAGTAACTAAGAAAGTACTAATTTGGCTGGCCAGGTAAACAATGTGCACGTAACATGTACGTTTTTACCTTTTACCTCGACGAGGTTAAAATACTGCCTATACTTCTGTCTTCGACTCGGGACTCGCCATCTGACACGGGGTGTGTGTATTGTGTGGGCGCGCTACTACTGTGTGCTGGGATTGTGTGTAGATACCCGCCCACCGCCCACTGGGTGTCTCTGGTTGGCTCAACATGAAATCTTACTCTGCTTTAGCCAATCATCATTACTTATCCCGCCCTTACCAAAGGGAGAAAAAAAAATTCCCCTGTGCCTATGTGAGTCACGCACATGATGCCAGTTTCAAAATGAGCAGGTTCAGTAACGCGGTAACGCGCCGTTTAGTAACGGTAATTGAGTTCCTTTATTTTAAAAGTAACGCGTTACAGTATTAGTTACTGTCAATAGTAACGGCGTTACAGTAACGCGTTATTAGTAACGCGTTACTGCATAACACTGTACATCACCTAGTACAATGCAAAGCGTCGGACACAGTGGTGTAAAGCACACTGCCACTGGACTCTAGAGTGGTGGGGATGCGTTCTCTGGAGTGACAAATCATGCTTCTCCATCTGGCAATCTGATGGACGAGTCTGAGTTTGGCGGTTGCCAGGAGAACGGTACTTGTCTGACATTGTGCCAAGTGTAAAGTTTGGTAGAGGGGGGATTATGGTGTTGGGTTCTTTTTCAAGAGCTGGGCTTGGCCCCTTAGTTCCAGTGAAAGGAACTCTGAATACTACAGCATACCAAGAGATGTTGGACAATTCCATGCTCCCAACTTAGTGGGGACACTTTGGAGATGGCCCCTTCCTCTTCAACTTGATTGTGCACCAGAGCACAAAGCAAAGTCCATAAAGACCTGGATGAGAGAGTTTGGTGTGGATGAACTTGACTGGCCTGCACAGAATCCTGACCTCAACCTGACAGAACACCTTTGGGATGAATTAGAGCAGAGACTGGGAGCCAGGCCTTCTCATCAAACACCAGCGTGTGACCTCACAAATGCGCTTCTGGAAGAGTGGTCAAGATTTCCCATAAACACTCTCCTAAACCTTGTGGACAGCCTTCCCAGTAGAGTTGAAGCTGTTATGGCTGCAAAGGATGGATCAACGTCATATTAAACCCTATGGATTAAAAATGGGATGCCACTTAAGTTCATATGCGAGTCAAGGCAGGTGAGTGAATACTTTTGGCAATATAGTGTATAACCAATTATTTAGTTGTGTTTTCAGTCCTGACTCTTGAAAAGGGTATTGACTGTTTTACAAAGTGACCCTGATGTAATTATATCTTAATAAAAACACAGCCGAGTTATATTTAGATAATGAATATGAATGTTATCTTCAGAAAAGTGGGGATTCAAATGATGTTTAGCCAGAAATACTTGATCCACATTACGCAGTGAACACACCACTCATCCCACTCGTCTTGTGTATTGACTGTTGGCTTTTGGAAAGAGCCTGGGCAACCTTTCGGCCTGATTAACAATGTTGGATGAGGTCGTGAAAGACCACAGTAATGGACTGACGCGTGAGACAAAGATTGAGTTGTGCAATAAAAGAAGTTAAAATAAGTTTGAAAATGTCACTAGCACTATCATCTAGGAATTAATGGAGTTATCTAGGTTTTTCTATTATTCAAAATGCACACTTTTATCGTCCTATAGACATATTATTTCAGTGCTGTTCTATTACTAGTCCTGAGCAGTGGGCCTTTCTCCAGGTCTTGACAGTTAATTTTTGTCAAGACAGGAGTTCCTATCTGGAGGATTAACCTACTTTTTCTTTTTTTTTTTCTTTTTTGAGTGAACCAGACTACAGGGAGAAAACTCAAGTCCAAAAGCAGGAGCAGAAAATGCACATGCCACATACTGTATACCATGGTTTATGGATGGTCAGTGTAATATTTTTCACACCTTTGTTTTGAGGCCACAATAATCAGCATTATTGTGTATGTACTTAATCAAAGTATTTAAAGCACATATTACTGGTATGCATTCTTGTGGCTTTTAAAATAATTTAAACATTCTATTTCACATTTTCTAACTTAAAAGAATGTTTGCATTAGGAAAATATACTTTCAAATTTCACCTTCATTTTCAATTAGGCATTTAGGCATTGAAGCTCCCTCTGTTGTCTGCAACAGGAATTAACATTTAGAAAGTAAACAACTGAAGCTCTTTTCCCCCATTAATATTTACCATAAAATGAGTCCAGTGAGGATTTATGGGCTTAAAAACTGCTTAAGAGAAGACTGGAGTTTTATCTATGGCGTGACTATGGTGGCAATATGCAGACAGAGCATTTTTGAGTGCTCAGAGAAGATGATTTTGATTAGCTGAGATAATGAAACAGGCATGAATGAAACAAAAACTCCAGGTATGCTTTTCCTGAGTATGGTTAAAAGGTAAAAAGTAAAAGTTAATTTTGCATGACATGTGTTCTTTATGTAAAACTTTAAAGGAAATACCAACTTTTGGGAGCATCACCTCACCTGGAAACTATGACTAAAAGCATCTATTTTTGTCCTTATCTTCCACCAGTACAAACACACATGCACACAGCCAGCTGACTCAACCGCTCCAACACCTGAAGAGATAAGGCATCCAGAGAGCTAATCTGCCAAGTGAGGGAGAGGCCGAACGGACACTTCCCCTGCCGGCTCAGGCCTGTTTGCTGGCAAGCAACTGGACACGGAGGTGGAGGTCCTTGGTGTTTTCTGGTCACACCATCACAAGGACATGTGAGGCAAAGATAAAACGAACGCCAAAAATATTGCTTAGCACCAAAAATATGAGGAAAAAGTAGCTTAAAAAAGTTACCAAGCAAAAATGGAAAATACTAACATTTATACTGAATGTTATAAACTGCAATCCAACATCATAAATTGAACACTATTGGTAAAATCTGCCATCTTTGTTGTACTGCAGAAGTACAGCCATAGAATGAACTTCTTCAACGTCAGTCAGTACTAGTATTATATCTAACACGCTGTAGTGGCATAATATGGGTGTACTGTATGTAAAGTCTATGGTGGTCGCGCATCTAGGTAAGTGCAATGTTTCCCTGATGCATTTTGAGCGTCGGCACCACAAGCATCAGACACCCGAGTTGAAGAATCTCAACGAGTTTCATGAGTTTCAAGCATATGCCCTCAAATGATGGGTCCAATTGGAGGCATTTGGTGCCTTTTTGACTCTGCAGTGTGAATGCAGCATTACACTAATGTGAAAATTGAATGCCCCTAAGTGAGGTGTGCCAGCAGTCTGCTAATCTCTAGTGGGGAGTGTTGTGGCAATGAGTGCTTTTGACTCTAAAAAGGAGAATTTAGGTTGATCCTTTTGACCCAATCTTTCTTGGTTGAGTTTGTCACTTTTACATCGGGGTTCAGATAAAAAGTAGGTTGGATTTGTTTGTAAACCAGCAAGACCAGCATAGTGTTTCTATTCCATCTATGGTTACCTAGCCAGTTAACACATCACTGTAAATCACTTAATGCTATAATAAGGTTACAATGAAAAGACGTATTCTCTGAACTGCATCAAATTTACTGTGTCATTCCTTCTTGTCAAAAAACATTTTTCTACCTTGATTTTCTAGGAACAGTTCAGTGACTCATCATAAGTGTTTTTTTTTTCTTTATAGGGTGACTTAAGTTCCTCGCTCCTGCTTTCTAAACTCAGTACCCTTTGAATTGTTTCCTCCCACAAATCTGAAGTTCAACAGCTTTTACACAATAGCATTTTTGAAAATTTAAATTAACTTGTTGGACTGAAGTTTGTCTGCCCAGTTTGATCTTCTTTGTATGACAGTCACAGGGACACATCGCATCAGGATACAACTTCAAGAAGAAGGTTGCACTGCTGAGTCATTTTCTCAGAGGAACAAGTGGGACACAGAATTTCAATGAAGAACAAGCTGCTGCTGTGAAAGCTCCCAGTGAGCTTTTAGCAGCTGGGAGTTTACTTTGAATCCTGCTCATTAAGAAGTCTTGGGTCCCAAATTGTCAGCATTACAGTTACCAGGCATATGGTCCCTGGAAATCTCAGAGTTTCAGTTTCAGACATAAGCAGCTCAGATGTCACAAAGTTAATGTATAAAAGCCTCAATGGTGAGAATACAAATAGTGAGATAGAGTATGGAGCTTTAGAATGCGTCGTTATGCCCTGGGAGAGTTAAGGCTTTATTAGTGAACAGTTTGGCAGTAACAGGAGCAAGACAAAAGATCCCCTCTAGTTAACATAGTTAATGTGTCAGCTCAGGGCGGTGCCTCAGTTTGACAATGCACCTGAGACTTTGGCACTGCTTTGAAGCTTTTTTTTTTTTTTTTGTTTCAAACCTGGCAACTTTACATGGCCCAAAAAAAAATCACACATATTCTTAAAATTTGCCAGGGCTGGGTCACGGGGGCAACAGTCTAAGCAGGGACTCCCAGACTTTGTTCACCCTGGACACTTCCTCCAGCTCCTCCGGGGGCACCCCAAGGCGTTCCCAGGCCAGCCAAGAGACATAGTGGGACATGACCGGAACACGTCTTGAGGAGACACCTGCTCAGCTGGCTCCTCTCGACGTGGAGGAGCAGCGGCTCTACTCCGAGCTCCTCCCGTGTGATTGAACTCCTCACCCTATCTCTAAGAGTGCGCCCAGCCACTCTGTGGAGGAAACTTATTTCGGCCTCTTGTATCCGCTTGTGACCATAGGTGAGGGCAGGAACATAGATTGACCAGTAAATTGAAAGCTTTGCCTTTCAGCTCAGCTCCCTCTTCACTACAATGCTGTACAGCGACCGCATCACTGCCGATGCTGCACCGATCCACCTGTCGATCTCACGCTCCATCCTCCCCTCACTCGTGAACAAGACCCCGAGATACTTGAACTCCTCCACTTGAAACAAGGACTCTCCACCCGCCCGGAGAAGGCAAGCCACCTTTTTCCGCTCGAGAACCATGGCCTCGGATTTGGAGAAGCTGACCCTCATCCCAGCCACACTCAGCTGCAAACTGCCCCAGTGCACGTTGGAAGTCGCATTTATTTTTTATTAATTAGCAAATTAGCCAAATTCTTTTTTTCTTTTTTCTTTTTTAATAAGGGAAAGGTGGAGGGTAGGAAACAAAAAATTCAGGCCAAGGACAAACACATTTTTACTGAGATCATTCAAAATAGCAGAAGACTTGGAAATGTTTGCATATTGCATGTACTACTAATGTATTTGACATCCTTTATTTTTTCCCCATCACAAGCCAAATCTGAAAATGTCAACATCATAATTTAAAAACACAATAATCCAAATGCCTTAAAATGATTGTGAAAGCACACAGGGAGAGTACTCTTGTATTGTAATCTCCCTTGACTCCCATCAGCACAGACTGAAGTGTATGTGTTGATGCGCTCATGACACGTGTTACAGACCTGACGTGAAATGTCATCTGCTCCCATCTGCCCTCTGCGGGAGTCCACGCTCTCAGTACAACACAGCAGGGCCACCACCAGCCTCAATCCACATATGTGTTCTCCATACATTTAGCCTGCACTTCACAGCAGGGAACTATTTACCATAAACTGTTTTTTTTTTCTTCTTTCTTTCTTTTTTCTTTGTGCTGTGGTGAACGCTGTGTTCTTGATGAGCAAACACTTATTATTCGTCCTTATCTCTCATTTGTTTACTCGTATTCGGGCGATGCGGAGTGCTATCTCACTGATGACAGGCGCCTGATGCAAAAAAAAAAAAAAAAAAAATCAAGCAAAGCAATCATGTTGGCTCATTGAAATCGACTGTTATCTGCCCCTGATTCTCATCTCATTTGTCAACAACTAAATGACCTCACTATCTGTGTCTTGAGTATTCAAATGGAGCACCATGTGTGGAGAGAGCACATGTTGTTCTTGCTCTTACAAAGCTTGTCACGATAATTACTATATCGACTTATTTAAAGTATGAAAGGTTATTTTTTTGGGTTAAAAATTTATCGTGGGTACTTTATCTTTGATTAGATTTCAGCTGAAAAGGGCTAAATAAAAAAGTTCTATGACTCATTACAATTTCTTTACCATTGCTGGTGTCCTTTTGTATTATTGCAATATGATGATAGTGATGTTACCAAGCTATAACAGTGACTCATTGTCCTCACTTGTAAATAGTTCATATGGTCTAATGTAAAATGTCTGAAGAATGCAAAAGAAAGCTCATTGTGTTAAATTAGAAGAGAGGGAGAAGTTTTCTTCTTCCCACTCCTTTTTGGGCAAATATTTTTTGTTGTTGTTATTTCTGTTATGATTGCACTTTTGTCATATGTATAAAAGGAATATACAACTCAGGGAAAAAATAAGAGACCACTGCAAAATTATCCGTTTTTCTGATTTTACTACTTATAGGTATGTGTTTGGGCAAAAGGAACATTTTTGTTTGAGTCTATAAACTAGTGACAATATTTCCCCCAAATTCCAAATAAAAATATTATTGTTTAGAGCATTTATTTGCAGAAAATGACAAATGGTCAAAATAACAAAAAAGATAAATTTTTTCAGCCCAAGAACAAACAAGAAACAAGATTAAATTCATTTTAAAACAGCATAATACTAATGTTTACTCTTAAGAGTTCAGAAATCAATATTTGGTGCAGTAACCCTTATTTTTAATCACAGCTTTCATGCGTCTTGGCATGCTCTCCACAAGTCTTTCACATTGTTCTTGGGTGACTTTATTCCACTCCTGGTGCAAGAATTGAAGTAGCTCAGCTTTGTGTTTGTGTTGTAATTCAACAGACGCTGGAATGGAATGGCTGTAATACATGTAGAGATGCTGATTTCAGAAAAAAAAATCAGTGGTCTCTTATTTTTTTCCAGAGCTGTAAAAATAATGTTAATTAGTGCTTATTAGGAGAAGGAGCCTGAGCTCGTGCGGGAGGTTGAGCGCTATCGACTACTAGATATAGTCGGCCTCACCCCCACTCACAGCTTGGGCTCTGGAACCCAACTCCTTGAAGGGGGTTGGGCTCTCCATTTCTCTGGCATTGCCTGCGGGGAACAGCGGCGGGCCGGTGTGGGCCTGCTCATTGCCCCACGGCTCAGCCGCTGTGTGTTGGAGTTCACCCCGGTGAATGAGAGGGTCGCGTCACTGCGCCTTCGGGTCAGGGACAGGTCTCTCACTGTTGTGTCAGCCTCCGGGTCGAACAGCAGTGCAGAGTACCCGGCCTTCTTGGAGTGCCTGGGAGGGGTACTGGACAGTGCACCGACCAGGGACTCCGTTGTTCTCCTGGGGGACTTCAACGCCCACGTGGGCAGCGACAGTGACACCTGGAGAGGGGTGATTGGGAGGAACGGCCTCCCTGATCTGAACCCGAGTGGTGTTCTGTTATTGGACTTCTGTGCTAGCCACAGTTTGTCCATAACGAACACCATGTTCAAGCACAAGGGTGTCCATCAGTGCACGTGGCACCAGGACACCCTAGGACAGAGGTCGATGATCGACTTTGTTGTCGTGTCATCTGACCTCCGGCCGTGTGTCTTGGACACCCGGGTGAAGAGAGGGGCAGAGCTGTCAACCGATCACCACCTGGTTGTGAGTTGGGTCCGCTGGCAGGGGAGGAAGCCGGAAAGACCTGGCAGGCCCCAGCGCGTAGTAAAGGTCGTTTGGGAACGTCTGGCAGAGCCCTCTGTCAGGGCCACCTTCAACTCACACCTCCGGGAGAGCTTCTCCCGGATTCCGGGGGAGGCTGGGGACATAGAGTCCGAATGGGTTCTGTTCTCGGCCTCTATTGTCGATGCGGCCGCCCGTAGCTGTGGTCTGTGGTGCCTGTCGCGGTGGCAATCCCTGAACCCGGTGGTGGACACCGGAAGTAAGGGATGCCGTCAGGCTGAAGAAGGAGTCCTATCGGGCCTTGTTGGCTCGTGGGACTCCGGAGGCAGCCGACGGGTACCGGCGGGCCAAACGTGCTGGAGCCCGGGCGGTGGCAGAGGCAAAAACTCTGAGTTTGGAGGAGTTTGGAGAGGCCATGGAGGAGGACTATCGGACGGCCTCAAAGAAATTCTGGCAAACCGTCTGGCGCCTCAGGAGGGGGAAGCAGTGCTTCACCAACACTGTTTACAGTGCGGGTGGGGAGCTGTTGACTTCGACTGGGGATGTTATCGGATGGTGGAAGGAATACTTTGAGGATCTCCTCAATCCCGCCGTCACGTCTTCCGAGGAGGAAGCAGAGGCTGGAGACTTGGAGGCGGACTCGTTCATCACCCTGGCCGAAGTCACTGAGGTGGTTGGGAAGCTCCTTGGTGACAAGGTCCCGGGGGTGGATGAGATCCGCCCTGAGTATCTCAAGTCTCTGGATGGTGTAGGGCTGTCTTGGCTGACACGTCTCTGCAACTTTGCGTGGCGGTCAGGGACAGTACCTCTGGACTGGCAGACCGGGGTGGTGGTCCCTCTGTTTAAGAAGGGGGACGGGACGGTGTGTTCCATCTATCGGGGAATCACACTCCTCAGCCTTCCCGATAAGGTCTATTCCAGGGTGCTGGAGAGGAGAATTCGACCGATTCAGGAGGAGCAGTGGATTCAGGACGAGCAGTGTGGTTTTCATCCCGGCCGGGGAACACTGGACCAGCTCTATACTCTCCATCGGGTGCTCGAGGGTGCATGGGAGTTTGCCCAACCAGTTCACATGTGCTTTGTGGATCTAGAGAAGGCATTCGACCGTGTCTCTCGTAGGGTCCTGTGGAGAGTGCTCTGGGAGTACGGGGTTCGGGGCCCTTTGTTAAGGGCTGTTCGATCCCTGTATGACCGGAGCAGGAGCTGTGTTCGCATTGCCGGTAGTAAGTCGGACCTGTTTCCGGTGCATGTTGGACTCCGCCAGGGCTGCCCTTTGTCACCGGTTCTGTTCATTATATTTATGGACAGAATTTCTAGGCGCAGTCAGGGGCCAGAGGGGATCCGGTTTGGGAACCACAGGATCTCATCTCTGCTGTTTGCAGATGATGTTTTCCTGATGGCTTCATCGAACCGGGACCTCCAATGTGCACTGGGGCGGTTTGCAGCCGAGTGTGAAGCGGCTGGGATGAGGATCAGCTCTTCCAAATCCGAGGCCATGGTTCTCGACCGGAAAAAGGTGGCTTGCCCTCTCTGGGTGGGTGGGGAGTCCTTGCCTCAAGTGGAGGAGTTCAAGTATCTTGTTCACGAGTGAGGGGAGGATGGACCGTGAGATTGACAGGCGGATCGGTGCAGCATCGGCAGTGATGCGGTTGTCGTACCAGACTGTTGTGGTGAAGAGGGAGCTGAGCCAAAAGGCGAAGCTCTCAATTTCAGTCTATGTTCCTACCCTCACCTATGGTCATGAGCTCTGGGTAATGATCGAAAGGACGAGATCGCGGATACAATCGGCCGAAATGAGTTTCCTCCGCAGAGTGGCTGGGCGCACCCTTAGAGATAGGGTGAGGAGCTCAGTCACATGGGAGGAGCTCGGAGTAGAGCCGCCATTTCTCCACGTTGAGAGGAGCCAGCTGAGGTGGCTCGGGCATCTGTTCCGGATGCCTCCTGGTCGCCTCCCTTGGGAGGTGTTCCGGGCATGTCCCACTGGAAGGAGGCCCCGGGGAAGACCCAGGACCCGCTGGAGGGACTATGTCTCCCGGCTGGCCTGGGAACATCTTGGGGTCCCCCCGGAGGAGCTGGAGGAAGTGTCCGGGGTGAAGGAAGTCTGGGAGTCCCTGCTTAGACTGTTGCCCCCGCGACCCGGCCCCGGATAAGCGGAAGAAAATGGATGGATGGATGGAATCTAATTAAATACAGGATTTGTTTTTTTGATTGAGTTTGTCAGTTTTTCTGCAGTCGCTTTGCTCATTCGTTTCCCAAATTCTGCGAGCGTGGTTTGGTGTTTGGTGAAGTGCGCACTATCACCGGTAACAATGGAACTTGTCCGGACGTGTTTATCGTTCAAATCATCCGTCAGGCTGGAGCAGCTTCGGTGATCGGAAAATTCTTTTTGACAAAAGCTACAAATGACCGCGTCTTCATTCTTTTTATAAATAAACTTGCCGCTCAAAGTCCCGAGCAGCGATTTGCTCACCGCACGCCAAATTTAAAATGCGAGCGAATTGAATTGCCACTCATAATTAATTGCATAATTTTTTATAATGCGTTAATTTGCAGTGTAATTAATTAATCTAAACGCGCTAAACAGACCCCCCAGGATTTCGCGGGCATTTTTTGTGATTGTTGCGGGCTAAAATGCCTGAATTTGCGGGAGCTTTTCCAAAAAGTTGCGATGAAAGTTGCGGTGCTTTTAAGGTTTTTGTTGCGATTTTGTTGCGGGAAGAAGTGAAAGTTGCGATAAATAGTTGCGATTTTCGCTTTTTGTAATTAAAATTGAGTAATATTTTGAATACTGAGTTATTCCTGACAAAGAATAATACAAAGACACAGAGATCACAGATATGGTCCTAAAACAACCTTACCAACATCAAAAATAAATTAGGAGGGGAACTGTTTCGCCCGGTCTTTTGCTGTTATTTTTGTGGGCAGGTGGCGCCGCAGACAATTCCCAGAGCGCGCGGCTCGGAGCGTGGCCCGAAGGGCATGTGCGTCACACATTTCGACAGTACACCGGCGCATCGACTGCTGTCCCATGCGCAGTTAACACGCGGTCCGAAGACCGCAGTCGTTAAGCGGTCCGCGGACTGCAGTCGGGGGCTCCGAGCGCTCCGAGCTGTGCGCTCTGGGAACTGGGGCCACGGCCGCAGTTTCGTTTGTCACACGGAAGTAAAGCAGAATGTTGCGGCTTCCAAACTCAAACCTTTTAGTCGCCGAGAATATGAGGTTGGGTCCTATGGCTCGCAGATTTGTGACGCGCAAAGAGGAGGCTATGGTGACAGATACGCTGAGATCCAGATATGTTTTGTGCATTTATTACAAAAGGAGCGCACACAGCTATGACAGCGCAGCAGGATGAAATGGAACTCATGAAAACCAGCAGGATGAACAGATTAACGTGAAAGATGAATGAATGGTTTGCGGTCAACAAAAAATACGGCTACACCCCAACCCGGACTCTCTCCTCTGTGTGACAGGTGAGCGCGCGCTTTTACACGCACACACTTCCGTACGTGCACACACCCACACTCACGTGACCCACCGCCTCATACACGCACACAAACGCACCGTGCACATCATCTCAGTTATGTCTCCTACACAGAAGGAAGTTGGTCGGCGGTCAATACGTCGCCGATGATTGGTCAAAATTAGTAAAAATTGCGGAAAAGTTGCGGTGATTGGTCAAAATTGCAACACCGCCCTGAATTCGCGGGGATTGGCTGAAGTTGCGTTGAAGTTGCAAATCGCAACATCGCGAATTCCTGGAGGGTCTGGCTAAACTGACAGCCCTAATGTAAATTGCTTACTTGCCCAAAATAATAATAATAATAATAATAATAAAAATAAATAAAATAATAATAATAATAATAATAATAATAATAATAATAATAATAATAATAATAATAATAATAATAATAATAAAATTGATGTATCCTACAACTAAGTATTTAATTCTGCTATTTATTTTTACAGTTAAAGGTGCACTATGTAACTTTTTGGTTGGGGGTCCGTCACCTGCTTGTTTCTATGGATATGTCATTGCTCTGCCTGTATGTTCTACAATATGACATTAAACAGCCGCCTCTCCACAGATCTGACCTGTAACTTGTTTTGGTCTCCATGAAGATAGAAAGGTTTTATGCCATAGTATGAAACATTCCAGACAAAGCAATAGCATTTCCGTGGAGAAAAGGATTTGACGGGCCCTCCACCAGAAAAGTGACACAATGCATCTTTTATATTGTTTAAACTATATTGTTCATTTAGGATACTTTATGCTTTTTAGTTATTATGTCAGTGGGATAAATTAGTTTAAGTATTATCGTTTATCATATATGTTTCCTCAACAATATATCATAATTCGAAATGTGTTATCATGACCTGGCCTAGCAGCAGACAGGCCTAGCCTCAGAACAAAATAGAACAGTGGCCTCACATTTCTTTTAGCCTGCCTGTAAATCATTGTTCGTGTTGCTTGCTATGTATTATTAAGATGGCTAATGTCATGTAGAGTACAGGTGTGTGACATCGAAGCGTCAGTGTAGACAGGTGAACAGTGAGGGTTTGAAAACAGCCCGAGGCTCAGAGGAGATCCATGACAGCAGCCACATACAAGCCAACACGAGACCCCACCTGTCCATCTTCCATTCCTTGCTCGCTCATTACCCACAATCCCACACACCATGGTTGCATTTACGTGACATGATAATATTGTAAATTGTCAATACAGATGCAGGACAGGAAAATAATCAAATTAATGTTTATGTTGAAATGATTTATGGTTAATACCTTGATATGTGGGTCATTCCATTATCATTTTCAATATCAAAACAAAAATTGACATAAAGAAAATGACAAAATGAGATGGTGAATATTGCTAGACGTATTTTTAAAGATGTGGAATTTTTCAAACAAATGGGACTTTGTTGAAAGGACTTTAATCATTCATTTTATCTGCTTAAACCGATAAGATTAAGTTGGCAAATTTGTGGAACCAATGTCTCATAAAAAATGATTAGATTTGACATACAGTATGTACTCTTTCTGTTTGGTTATTTCTTGAAAAAACAGTTAATCAACCATAGAGTTATAGGCCCATGCATTCCATCCGTGATTTCAAATTATGATTCAAAGCAATGAGGGTTCATCACTGTATCAATAGCAAACCCTTTTTTTTGCCTTAAATGTGTCAGTGTAATTCAATTAAGTGACTACAATAGATGGCCTAATTGATCATTGGCTACAATTACATTCACTGGGTAATTGCTGTTATCAGCACTGCACGCAAAGCAATAGTCTAATTAAGCTGTTAGCATAATCCTCCTCTGACAGCTCCATGTAATAATCCCACACATGTGGCACAAGTGCTGAGAGACAGCTGTAAAAATAGGAGGGAGTTTTGTCAAAACAAGCAGGGGAGGAAAACTGAATTTCTGGGCTTCGTCATAAAAAGAATCCCCCAAAAATGGTCTATCATAATATGGAACATCAATAATGAGCAAGAATTTTAATAATTCTATTCTCACACAGAATAGGGAATACCTGTCAAGAGTACTAAATCAATGCTGTGGGATTCTGGCAGAAATATTTTGAAGTGTAAAAAAACAATCTCTGGGGTATTAATTATGTGTTCACTGCTTTAAAGCTGTGTGAACTTAATCTTAGTGAGCGTCGGCAGTGTGGTGCATTGGCATAATACTGGAAACTTCTGGACATGTGAAGATAACCACAGCTATTTCTGTTTTCCATTTCTTTTATAATGATGCCAACTTTGGATAATAATTTTAGTGAAGGTCAATGTGGGGCTAAAAAAACGGTTCTAAGTATGACTCAGTGTAACTCTAAATGGCATGCATTTTGTATGTGTATTGTAGGCTTACACATGTAGTTAATCAGATTTATCACAAACAAAATCGGCAGTTCAAACCCATACTGCCATGGTGCTCTTGAACAAGACACTTCATCCAACATGAACCAGTGTAAATAGTTCGTATGTCTGTGTAATCCTTCAATCCATGGCTTAAGTCCTTTTATTTTAAGTCCTTAAGTACTTATCTGAATTAAATGTCAAGTAGGTGACGGACCCTCCACCAGAAAGGTATGTAGTGCACTAAATGTCTCTGTAGATAGACCTAAACTAGTACCCATGGTGGCAAAAGGAGAAATTTGTCATGGATTCTACCTGGAGGGATTCTACACAGTACCCATGGTGGTTAAGTATAACTTGGTGGTTAAGTATAACTTATAAATTTTAGGTATCTGTACTTTCTACTCACCACATTTATGAACAGGATTGAAAAGTATTGTTTGATTTTTCAGACCAGCTTTTGTATTTTTATTTTTTTATTTTTATTTTTTTTATACGGGTACGTTAATACGTTTACGGGTTTGTTTTTTGTTTTTTTTCATGTTTTTTTTTATTTTTACTTATGAGTATTTCTTTGCTCTGGTATCTGTACTTTCACTTCAGTTACAGAATGGAATATTTCCACCACTTACCAGCACACACAACCTGGAGGTCTAAGGACAATGTTGCTCTGATTCTGTTGTCCAGCAGGGCTCTGCAGTGCCTTGACCTCACTTACACTGCTGTTCCAACCTTGTACCGAGGGTCAGTGTGAATCTCACAGGGGGCAGGGCTTCTTTGGGGTGTTGATTTTTAGGAGTCGACTTTTTCTGGCACCACAGTCTATGGGCACTACAACAATCATTCCCCCCCTCTGTGTCTCCACCTCTTCTTCTTCAACTCCCAAAATGAGCTGCACTGGCCTAGAGCTGGAGAAAGTGACTGTTTTGCACCCATGCGAGGCGACTGCTGATTGCTTGAATACAAATGGGATGTGCTCATTCACGTAAATCAAGGCCACATGCTTGGGCTCTGGTGGTGAAGTGCTCAGGGAGCAGTCAAGCGTTGTGCTGTATCTGCCACTCACCGCAGGAATGGAGCCCCGCCCACCTCCCGGCAAGCACATCTATAACCTTCAAGCACACCGCTGTCAATGGAGTCTGTATTGTCTGTCATTACCATAGACTGTATAAAGAAGTGGAGACTAAGGGAGTGTGACGTCATCCATAGCCAGTGATGGGATGAATACTTTGAAAATTTATTTTGTAACATATTCTGATTCATGGCCCAATCAGAATACTGTATTCTGAATATTCTGAATACTTTTATATTGAGTTCCATTTGAATTATAGAGTAAATATGAATTGGCTGGGGGAAGTTTTCTGATCCATCGCAGAATTGGAATGCCTGCAGTGGACAAAGAGCCCCCGAGCTGTCGGCTGTCATTTTGCACCACAGTGGAGCCGTTGAAGACCAGGGAAGGTCTACATCAGAAGGTGACACAGATTGAGGAACTGTACCATCTGCAATCTGTGGGTACCCGACTGATGCTCGGATACCATCATGAATATGTTTGTGGAACTGTGCGAAACAAGCAGCTCAGTCTGCAATCATCTACGCGCCAGGAGGGAGGACTGGAGAATCTCAACGGCCCTGCTTGATGACATGAAGTTGGGGACTTTGCAGAACCAGGTCTCGGACCAATTGTCCATTCATCTGAGTTCTAAAGTGTATCGATTATCTGCATTTTTCCCTGGTTAATTAATTCTCCTGGGAATCTACAATAAGCAGGGCTACTGTGTTTTGACTATGGCTCTCGTGCACTGAACACTCCAAGGTCACAGCTGTGATAACAACGGCTCACATGATATCAAAAGAACATAACATAAATTGGCTAGGTCGCAATGATATGTATTTATAAAAACACTCTGCCCTCTCACATAGTCTGCCGGCTCAGTTTGTCAGTAATATATTTCTCTGTCTATTTCTCTGTATTTCCCCTCCTCCCCTCCCGTAATTGTATTTCCAAGCAAAAAAAGACCTCGATGTTTACCGTTCCACTGTATTACGTCATATGTGTTTGTGACTACTGTGATTGTATCTGCATTTTCTATTCTGTTTATGTTCTTGTATCGCTGAGGAGAGAGGTGGGACATTAGCACCCCCATATCGGCTGCTTTAAGGTCCATGGACCTGTCCATTTCCATCTCATCCCGTTTACAATGACAAATAAACGTTTCCATTTAAAGATGCAGCATCGGATTCAAAACAGCCTTATGTTTGTTTCAGTTATGCATTTATATTCTGCTTATGAGAGAAGGAAAAATCACACTTGCACACACACACACCAAGAGCAGTGTTTTATATTTTTCTGACTAATTCTCTGCAGTTTGAAGCAAGCAGTTTGAACTGAGTGAAGTACTGCCATGTATAAGTATATGTATAAGAAAAGTAATTCTGTTCTATTCTGAATACTACCTAATGGAAATCCAAGTTCCATATTAGGAATTATTAAATATAGGAATATTTACAGACAATATAGTGAAATAAAAACTTCAGGATCATGCAGAGCGGGTTAATAGAAACATTTTAAAACAAAAAAAAAGTCGATGTAGCTCGAAGCACCCCCATGTTCAATTCCTTTTTGGAATGTGGTGACTAGCAGGTTAGCTATGTCCGATTACATACACAGGTCATACATATTTTGATTAGTATCTATTGATTAGATATTTGTTTAGTATATTCAATTGTAGTTATGAAAAGTTTCTAAATTCTGATGTATCAAATTGTGATACCAAGGATTCATATGTGAACGCGGCAAAACCAGTCACAAGTTATTGCAGAGGCGCTTTGAGTTATTCAAAGATTCTGAGAATGTAGTTTCTAAGCTAAGCAGCGATGCCTTACACATGGAAATCTGATAACATTTGAAGAATTTGTGGCCATTTCAAAGCATGCACATCGGAAAACAACAAGCTGAGAAAAAGCCTTTTAAAGATTGTCTCACTTTAGGGTTGGGGGGCAGAATGGTGCTCATTTTCATATTAAGATAAGCCCTCCCCCCATCACTGACATCACTAGTGTGGTGTTAGCATTCAGGGCAGGTCACAATTAGAAAGTACTTTATTAAAATGGAAATGCTTTTAAAACAAAAAGTCCATATAATCATTCAGTAATTCAATAATACACAGGACAATATGTTAAGTCAAAGTCACAAAGGCATAATAAGAAATACACATAATGAGTCACATGACTCTAGATGTATTCCG
The DNA here is from genome assembly GCA_036785185.1 of Paratrypauchen microcephalus. NCBI lineage: Eukaryota > Metazoa > Chordata > Actinopteri > Gobiiformes > Gobiidae > Paratrypauchen > Paratrypauchen microcephalus. Next base: position 240,365 of record JAVJIX010000360.1, read on the forward strand.
TTTCTCACCCTTATGAAAAAAAACTGCAGTGTATAACAGGAAAACTGCAGTTTTTCATGTCCAAAATACTGCATTATGCAGTACAATGCAGTAAAATGAAGTATTTTTGGTAGTCTATTGGAATAATGCTTGTAGTACTGCAGTATCTGCATTCATTATATAATCACTAGCACTTCACACACTAGTCAATCAATCAATCAATCAAACAATATTTATAAAGCGCTTTTCATAGAAAATTGTAGCACAAAGCGCCTTACACTGGTCAAGGATTAGAAGATTGACCTTTATTGATCTCGCACAGGAGGAGTTGTTTCTATATTTGACCCGGGGACCATCCCCATAATTTGTTTGGCTATTTAGGCTTGGTCAGGCCCTAAGCTGGAGGATTTTACCTATGGCGCATGTTTGGGTTGGTGGGGGAAACCGGAGTGCCCGGAGGAAACCCACCCAGACACGGGGAGAACATGCAATCTCCACACAGAAAGGCCCGGGCAACCCGAACCTTCTTACTGTGAAGCATGAGTGCTAGCCACTCAGCCACCGTGCTGCCAGAGGGGAAAAAAAACAAAAAAAAAAACAAGATGAACAGACAAACAAGCAAACAGATGGACAAACAAGCAAACAGACATACAAGCAGACGAACAAACAACAAACAGATGGACAAGCAAACAAACAAAAGAACAAACAAAAGACAGGCAAACAGATGACTGAAATCAATCAAAGGCCAGGCTAAACAGGTGAGTCTTGAGCCCACTCTTAAAAACATGAACGTTCTCTGCAGCCCTGAGGTCCTCCGGCAGGCAGTTCCACAGACGAGGGCCGTAGTACTGAAAAGACGCCTCTCCGTGAGTCTGTGTCCTGACTTTGGGAATGACCAGGAGCCTGCTGCCGGAGGAGCGCAGGGCCCGTGAAGGTTCGTAAGGGGAAAGCAGTTCTGAAAGATAAGAAGGCCTAAGACCATTAAGACATTTAAAAACCAGTAAAAGAACTTTAAAATCTATCCTGAAACTCACAGGGAGCCAATGCAGAGATTTTAAGACCAGTGTAATGTGATCCCGCCCTCTGGTCCTAGTCAGGACACGTGCTGCTGAATTTTGTAATAATTGCAAACCTGAAATACTCTTTTTGGGAAGACCAGAGAGCAGGGCATTACAGTAGTCTATACGGCTGGTGACAAAAGCATGCATCAGTGTCTCCGTATTGGCCTGAGAGAGAATAGGGCGAACTCTGGCTATGTTTTTTAGGTGATAGAAACCTATTTTTGTGATGTTCTTGATGTGTGGGATAAAAGTCAGCTCAGAGTCAAAAATGATGCCCAGGTTTTTCACTTGAGGAGATGGGTTAAAAGACTGTGCTTGTAGTTTTGATAAAAGTTTCTCTCTCTGGGCCTCAGGGCCGATGACTAAAATCTCAGTTTTGTCCTGGTTAAGCTGGAGAAAGTTTCTTGCCATCCAGGATTTGATATCTAGAATGCAGTTAAAAAGAGCATCCATTGGCCTGATGTCATCAGGAGACACGGAAATGTAAAGCTGCGTATCATCTGCATAGCTGTGGAAGTTGATTCCATGTCTCCTGATGATGCCGCCAAGGGGGAGCATGTACAAGTTGAAAAGCACAGGGCCTAAAATGGAACCTTGGGGGCCACCACATGTGATTTTATGGATCTTGGAGGAGTATGTGTCCAAACTTACCATAAATGTTCTGTCTGTGAGATAGGACGTGAACCATTTGTGAACAGCACCAGAGAGACCGAGGTGTTTTAGGCGAGTTAAAAGAATCATGTGGTCTACTGTGTTAAAGGCAGCGCTCAGATCCAGCAGAACCAACACAGTCACCTTTTGAGAATCACAATTTATTCTAAAGTCATTTAAAATCTTTGCCAAGGCAGTCTCGGTGCTGTGGTTCTCCCTAAAACCAGACTGAATTTTTTCCAAAATGTTGTGATCATCTAGAAAATCATTTAATTGGATAGAGACAAGTTTCTCTAGAATATTGCTTAAAAATGGTAAGTTAGACACTGGTCGGTAGTTGTTAAAATCGTTAAAATCTAAATTGCTCTTCTTCAGCAGGGGCCTCACCACCGCCGCTTTGAAGGCAGTGGGAAAGACTCCTGTCTGAAGAGAGCAATTCATCATGACCAAAAGTTCATCCCTAAAAGATCCATAAAATGACTTAAAAAAATGAGTGGGTTATTGGGTCTATGAGACATGTGGTCTCACTGAGGAGAAGACCTTGTCAGGCATCCCCGCATTAATCAAGGCAAAACTGTCCAGAGTTTTCTCTGGGCGAGACAAACACTCAGGTGAGTTAGAAACAGAGCTTTGATGAGATAAAATATCACATCGGATGGTGTTTATCTTTCCCGTGAAGTGGTCAGCAAACTGCTCGCAGAGAGAGTCAGTGGGTGTCAAGTAAAACACGTTTTCAATGGTTGAGAAAAGAACTTTTGGATTATTTTTGTGGTTTGTGATTATTGTGGTGAAGTAACGATTTCTTGCATTCCTTGTAGCATTGTTGTGTGATCGTTGTTGATTTATGAATAATTGGTGGTTTATAGTCGTTTTGTTTTTTCTCCATCTGCGTTCTGCCCTCCTGCACTCTCTCTTGGATTTTCTCAAGTCTGCATTCATCCATGGAGGCTTTGATTTGGTTTTAATGCTGTTGGTTTTGAGTGGAGCAACCAGATCCAAGGCTGACCGCAGTCTACTGTTGAAATCTTCAGTAATGAAATCACAGGAGGCAGGTAAAACCATTGAGGGATTTTTCTCTAACACCTTGATAAAATTTGCTGCCACTTCAGGGGTCAGATGGCGCTTCCTCACAGTCCTCGCAGAGGTCTCCCACTGTATAACACCAGTGATATTAAAAAACACACAGTCGTGGTCAGACACGGCCAGGTCAGCAACAGAGGACACCCTAGTGGTCAGGCCATAAGTAATGACCAGATCCAGAGTGTGCCCCTGTTGTGAGTCGGCTGCGTGACGTGTTGACTAAAATCCATATAATTAAGAACATTCAAAAATTCATTTGCAATAGGGTCTGAAAGGTTATCTATGTGCAAGTTAAAATCACCGGTTATAATAATCATATTAAATGAATTGTGTAGAATAGATAGAAACTCAGAAAACTCACTGATAAAAACATTGCATTTTCCTGGTGGTCTGTATATAGTGACACATAAAATTTGAGGGTTGCCTAAAACAATTGAATGATATTCAAAACTTGTAAAATTGCTTAATAAAATAGGTTTGGTGGCCAGAGTGCTTGTACATATAGAAGCAGTGCCACCTCCCCTTTTACTGTTTCTAGTTGAAAATGCAAAGTTAAAAGTGGGTGGTGAGGCCTCTGTAAGAACAGCTGGTGCGTCTGCACCTAACCACGTTTCAGTTAAAAAGAAACAGTCAAGTTTGTGGTCTACAATCAGGTCGTTAACAATAAAGGACTTGTTCAGCAGAGAGCGGCTAGTAATATGATGCTAATGTTGACAATTAAACAAGCTAAATATCTCCCTTTAATGCCAAAATAATATGACCAACGAAAGCTGAATTAGTATTTTAAACATGTCCTAAAGTATGTAGTGTCAAAGTTTATAGGCACTCACCTCCAGTATTGTAGTTCAGGGACACTTACTTTTCGTCAGGGGCTTTCTGCTGGATGTGGTCATGTCCGACATAAATACCGTACATCTGTCACGTCTGTCCAATTATTCGCATATCCTGCCACTGTCTTTCGGCAGCTAAAGAATCGGAGCGCATTCTGTACATAAGCTCCAGAAAAAGTTTGTGGCTACATGAACTTGTCCCGAGGAGAGACTTCTCCTTCCTTCTTATGTAGCATTTACAGCCAAAGTTATGGATTTTCTCCATTTCATTGTCGTTATCCTCTTCAAACATTACTGTAGATATAGCATCTGATATCTTCAGCTCCTCTGCTGCAAGGCCAACAGATTGGCATCCGGTAAAAAAGCCACGATTCAGCTTTACACATGCCCCAAATCTTTCTGAAAAACAAGCCAGTTTCAAAGAAAAAATGTATGCTTTTAAAGCAACCAATGCTGTTGGGATTCTGGCTTCTTCATGATCTCAACTAGCACATTTATCAAAAAAAAAAAAAAGAAAATCACAAATTAAAAAATAAATGCTTCAAACGCGATTTCCTCCTGTTCGCTCTGAGTGAGTTGTCACATATTTTAAACATTTATAAAAAATCATTTGGCTATGAGTCTTCAGTGAAGCATTAGAGTCATGTGGAAAGATGGAATAATGAGGCAGACGGAAATGTTTGAAAATTTGAAAATCTAATAGCTCCAATAGTAACTCAGGAAACATTTTTCTCCTCTTGTAACTGTCAAGTAATGACAAAATCAGAATATACTGAGAAGACAGTGATTTTAATTTTTGGTATTTTTCAAGTTTTTGACAGCTAATGTCTAATAAGTACTACATAAGTGTGAATGAATAGTGGTCCTCAGCCTCTTCTCTCATATTGACCCATACTTGAGATATTCATCCATCCATCCAGCCATCCATCCATTTTCTTCCGCTTATCTGTGGCCGAGTCATGGGGGCAACAGTCTAGGCAGGGACTCCCAGACTTCTTTCACCCCAGCCTCTTCCTCCAGCTCCTCCGGAGGGACCCCAAGGTGTTCCCAGGCCAGCTGGAAAGGCCCCCTCAGCTGGCTCCTCTCGATGTGTGACTGAGCTCCTCACCTTATCTCTAAGGGTGCGCCCAGCCACTCTGTGGAGGAAACTCATTTTAGCTGCTGAATCCACGACCTTGTCCTTTCAGTCATTACCCAAGGCTCATGACCATAGGTGAGGGTAGGAACGTAGACTGACCAGTAAATTGAGAGCTTTGCCTTTCAGCTCAGCTCCCTCTTCACCACAACGGTCCGGTACTGGGACCGCATCACTGCTGATGCTGCACCGATCCACCTGTCAATCTCCCCACAGGACCCCCACAAGGGACACGGTTGAATGCCTTCTCCAGATCCACAAAGCACATGTGGACTGGTTGGGCAAATTCCCATGAACCCTCGAGCACCCAATGGAGAGTATAGAGCTGGTCCAGTGTTCCACGGCCGGGACGAAAACCACACTGCTCCTCCTGGATCCGAGGTCCGGTCAGATTCTCCTCTTCAGTACCCTGGAATAGACCTTACCAGGGAGGCTGAGGAGTGTGATACACCATCTGGTCCCCCTTCTTAAAACGGAGGGACCACCACCCCAGTCTGCCAGTCCAGAAGTACTATCCCCAACCGCCACGCGATGTTGTGGAGACGTGTCAGCCAAGACCCTACAACATCCAGGGACTTAAGATACAGTGGCCCCTCGCTCTATCGCGGTTCACTGTTCTACTTCGCGGATTTTTTTTTATTTTTATTTTATAGTGTAACTTTTTTTTATAGTGTAACATTGTGTTCTGCGTCCTGATTGGCTAAGAGACTAGACCAGGACTAAACATGGCCTAAACCAGGTCTAGACCAGAACTAAACCAGGCCTAGACCAGGTTTAAACCAGGTCTAAATCTGGACTGGCCCTGGACTAAACCAGGGCTGGACCAGGTCTAGACCTGGACTAAACCGGGACTAGACCAGGTCTAAACCAGGATTAAATCACTCCGTGCAGCTCTTGCGTTCATTTGTGCGTGTTCAGTTTGTGGCTTAATTACTGAAATTGAAGATACCCATTCAAAAATACATTGTTTTCCAAGCCTTTTCACTTCCATCATGAAATCAAAGTATTCTTTTGGACTTAGATATAGTCACATAAAAGGGGGATCTTCCCCATGCAGAGGCAGCCATTTTGAATACGAGAGCCGCAGAAGGACATTTGGGCTCCGCCTTCGGCAAGGCTCGTGGTTTTGGGTAAACAACACAAGCATGCTGCCGGATCAGACTCGTAATGGATCTAACACGTGTTTTGGACTAAATAGTTTTACTGGATTTTATTCGCTGGATCCTTACGGACAAATTGAGAGCAAGTCTATGGTGAAATACAGAGTTTGACCTGTGGAAAGCATTCTAAGGTAAGCTAACCTCGTTTTGTGCTTTTCCGTATAAAAGCCCCATGTGCTCGGGGAGTGATTGTTTTGCAGGGAAATGAATTGCATAGTCAAAAAGAGGAGACTGTAAGGTTTCATTTGATGTGTAGAGTGTCATGGTACATGATCGGGAATGTGTGTTTTCATGAGAAAAGAAAAAAAAAAAAAACGGGACCGCGCGGCGCGCGGGTCCCTCGAGGTCTGCCGTAGCTAAAACAGAAAGTGCAATAGCGACTATCCACCTATGCGCCACGAATCCTACACACTGGGGCTTTAAAACATGTAGAATAATTGTAAAATATAAAGTTGTCCTACTTCGCGGATTTCTCTTATTGCGGGTTATTTCTGGAACCTAACCCCCGCGATAAACGAGGGATTACTGTACTCAGGATGGATCTCATGCACCCCCGGAGTCTTGCCACCGAGGAGCTTGCCAACCACCTCAGTCTGTCTAGTGGGGGCCACCAAACGCTCACTGTTGAGCACCCACCCCAGGCCTAGCTCCAGGGTGGGGCCCTGGTAACGCCAATCCGGGCTACATAACTGGCCTTGCTCTATTACTCATCATAAGGGCTTCTAAACTGCTCTTAGTCTGACTTGTCCCCCAGGATCTATTTGCCTTGGGTGACCCTTCCAGGTGCATGAAGCCCCCGACAACAGAGTTCCCGGGATCATTTGGGAACCCAAACCCCTCCACCAGGTGGCGGTTCAATATCATTACTTGAGACTTGAGATGTCATTACATTTTTTTCAGTGGAAGGGGCATGGAATCAACAGCACAAAATGGATAAAAGTCTTTTAGCTCATGTCTGCTGTTTACCAGGTTATTTTTCTCTTGTAAAAGAAAGCAGCAGTAGCCAAAAAAACTGAAATAAGATACATTTAAAAAGAGATCTTCCTCTGGGGCCTGTTACTAGATGGCCCGGTAGTTTGGGACCCCTGCACTAACAAATAAGACATTTTTAAAACGCTCAACAGTGACATACACCACCTTAGTCACTCCTAAGAGCCTGATTAATTAGAATGCATACAAACTTTAAGGTCAGGTACTTAATTTACTTTGATTAAAGTTTTTGCTCCTACTTTAAAATGGTGTCCTTAGAGTTGATTGAACTCTTCAGTTTGGGCTCTTTCCAACTTTGACTAAAGATACAAACCACTGGTGAGTCCCTTGGCTTGAATCCTTTGCCTTTACAATGACATATTGACAGCGCTGCATTAACAATCAGCCTGCTGTGTCAAACTGAATCAGCAGCAGGACAGTATGGAGTGTGGGGCGTCTCTGAATAATACATCACACACGCTCTGTCCACTGGCCTCTGCCGAGATATGCAGCAAGGAGTGCCACAGTAGAGGAAGGTAATACTCAACTCATTTATATGAATATAGATGACAGCCTTTCTGATGCCTCTGCTCTAAAGATAGCCCCAAGAATATATTATGCTACACTACATTGCATATGCCATGGTATTTTTGCGTAACTCAGCACTTTGTGTTTTTTTCTGAATATTAGATTGCATAATAAGCATACAGAGTAGAAATATATGGTCCAATCTTGTTCAATCAATTTGTGTTGAGTGACTGCATGTCTATGGAGACATGATAAGGAACATGTTTTATCAGAGGCGGCGTCACTGATACACTTGTATTGAACAAACAGTCACTCCTGATCAATGACAGATATCAGCTTGGATTACATGTATCAGATATGGCTCCACATATAACTCTGTAGTCTGCTCTGGGGACAAACTGGTTTTGTTCAATAAGAGCTCAACTTGTGATGAACTGGCATGTTTTTTTGTTTTTTTTTAACCATAGAAGAACTGGGAATCAACCCTGGAACCTTCTTGCTGCTAAAGTGCTAACAACTGCTCCCAAACGTTTTTAGTGGGACTACCATCATACATATTTTGACTATAAAATGCACTGTATAAATAATACAACTCAAGAATATTAAAAATGTTTTTGAAAATGCATAATGGTGGCCGCGATTCGTCATCAGAGCTGTTTTGGGAAGCCTTGACTCAAACCACTACACCTTTGAAAATGAATTTGAAATGCATATTAAATTTGTCATCTAAATACCTTGTTAGAGTGATCTGCTGTGACTGATAAGTCAATAATAATTAAGCTTGAATTTAGCTTTCAGGATGGCGGTCCATCTGCATCTGTTTGTGTACTCAGCTTAATATTTGGTCAGATTCTGATATGTTTCATTGTGTGTTTAGTTACTTATATGATTCATAACTTTTCTTACAGGCCTGTACCACCCAAAACAAATCTGTTATACAGATTTGAGAAAAAAATTATGTTTATCCTTGGTGATAAAAAGTTGTGTCCTTTTTCATTTTGAAATATTAAAAAACTGTCTCTCATCCAGTAAAATCTCCTTCCAAAGCAATTAGAATTCTTCCTGGGAGGTCATTCAATAAACGACTCCATAGTTCATTTATATTACTGGAGTATAACAATAACACCATGCATTAGCCAATGTTATTACAGCTATTCATTTTTATTATTGAAGGTGGTATATTGTTGCAGAGTTTTGCTTTATAAATCTTGATTTGATTTCTAGGTATCTGTCACTGGGAGACGTGAATTAATAAATTAATCTATGCAAATCATACCCCACATGTGCTCCGCAGGGTACAATAGAACAAATGAGCATGAGGCTGTGTAGTGTGCCATGGTAGAGAGAACAGCCCCAGTGGATAAAATGTGAAGGAAAAGAGAGATCGAAGAGACTTTGAACCAGGACCCCGGCATATCTCTCAGGATGACATCAGAAATTTGCATACAACATTTTGAGATATATGGATTTTGGATTGATTGTTAATTTACAAATACTTCAGTATAAAGGTATCACAAATAACAACCATCCAAAGTAGTACTGTATGTAGGCTGGGCATGAATCAGGAAGGTAACATGAGTTAACATCAGTATCAAACCATTTTATAAATGTGTTAAAGCATTTTCTGCTTTTAGTAAGGCAGACCAAACCTAGACCTAGTTGCTGTGGTTTTATCATTCAAAGAGAGATGTGCAGTAGTTTAAAATCTGATGCAGCTGCCATTTTGAACATTCCATCTTAAACAGTTCTGATGCTACATATGCTGTTCTGTGATTGGCTGACAAGAAACGGCGGCATGGTGGCTGAGTGGCTAGCGCTCATGCTTCACAGCAAAAAGATTCCGGGTTTGATCCCCGGGTCGCCCAGGCCTTTCTGTGTGTGTTCTGTGTGGAGTTTGCATGTTCTCCCCGTGTCTGGGTGGGTTTCCTCCGGGCACTCCGGTTTCCCCCATCAACCCAAAACATGCTCCAGGTAAAATCCTCCATCTTAGGTCCTGACCAAACCGAAGCAAGAAGATCATGGAGATGGTCCCCGGCCGCAGTAATGTGCAGCCCACTGCCCCTAATAACAGGATGGGTTAAATGCAGAGAAGAATTTCTCCAGTGTGAGATCAATAAAGTCAATAAAGAATGCTCAGGGCAAGATGAAACCTTTACAGAACCATACCAGACTTATCATTCTCTTTGGAAAAATGAAAAATAACACTTCACATCAATTAATGCTCTTATCAATTATTAAAGTGGGACTAAACACCAAAAGTCCACCCTCAACTACAGATCAAATGAGAGCAATTGGACAGGATGACTAAAGGGGAAGAGGGGGCGGGGCTTGGACATATCAGGAGCAGTTTGATTGGCCTGTAATGGTTTCTAATTAGACTTAAAGGGATAGTGTGTTGTTGTTTTTTAAATGTTAATCTGTATGGGTTTCCTTCTAAAAGTTACGTGCGGTAACACTGGCTTACCTCTGACAGTTTGCGCTCAGCCCGGTTCTGCTCTTGTTCTGGAGCTCAGGTAATTAGGTCCGGTAAGTTCGCGGGGACTCGTAATAAAGCTTGTTTTTCTTCTAAAAACAATAATTTGTCCGAAAGGTGATATATTTGCGTCCCAAACAGTTGTCCACAAAAAATCCAGCATATCTCGTCATATCACTGCGTGCCTATTACTTATTAAGATAAGATAAGATAAGATAATCCTTTATTTGTCCCACAATGGGGAAATTGCAGTGTCACAACGCAAGTTTCAGAAACATTTGGAAAATATGAGCATGCATCAAAATTAAGATAATAATAATAAGTATGTACAATCAACTAAAAAACACAACACTTCAAGGTTAAAGGCACAGGAACGCTGCACAATAAATGTCTTTGATTCTGAGCAGTGAACAAACAGCAGTTAAAGTGACTCCAGTATAGTAATATATAATATCACTACAATAAAGTGACTCAGATGATTGTGTACAGTGCAGTGATGGGCAGTGGTTGTTACACAAATAAATAAATAAGTAGCAGGTAAAGTGACTTTAAATAACATTGCACATGTAATTATTACTATGGAGATGACACCTGGTTGCTATGGAGATGAACATGACTAGCATTGATCATTGTACAGTCTGACAGCAGCAGGAAGGAAAGACCTGCGAAATCTCTCTTTAACACAGCGAGGGTGAATCAGTCTGTCACTGATGCTGCTCTCTAGAGCCGACAGAGCGTCCTGCAGGGGGTGACACTCATGGTCCAGCGTAGACATGAGTTTAGCCAGGACCCTCTTGTCCCCCACCTGCTGCACTGAGTCCAGAGGACTACAAGTTTTGAGCGGGGTCGTGCGTGTGACTGTAATTTCCGAGGACGGGGGGGGGGGGGGTGCCGAGAGTGAACAATTTTTTTCCCGAGGACGCGGGAGGGGGGGGGGGGGGGGCCGCTTGAATTGCGTGAGAAATGCCGTGTGAGCGTGTGAACACGTCGAATTGCGTGTTGAGATGCACACCCATGTACTTGTAAGAGTCCACTCTCTCAATGTCCCTTCCCTGGATTATTATATTATTAGCCTGTTAACCTTTAGCGGAAGTGAATGACGGATGTGGTCCGCCATAAGGGGAAGTTTCCGACTGAACAGGCAACAGGCAGCTAATGTGAGTGCAGTGATACGAATCGAGACAAGATATGCGAATGCTAACAACGCTGCTGGATTTTTTTTGTGGACAACTGTTTGGGGCGCAAATATATCACCTTTTGGACAAATGTTTTGTTTTGAGAAGAAAAACAAGCTTTATTACGAGTCCCCGCGAACTTACCAGACCTAATTACCTGAGCTCCAGAACGCGAGCACGCAAACCGGGCTGAGCGCAAACTGTCAGAGGTAAGCCAGTGTTACCACACGTAACTTTTAGAAGGAAACCCATACAGATTAACATTAAAAAAAAAAAAACACTGTCCCTTTAAGGACAGATTGTATATATAAATGTACATAACTAACCCACAAGCCTCCATGTTCCAATTAGGAAGTGAGCATGGGGCACTGCCGGCTCCATCGATTTTGTTTCCATTTGACTTCACATTGAAAAGTTGTCCCCTCTCTCTCTGTAACTGTTCCAGGTTTCATGAAATGTATTGGTCATATAGTTAGAGGCACAAACTCAGAAAATCTTAGATCATAAAGCAGCCAATTAACCATTGAGGACTTTACTAGGATCTTTAGATACTGCTGTAATCACCTGTAATCATACTGCTGTGGTCACCAGTGTTATAATTTCCCACCGAAGTGCGTCCGCAAATGCGAAGTCGTGTGTGGCACACCCAGCGTCACTGATTAGAAAGTAGAGCTAGATGCGCACACCTATGTGATTGTCGGGGCTTTCTGTGGGTAGCTCGAAATGGTGCATGCAAGTAGCTGGAGATGTTTTCTGAGTGATTGCTGTTAAAATCTGTCCTAATGTGGTATTTGTAATAAACAGGTTAAAGGTGGTGACAGCAGCTGCTCCAATTGCACTTAAAGCCCCATGTAGGGTGTGATCTTCTAAATTCTAGGTAAATGCCCACCAAACCAAATATTTGGTTTGGTGGTGTCTTAACCTTGCTCTCAAATACTGCTCTTAGATTAATTTCATTCTTTTATCATTGTGGCTGTTGACTGGAGATGTGCTTATTTACCATAATTTCTGGACTATTGAGCCCACATGAATATAAGTCGCATCAACTAAATTTTCAAAGAATTTTATTTTTGTACATATATAGGCCAGACCTGTCTATAAGCTGCAGGTGTCCACGTCTTCAAGAGCATTTTCAAGTTCGGGCCATCTGCTTTTATTGCCTTCTGCCAGATTGATTGCCTTTAACTTTTTGTCGTCTTTTTGCTGTGTGTCTCAGAGGAGACGTGGCACCGGGACTGAGGCTCAGGACATGCCCGGGGGACGGCGCGTTTGCTCCGGCCTCCGCTCGGACCGCGCCGTCCCCCCCTCCCCCTGCTCCCCCGGAGCTCCCCCGGAGCAGGGAGAGGGGGCGGCGCTGAAAACACGCGGAGCCTGCATAAACTAAGCCACACAGACCGATTTTCTGGGCACTAAAAAATAAAAAAAAATAACACAAATCAGCGTGAGAAATGCCATGTGTGGCGTGTGCGCGTGTGAATATGTCGAATTGCGTGTGTCACACTCTCAATGCGTGAGACTTGAGAGCCCTGGTGTAGTGCATTTCAGTAGGACCAAGTAAGACACAATGTTTAGGCTACAAAATGCCACAAAGTACATAGTAAATAATTTGACAACATTAGACCAACACAGTCAAATCAGCGGCAAATTTTTGATCCAGTATGGAGGACTTCCTGTTCATCATAGAGGCATGTGCGAATTCACCTTTTGGCTTGTCTCATTGTTCTCTATCACTGTCCCGAATATGGTTTGCCTGTGGCAAACTTTGCTTGTCCCCCTCCCGTTCGAGTCCAATTCTAGGTGACGCTGTTGAGTCGGGTTGCTTCGGGCATTGTCGCGATGCCCATTTTATACAATTTTTTGCAAAGCCTGTCAATCCCATACCCGGTTTGAGGACTTTTCGTAAACATTTCAGGGGGTCAAAAATGCAATCATTTTGTCAGGAGAAAATAAAAAAAAGAAACACACAAAGAGCAATAGCAGACACACACCCACAGATATTATTATTGGCCCTCGCCAATATCTGTTATGTGTGTACAGTTTCCTCTACTAATATTCTGCTTCTCTAATAGCAGGTATTAAAATATTTTGCTCAAAAAAGGCAAATATTATTACAATGACAAAACTAAACTATTTATATAAATTTATTCTCATGATACAAGGCAAGGCATTTGTAGAGCACAGTTGTTCACAAAATAATTCAAAGTGATTTTCAAAACAAGAAAGATGCATTCACATCACAATACAAAAAAATAAAATAAAAAAAAGTTTAAAGGTATGAGTGCAGTCATATGCACAAATGAAACCATGGCCCACATTTTAACTCAACAACTGAAAATCGAAAAGCTGTTTCAATGTTTAGGCCAGTCCCAGTCAGACAAAAATAAATCATTAGTTGTGGTTATTTTGTCCAAAACTGCTGATCTTACATCACCATTGTCATTTGTGGAGTACTGTAGGTTAAGAGGACCAAATATAGGTATATCAAGTCCATTCCTGATATTCTAGGTCCTGCCCATGAATCTATTATAAGAACTGAATAAGCCCCTCCCCCTCTGTCCGCAAGTGAGATCAATTATTGGCCGCTCCATAGGTACTGCAGCTCCCAGGACCTCCGGCCCAGAAAGATTTTTCCCAGAGAGTACAGTACAGTGCTTTTTATGTGAAATCAAACTGCCCGTGCTGACAGGGCACCGACAGCTTTCATAAAGATTGGATTTTGGAGGAATTCTTCTGTATACTTACAATATAAACTTTTTTAAAAGTTTAAATCATCAAAGCGCTTGAAAATGAGCTTTGTAAGCTAGTTCCACTCTGAGCCTACGGTAGCGCCGCTTTTGCAGCTAGTGCTCTGATTGGTCAGAACTCAGGGTTCCTACATGTTTCTTCAAATTAAATTCAAGTCTTTTTAAGACCCTTTCAAGACCATTTATGTAAAAACTATTTCACAGCCTATTTCATAGACCTACCAGCAAATAAAAACAAATTTCTTGAATTTGTGTTAATTTATTTCTCAAACAAATGTGAAAATGTGGAAAGGATGGTGGAAGAGTGTCATAACCTCATTGCAGCATAGCACAGACACAGACCACAAACAACAAGCCAAACAGAGGTGTGTAAAATCAAAGAAAGTTCAGACAACCACAAAAAAGTTTGACTTAACACTGTTAAGTTTTTGTTTGTTTGTTTGTTTGTTTGTTTTTTTTACATTGGTTACGTAAGATAGCTTCTTATTCCATGCTGGGAATATGGGGAATAGAGAGACTCTTGAACAATAAACCATGAAAATAACAATAATCAACAATAAATAAAAGATAAAAGATCAGAAACACAGTCAACTCCTTGGCTCTGTACTTTTGGCAATGATCTCTCAAGGGCAGCCAGTTCCGCCAACTTCTTCTTATGGCCCAAGGATCTGATCTTGACCTGATCACCAGGTCCAACCGTAAAGGGATAGTTCGTTTTTTTGTTTTGTTTTTTATGTGAATCTGTATGGCGTCCCCTTCAGCAGTGTTGTGCATTAACACTGACTTACCCCTGACAGTGTCCTCTGAGCCGAGTTCTGCCCCGGTTCTGGCGCTGACGAAAGTAGGTCCGGCAAGTTAGCGGGGACAGTTATTATTAGCCTACTATTATTATTATTATTATCCTGTTCACTTGTAAGTGGCTTACAAGTGAACAGGCTAATAATAATAATAGGCGCGCAGTGATACGACTCGAGAGAAAATAGCACCAAGTGATTTAGACTGCTGACTTTTTTGTGTGCAACTGTTTTCTGACGCAAATATATCACTTTTTCGACAAATATTGTTTTGTGAAGAAAAACAAGCTTTATTAACTGTCCCCGCTAACTTGCCGGACCTACTTTCGTCAACTCCAGAACCGGGCAGAACTCGGCTCAGAGGAGACTGTCAGGGGTAAGTCAGTGTTAATGCACGACACTGCTGAATGGGATGCCATACAGATTCACATAAAAAAAAAAATCTCTTTAAGGAAGTTGGACCTGGAGATCAGGTCAACAATCTTGATCCCTGTCTTCGCTTCCACCTCCTCAGCCAGCCTGTCTGCATCCCTGCGTACAAATCTAAGAAGAGCTCTGATGGAATACTTCGCAGGCCAGTGTGCTCATGGCCTTATTTAAAACTCACTATTGATGCGTTGAGAAGACGAATGCACTTTGTCTTGTCCTCTGGTGACTGGGAAGGCTGTGACGAGCAGAGGGCTGTTGTGAAGACATGGTGCATCAGCTCTAGTTATGGAGACAAATAGACGCTCACAGTGTAATGGTGCACAGACACAGACAAGCAGATTCACTCACACAGTCTCAATGTTGACCCGTTCACCTTCGGGATCTGTCTGTCTGTTCTGCTGTGGGGGCATTTTTGTGCCACCATTTGCCCTGTGAGGGTCACTCCAATCAATACGAAACAGTTTACACAAATTACGCCAGAACCGAGATGAACCTTTCTCTGATGAATGTGGCATCTTTGAAACTGTGACTCCCTGATGCAAGAATAACATGGATTATTTCGTCTGAGAAACTTTATACAGTGCCGTGAAAAAGTATTTGCCCCCTTCCTGATTTCTGTGTTTTTTGCATATTTATCACTCAAAACATTGTCAGATCATCAAACCAATTTTAATATCACACAGAAACAACCCAAGGAAAGACAAAATTCAGTTTTTGAATGATGATTCCATTTATTAGTGCACAAAAAAAATCTAAACCTATCTGGCCCTATGTGAAAAAGTAATTGCCCCCCCTTGTTAAATCACAAACTAACTGTGACTAACCACAGTTTTGAGAAAACTTAGTTCAGTTCTACATGCCACACCCACACCTGATTGTCACCACCTGTGTTGAATCAAGAAATCACTTAAATAGTTCCTGTCAAACAAAGTGAAGTTGGCTACAACATCTCAAGAACAAACACATCATGCCACGATCCAAAGAAATTCAAGAACAAATGAGAAAAAAAGTGATAGAAGTCTATAATTCAGGAAAAGGTTACAAAGCCATTCCCAAAGCTCTGGGGCTCCAGCGAACCACTGTCAGAGCCATTATTCAAAAATGGAGGAAACTGGGAACAGTTGCAACCCTTCCCAGGAGTGGTCGACCAACTAAGATTACTCCAAGAGTGCGACGACGGCTCATTCAGGAAGTCACAAAAGAACCTAGACGCACATCGAAAGAACTACAGGCCTCGTTGGCCTCAGTTAAGGTCAGTGTTCATGACTCCACCATTAGAAAAACACTGGCCAAAAATGGCATCCATGGAAGAGTTCCCAGGAGAAAACCACTGCTTTCACAAAAGAACACAAAGGCTCGTCTCACCTTTGCCAAAAAGCACCTTGATGACCCTCAAGACTTTTGGAGAAACATTTTGTGGACCGATGAGTCTAAAATTGAACTTTTTGGAAGGTCTGCAGCCCGTTTCATCTGGCGTAAAAATGGCACAGCATTTGATAAAAAGAACATGGTGCCCACAGTAAAGCATGGTGGTGGCAGTGTGATGGTCTGGGCCTGCTTTGCTGCCTCAGGACCAGGACAACTTGCTGTGATTGACGGAAAAATGAATTCTGCTGTTTACCAGAAGATCCTGAAGGAGAATGTCCGGCCATCAGTTCGTGCCCTCAAACTCAAGCGCTCTTGGATCATGCAACAGGACAATGATCCAAAACACACCAGCAAGTCCACCTCTGAATGGCTCAAAGAAAACAAAATTAAGGTTTTGGAGTGGCCAAGTCAAAGTCCGGATTTAAATCCGATTGAGATGCTGTGGTGTGACCTTAAACGGGCAGTTCATACAAGAAAACCCTCCAATATGGCAGAATTGAAACAATTCTGCATAGAAGAGTGGGCCAAAATCCCTCCCCAGCGGTGTGAAAGACTCATCACCAATTATCGCAAACATTTGGTTACAGTTATTGCTGTCAAAGGAGGCTCAACTGGCTATTAGATTAAGGGGGCAATTACTTTTTCACATAGGGCCAGATAGGTTTAGATTTTTTTTGTGCACTAATAAATGGAATCATCATTCAAAAACTGAATTTTGTCTTTCCTTGGGTTGTTTCTGTGTGATATTAAAATTGGTTTGATGATCTGACAATGTTTTGAGTGATAAATATGCAAAAAACACAGAAATCAGGAAGGGGGCAAATACTTTTTCACGGCACTGTATATTTACAGAAGTGTTAGTAATTTGTTAAGCCTTTTCGGATCTGATAGTTGATGTGATTTTGTTTAAAACAATAAGTATAAAACCCTGTAATTATAATGATCTGAGTTTTATATCGAGGTTGATTAAATGAGGATTGCCACTGATGTGAGAATGTTCATTATATTAAATTTTTGGATCATATCTAAGCCTTCCTCTTCCTAGATGTATCAGTTGCAGTGAAAGATGACAGGCAGTTTTACTTTTGCCTACAGTCTAGACTTCATAATAGTTCTATTTCTCGAATCAGAAAATTGTTAAGTAAATGACATTACAACTTTTAAAAGTGTATCTTTGACTTTTGGCAGACAAATCAAACCCAATTTAGTTATGCTCTCATTCAAGGATTATTTTGAAAGTTGAAGTTACAAAAGCTGTGACTGTCTGTGCTCAATCCCTGCAGGATGACATTTTCAATTGCTGCTTTACTTTTTTATTCTTTAACTGTATCTTGTTGCTGAATTGCATTTTCCAAAGGACAGGCAGACGAGGAGCACTGACCTATGTTGAAGGCCGACTGCTTGTAAATAATCACACTTGTGTTGTCCTTCTGGTAGACTCCTCTCCTGTTCATTCACTCCTATGTGATTTACACAGTCGGGCTCAGACAGTCGGGGTTGTGCCTTTATCTCTACCTCGTCTCGCTAAATGAATTCCAAATGGCACCCTGCCCAGTTATTTGTCAGCACATTTGTTATCACTGACAACCATAAGCCCCTTTAAACAAATATAAATCAGCACGAAAAAACAATCGCTGAGCAAGATGTGGCATAACCTTTTTGAAATATCGCGCTGGCCATCGGTTCTCATTGCAGATCATTCCTGTCTCCATGCATTGAACATGAAAGTAATGGGCCATAAGTCGACATAGGAAGTGCCTAGCTGTCCCTCTTAGTGAAGTGGGTAGCAGAAGATATGACAGGATAAGTACTGGGTCGCTATCAGGCTGTTGGAGCTGGTTAAAGACCTCATTGACAACGCTAGAGCTAAAGTAATTCAAGTACTTCATTTTATGTCTCTACTTCCCATGACACAGGTGGACATGAGACAGCAGTGCACTTAGTATGCTGCAGACTGAGGGAGAACAGTGTACGACACACATACATGACCCCAAGAGGAGAAAACGTTATTGAATAATGTGACACTTCATTTCATTAAAAAGCCAGATTACATCAGGCATTGAGAATATTCCAGAGGGACAGAAGAGAGAGAATCGTCCACACCTCCAGGGCAGAGGTAGTATATACATCATATAGCATATTCATGTTTCATTATATAGTGCTTGTGTGTTATGATCCAGAATTGATCAAAACATATTTAAAAGTGGACAAGGAAAAACAAAATTAAGGATTGACCAATTTTATTTTTACTTTCTTTGGATGTTGGAATGTGGAGATAAAAAACCTTACCTTAAAAAAAACAATGTAACAAAGAAAAAGACCCTGGTGAGCCAGCCAACACAACATAAGGACGTGCGCTGGGCAGGCCAACGCAGGGTACAACCCTTATTTCAACATATCGCCACTCTGACAGACCCCCACCCAACATTCCGTCATTCCGACAACCTACTCATAGTTTGGAGCATCACCTTTTTTGCCTGAACCAGGACTAAACCAGGACTAAACCAGGTCTATACCAGAACTGAACCAGAACGGAACCAGGACCCAGGACTGAGTGTCAGGACAGGCCCAGAGGTGCGTCAGGTGACCGCAGGCGAAAGTACCAGCACAGAGCTCCGCGCCCCACGGGGCTAAGTGCAGCAGCCGCCCAATCGCACTTTGCGGACATCCTGCCCCGCAGGCTCGGGGTTCTCTCTCTCTCTCTCTCTCAAGTCCAAGATCAGTCCTGGTTCATTTCTGGTTTAGTTCTGGTTTAGTCCTGGTTTAGTCCTGGTTCAGTCCTGAGATCAGTCCTGGTTTACTCCTGGTTCAGTCCAGGTTCAGTCCGTATGTGGCACAAAAGTCCATCTTGATTGATGTTTCTTCTGTTCATTGAGCAGAACAAACATCAGTCAAGGTAACGCCTGTGAAGTATTTTTGCCAGAAGAGTCACGTCTGTGAATTTGTATTTATACTTGTCACAGTTACAAGCTAGTGTTTAAAATATAAATTTGTTCGGAGCCCGGGCCACACAACACAAACACAGTTCCAAAGTTAAAAAGGTTTATTTACTACTAAAAGGGTTTAAAAGGTCCATAGAAAAATTATTTAAAAGTCAACTTAAAACGGAGGACTAATAAAATCAGGGGGAAAACTGTTTGGTAGGGCAAGAGGGGCAATGTCACCAGCAGCAGATGTAGAATCCAGTAGCCTTTAGTAGACACTGTTCCGCGATCTCCAGGTCCTCTGCTATTCCAGTCTCTGCACGTTGGATGGAGGGGGGGCCAACTTCACGGAGTTCCCGACGCCGTCTCTGCCCAGCGGAGCTACAGGGAGCACATCAGAGCAGTCGGTGGTCGGCACACAAACACACTCTTAAAAACACGCCACAACACACAGTGATGGTTCGTCCCTTCACTTAGCTGAGTCCAAGGCGTATCAGAAATCTCCGCGATGCGCGGCCTCCTCTCCCCGGGAGCTGTCGTCCCTCGGTCCCTCTGACGTCACGGGAATGCCGGCGCCGCGTCTGTCAGTGGAGCTGCAGGAAACACAGAGCCGTCGGTAGCCGCACGTACACAACAAAAGCACCACGCGCCACAGCACACAATCGGGATGCGTCCCTTCACTTAGCTGTCGTATGGGCGTATCATCTCCACTCTGCACGGCCACGGAGTCTCTGGTCTCGGGAGCTGCTGCTCTTCGGTCCCCACGTTCACCGGTGATCAGCTCATCCAGCACAGGTGCAGCCAATTTTTCAAAGTCTGTCCTGATTAAGGTATGCCCTGGGGAGTGTCTGATTGGTCCATTTCGCAGGGGCGTACAAACAAATACCGCTACAATATTCACCACAAAAAACACGCAAAGACAACCCGGCAAAAGCAAACAAACATGAGTCCAACAATTCCCCTTTCCAATGTCCATCAGTCCCTCCCGACATCTCCCCCCAGTTTTTCAGTAGTCGTCCCGACTACACGAATACTCAAGTTCTGTACCTTAATGGTGGGTTACCCAAGGTGCTACGCTGGGATCGCCTCACGGGCGCCTGTTCAGGAGGGGGCCCTAGTGCTGGCTCATCTTCTACCACTTGCTCTGGTGCTGGGCGAGGCTCTGTAACAGGTAGCATAACGGGTAGGAACAGCGGTGTCAAGTTTGGAGGATCTGAGGGTGCCATCTGGGCAGGCTCGGTGACCAACTGATCACCAGGCTCTACAGGGCAAGGTCTGAGGTTATTTCGGTGCATTGTCTTTATTGGCCCTGCACGTCCTTCTGGTCGAATCTCATACACGGGAGAGTCAGGATGAAGTTGACCCACAACAATGTAAGGGGACCGCTGCCAGCGGGGGCGAGCTTGTTCTGATCATGGCGGCGAAAGTTTCTTAACAATACCCTTTCCCCTGGAAGTAATGGTACATGCCGAGCTCTCCTGTCATAACGGTCTTTATCCTTCCGTTGCTGGGCTTCAGTTCTAGTGATTACATGTTTGTAAGCTTTAACTAGAGTCCTGTGGTGATTAGCAACCCAGTCATTCATGGAATATGCCTGTGACGACGTTGGAGCCCCTGTGGCCATCTCCACTGGGAGTCGAGCATGGCGCCCTGTCAAGACAAAATGGGGAGTGAGACCAGTACTACTGTGAGTGGTGTTATTGTAGGTGAAGAGCAAGGCAGGCACACTATCTGTCCATTTGGCCTTCTCTTCATCACTTAGGGAGCCCAACAAAGTTAGCAGGGTCTGATTAAAACGTTCACAGGCCCCATTGCCCTGTGGGTGGTATGGGGTGGTCCGTACCTTTGTACAACCATAAAGATTGCAGAGCTGTTGAAGTACCGCAGATTCAAATGCCGAACCTCGGTCGGACAGGATTCTTTCTGGGCAACCCCATATTTGAATCAAATTTCGCCAAAGGGCTTGGGCTGTAGTTACTGCGGTTTGGTCCTTTGTCGGCACAGCCCATCCAAATCTTGAAAACAGATCAGTCATTACTAATGCATATGGATATGGACTCTGGGGATTTCCTAAATACAGAAAATCAATTGCCACAGTTTCTAGGGGGTAAGAGGACTGTATAGGCTGAAGGGGTGCCCTTACCTCTGGCCCAGCTTTATTTTCACAGCATGAAGTACACTGCATTGTCCACTTTCGTACATCCTCCCCCATGTGTGGCCAAAAGAATGATCTCCGTAATGATGCCTCAATTTTATTTGCTCCCATGTGACCACACGAAGAATGGTATTGTTCCCACAGTACACGCTGACATGAAGGCGGGACCACAATCTGATGAAAAATGTCACCAGTTAAAGGATCTTTGATGGCACGCTGCAGAAGGCCCTGGTTTAACTGAAGTCTATCCCAGTGTCTGAGAAGGCTTCGGGCCAACTGTGGCGCTGCAAGTGTCACCTCTTTCAAAGGTTTTGTGTCTTGCTGGAGCCACAGGGCAACAAGTTTAAGTGAGTCGTCCCTCTGCTGGTTGTCGCGCCATTCTGTGATATCATCCAAGTCAGTAGTCACATTATGGGAGGCAACAGTGCTCGGTCTACAGTTCTGCGGAAGTCTGGACAATATGTCTGCGTTTTTGTTTGCTGTACCGGGTCTATATTTGATTGTGAATTGATAATTTGACAGTTTTGCCACCCACCTTTGCTCAACTGCACCCAACTGGGCTGTGTCTAAGTGGACTAGGGGTTGTTGTCTGTGTATGCTGTAAATGTGGCTCCCATCAGGTAGTCTTTGAATTTATCTGTTATTGCCCACTTTAATGCCAGAAGTTCTAGTTTAAATGAACTGTAGTTTTGGTCATTTTTTTCGGTGGGATGCAGACTCCTGCTGGCATAAGCGATGACCCTCTCACGCCCCTCCTGGACCTGAGCTAAAACTGCACCAAGCCCTTCCAGACTGGCATCTGTGTAAAGATGAAAAGGTTTAGAAAAATCAGCATACGCAAGCACGGGCGCACTTAGCAAAGCAGCTTTTAGTTTTTCGAACGCCGCTTGGCACTCTGTAGTCCAAGTTACATTATGATCTTTTTTCCTTAGTGCGGCAGTTCCCCTCAACAGGGCGTGCAGTGGAGCAGCTATTTTGGCAAAGGCAGGGATGAAACGTCTATAGTAGCCCACAAAACCCAAAAAGGATCTAACCTCTTTAACAGTCTGTGGGGGCTTCCACTGTTGGACCACTGTGGTTTTGTCCGAGTCAGTTGATACTCCCTCCTGGCTGACGACATGGCCCAGGTATTTCACTTTTCGTTGAAAGAAGTGGCATTTATGTGGTTGGAGTTTTAGCCCGTGTTTGGACAGTCGTTGAAAAACCTGATCTAAATGAGACAAATGAGAGTCAAAGTCAGGGGAGAACACAATGACATCATCAAGGTATATTAAAAGTGACTCATTTATCAAGCCGCCTAAACATCTATGCATGAGCCGCTGAAAAGTGGCTGGTGCATTACAGAGGCCAAATGGCATTCTTTCAAATTCGTACAAGCCTAATGGAGTTGTAAAGGCAGTTTTCTCCCTGTCTTTGGGGTCCATCTCTACCTGCCAATAGCCACTGGCAAGATCAAGTGTGGAGTACCAGCAGGCTTGTTTTAGACAAGTGAGGGATTCCTCGATCCTAGGCAAAGGGAATGCATCCTTATGGGTTAAAGCATTCAATTTTCTGTAATCCACACAGAAACGCCATGACCCATTTTTTTTCTTCACCAGGACAATAGGAGCAGCCCATGGACTGGAGCTCTCCCTGACAACACCTTGCTTCAGCATACTTTGGAGTAAAGTACGTAGCTCAGGATAAAGTGATGGAGGAACAGGGCGGTACCTTTCTCTGCTTGGTGGTGCTGTTCCTGTGGGGATTTGATGCAGGACTGCACTGGTACAGCCAAAGTCATCCTCACATGCTGCAAAAACAGAGCTCCAGTGCCGCAGCAGTTCATCCATCTTGCGCTGTTGTTCCGGGCTGAGGTCTTCTCCACGTAGAGTGTAAACTGGGTGGTCTGAAGGTGGAGAGGCACATGTAGTTCTAATGTCCACTTCCACGGTGTCTACACCGGCAGCAGTCAGCACAAGGTCTTGTTCAGTGGAGATCTGATCAGCTGAAAGCAGAAAAACAGAGGCAAGTGCCTGCCTTGGGGGAATGGTGACAGGGTAGGGATTTAGGTTTCGAACTCTAACCGGTATCTTACCCCCTTTAAAGCTGCAAAGTGTCCGCGCTACCTGCCACTCTGCCACTCCCATTTCTCCTTCCACCAGAATATCTCCATGGGGAAGTGTCGCTGCTGCTCCCTGGACGTTTGTCCACACTACCATTTCACTTTGAGCTGGAACCTCCACTGTGATGTTTCTTGGCAAGCGAGCTACTCCAATCTTCCCATCAGTTTGTCTGTGCTGGGACACACTATTGCACACTGCAAACGCTCGCTCCCAATGATTATATACTGAGGGAGTCACAGTGACTCTAAAAGCAGTGGCTCCAGGGTGGTTTCCTTGAAACAGAGACTCCCAACAACTAAATATAACATTCATTCCCAGGATGGCCTTGTCTGCACCAAGGCAAGAGTCTTTTACTATAATGGCCCCTTTTTCACACACCTTAACCCCGGCCACTTCAAAATCCAGTACAACATACCCCACATATGGGATTTGTAGTCCATTTGCAGCCTTAAGAGTCAACCATTGCAGTCCTCCAGGACTCTGTACGGGGACATTGTGAAACCATTTGTGGAAAAATGTCTCTGAGAACAACGTCACTTGGGAACCAGTATCTAAAATACAAGGAATTTTAACACCTGCAGCAATAACCTCCACCCCTGGGCATGAGCCAATCATTTTTTCCTTTAACATTTCTGTTACGTTTTCCCCAGCGACCTGCCTCTTGCCTTTTTCTCTTCGAGCGTGACGACGCTGAACCGCTGACCCTCGTCACAGTGCCCCGAGAGGATGGAGAGGGAGACAGCTTCAGTCTGCTCTCCTCTCCCTCCAGGAGCTTGCGGTAGGCGTTGATCTCCATGTCCAGGGCTAGCTTGACATCGAGCAACTCCTGGTACTCTGTGAGTTGTGTGTTCATGCGTTCCCTCAGCTCACTCATCTCAGCCTCCTTCGCCTCCAGAGTGCGCCGCGCTCGGTCTCGCTCTGAGGACAGGCTCTCCTCCAGATCGCGGATACGGTCCTCTGAGGCGGCCAGCTGCTTCTGCAGACTGCCGAGCTGAAAGCCCAGGCTCTCGATGCGGCTGCGGGACTCAAGCACCTCCTCTCGGGCACTGCTCATGGCCTTGTCGCTCAGGTCTGAGGACACTTTAGCATTCTCCAGCTTGGCCTGAAAGGCGTGCTCCAGTTCCTCTTTGTACAGAAACACCTGCTCATCATGCTGCCTCCTCAGGTCCTGCAGAGCCTGAGCCAGTTTGAACTCATAGTCCTGTCTCACTCCAGAATCCACCTCCACGATCCTCTGCTCCTGACGCCGCCGCGACTCCAGAACCTCCTGGTCAAACATGCTCTTCCTGAATTGCAGCTCCTCAGTCAGGGATTGGCAGCGGTTCTCCAGGTCCACTCTCATCAGTGTCTCTGCCTCCAGCTGCCTCTTGGCTACACCATGGCTGTCCTCTGCCTTAGCCAGCTGACCCTTGACGTCCCCCAGCTCAGCCGTCAGGGCAGCACTGTGGCTCAGAGCAGAGGACAGGGCAGCCTCGCTCTGGTTCAGTTTGTCCTCCAAAGCTCCGGCTCGGGACACGGCTGCTGCCAGCTCACCGTCCTTCTTCTTCAAACTCCGGTTGGCCTCATCCAGCTCACTCCGAGCCTTGCCCAGGTCAATCTGCAGCCGGGCCCTCTCTTTGGCCGTCTCATCCAGGACCCTGCGAGCGTCTGCCAGTTCTGCCTCGTACAGAGCCTTCAGACCGCTCACCCCTCTGGAGGAAACTTCCTCCTTCTCCGACACTTTGACCATGAGGCGTTCATTCTCCAGCTCCAGAGACCGCACTCGGTCGATGTAGACGGCGAGGCGGTCGTTGAGCTGCTGCAGGTCCTGCTTCTCCTGCAAGCGGGAGATCCTGGTCGGGGACAGGGGAGTGGAGGCCGCCGGCCGCCCGCCCTCCCTGCTCGGTGTAGCAGTCGACATGATGCTTCTTTAGCGTAGATCCGCTCCTCAGGCTCTGGAACATGCACGGAGAGCGACGGTGCGCGAGACGACGGAAGTCCACAGGAAGAGAAGTACCGGGACACGGCTGAACCACGGCGGGACACGGCGGGACTAGCGGCGCTCAGGGTTTCCAAGATGGCCGGTCCGGAGCCCGCGCACACAGCACAAACACAGTTCCAAAGTTAAAAAGGTTTATTTACTACTAAAAGGGTTTAAAAGGTCCATAGAAAAATTATTTAAAAGTCAACTTAAAACGGAGGACTAATAAAATCAGGGGGAAAACTGTTTGGTAGGGCAAGAGGGGCAATGTCACCAGCAGCAGATGTAGAATCCAGTAGCCTTTAGTAGACACTGTTCCGCGATCTCCAGGTCCTCTGCTATTCCAGTCTCTGCACGTTGGATGGAGGGGGGGGCCAACTTCACGGAGTTCCCGACGCCGTCTCTGCCCAGCGGAGCTACAGGGAGCACATCAGAGCAGTCGGTGGTCGGCACACAAACACACTCTTAAAAACACGCCACAACACACAGTGATGGTTCGTCCCTTCACTTAGCTGAGTCCAAGGCGTATCAGAAATCTCCGCGATGCGCGGCCTCCTCTCCCCGGGAGCTGTCGTCCCTCGGTCCCTCTGACGTCACGGGAATGCCGGCGCCGCGTCTGTCAGTGGAGCTGCAGGAAACACAGAGCCGTCGGTAGCCGCACGTACACAACAAAAGCACCACGCGCCACAGCACACAATCGGGATGCGTCCCTTCACTTAGCTGTCGTATGGGCGTATCATCTCCACTCTGCACGGCCACGGAGTCTCTGGTCTCGGGAGCTGCTGCTCTTCGGTCCCCACGTTCACCGGTGATCAGCTCATCCAGCACAGGTGCAGCCAATTTTTCAAAGTCTGTCCTGATTAAGGTATGCCCTGGGGAGTGTCTGATTGGTCCATTTCGCAGGGGCGTACAAACAAATACCGCTACAATATTCACCACAAAAAACACGCAAAGACAACCCGGCAAAAGCAAACAAACATGAGTCCAACAATTCCCCTTTCCAATGTCCATCAGTCCCTCCCGACATACTGAAGAAAGAACTCTTCAATACATTTTATGTACGACTGGACTCCTTTGAGAGTTTACAGATATTTATGCTCAACTACAACTCATTATGCATGGATTTCCCAAATATGCACAGATTTCTATCCTATGCACACAAATATTTTTCATTCTAGCTCATTCCAGTAGGCCCACGTATGTTTAATATTTACCTTGTGTGTTGGAAAAAAAATGTCAGAGTGCAGGGACGTTTGATAAAAATGGAAATGCCTCTGCTTCGACAATCAGACGTCAATGTCAAAGTGGTGGTATGTCGGAATGGCTATACAGGGCCTTTGGAGCTGCCAGTGCACCGCTGTCCCTACCCTAACGTAAAACACAACCCATAAACTGTCAACATACATCAAATAAACAAAAACAGGACGTCCGGACTCACCGGGTCAAAATAAAATTAGGCTAGGCTAACAAAAAAAGGTAACGTGCGCGCTCCGGGAGAGTCGTGAGATACAGAGAGAGAAGGAGGGCGAACACGCCGGACTCGCTCTATTTAAAGGCTCCTAGGCGGAACTTAACCAGGTGCAAAATTCCAAAAAGATACTTTATAAATATTCAAAAAATAAGAATAACTTAGAAAAACAAAACTGGTAAAAATGCTACAAAATACAGACAATAAAAATATACAGGGGAAAAAAGGTGTACAACATGCTGGTGGAAAAGCAATAGTGTGATACTAATAGTGTGAATTGCTTCAAATGGTATAGAATGTGCCCATGGGTTAAAACAGCACAAGTGAGTCTCAAAACTGTTTGGGAGATCTCAAATGTTAATTTGAAGATGACACAAGTCTTAATGGGGCCAATAACTTATTGCCTTATTAACTGGTTATGAACTGGTAATGAATCCCCGCAAAGCATCAGGACCCGACGGCATCCCCGGACGGGTGCTGAGGGCTTGTGCTGACCAACTCGCCGGGGTGTTCACCAACATCTTCAACCTGTCTCTGAGCCAGTCTATCGTGCCCACCATCTTCAAGACCTCCACTGTAGTCCCCATCCCAAAGACCCCCACAGCATCCTGTCCTAATGACTATCGGCCCATAGCACTCACATCTGTCATCATGAAGTGCTTTGAACGAATCATGAAGAGACACATCTGTGACTCCCTCCCCGACACCCTGGACCCCCTGCAGTTTGCATATAGAGCAAAGAGGTCTACAGACGACGCTATTGCTCTAGCAGTCCACACCTCTCTCAGTCACCTGGAGAGAGGAAACACATATGTGAGAATGCTCTTCATCGACTACAGCTCGGCATTCAACACCATAATCCCCTCCAAACTGGTCTCTAAGCTCACCGCCCTGGGCCTGGGGACGTCCATCTGCTGCTGGATATGGGACTTCCTCACCAACAGGCCACAGGCGGTGAGGATCGGCAGCCACGTCTCCTCCACATTTGTCCTCAGCACTGGGGCACCCCAGGGCTGTGTTCTCAGCCCTCTCCTGTACTCCCTGTTCACCTATGACTGTACCGCCAGGCACAGGTCCAACACCATCCTCAAGTTTGCTGACGACACCACCATCCTAGGCCTCATCACCAACAACGATGAGAGCGCCTACAGAGACGAGGTGAAATCACTGACCAGCTGGTGTCAGGAAAATAACCTCTCTCTGAACGTCAGCAAAACTAAGGAAATGATCGTGGACTTGTAGCGTGTAGACCAGCATCCCCCCATCTCCATCAACAACGCTGAGGTGGAGCAGGTCAGCAGTTTTAAGTTCCTTGGGGTACACATCACTGAGGATCTGTCCTGGACACTACATACAGACACTGTGGTTAAGAAAGCCCGACAAAGACTCTACTTCCTGAGGAAGTTTGGTATGAACACCAGCATCCTCACAAACTTCTACAGGTGCACCATCGAGAGCCTGCTGACGGGCTGCATCACAGTGTGGTATGGGAACTGCACCGCTCAGAGCCGCAAAGCACTACAGAGGGTAGTGCGAGCGGCAGAGGACATCACTGGCAGCAGTCTCCCCTCCATCCAGGACATTTACCACAGCAGGGGTCTGCGTAAAGCACGCAGCATCACTAAGGACCATACTCATCCGGCACAAGGACTCTTCCGTCTGCTACCCTCTGGTAGACGATACAGGAGCCTGCCAGCACGCACAAAAAGACTCAAAGACAGCTATTACCCCCAAGCTGTCAGACTACTGAACTCTGGGTAATACTCTAAATAATACTGAACTCTCAATAATACTGCACTAAACTACCTTTCATTATGCATAATTATGTTTACTGCTGCTGCTCTATATGAATATATCATGTCTGTCACTACCTCACTGTAAATTACTGTTACATGTGCAATAATCAGTGCAATAACCTATGTGCAATATTTATATCATACTATGTGCAATACGAAATCCACATGCAACACTTATACCACACCATATTATGTGCAATCTGTGAAATACTTACACCTTATTTGATCTTGATTTAATCCTACCTGCACCTTGTACATTGTACCTTACTTTTTTATTTTATTACATTTTATTACATATTTTATTATATTGTTTATTATATTGTTTATTATATTGTTTACTTCTTCCCCTGCACTTTGCAACACTTTTTTACCATGTACTATTATTGCATGTTATTAGTACTTCTTGACTATCTTAGCGAGTCAACGGTTCTTCTGATCCTAAGCATTTCATTGCATTGTTGACCTTGTGTTGATTCTGCATATGACAAATAAACAATCTTGAATCTTGAATCTTGAATCTTGGTTACCGTCAACCAAGTGACCCAGGTTGCGTCTGTTAGGGTCTAGGGTCCAGCGTCTCATCAGAGCACGACTGTGTTCTGAGTTATGAACTGGTGATGTACTCCATCTGTGGAAAAAAGCAAATGCTCCAACATTAAAAATATGAAAAAGAAGGATGGTCAAATGAGCGTAAGAGAAGATGTTGTGGAGGGTGGATGGGGAAATACCATAGTATCTACATGTCGTCAGTGTTTTTATGTTATCATTTGTGTTGTACCTCACAGTTTTAAATTGACTTTTATAAAAGTGAATTGCTTAGAACGTTTTAAATGATATGGTCTTATTTTTTTACAGTTACAGTCACCTGTTTCTACAAAAAAAAGAACGTATGAATAAAATCCGCATGCTTAGTCAAGTAGAAAAGATTTGAAATTAGAAGCAAGACAAAGCACTCTCGTCCCTAAAGCCTGAAGCCTCCCTTGGATGTTACTGCAGTTTCTCTGACAGCCGCTCCTGACTGTTCTCTGTGGGCTCAAAACAAGTTAAAAGAGTTCGTCTGGGTAAAACAGCATGTCCAGCGTCTTAGAAACTGTAAAATCATGCACAATCAAAGTCCGATTTGTCATGGATTTTACATCTTAAACAGCCGTTTGCTGCTGATTCAGCACTGGGGTGACAAAATACTGCTGTGCTGATTCTGAAAAATATAATTTGCAGAATGTGCAAAGAGTTGGGCAGGCCAGCTCTGCCAAACAATACCAGCAAAAACAACTATTATACTGCCATACATGCTGCCTGTTTATTGACATTCAAACCTAATTCTTTAAGTGTGCTATTTCAGATCACTCACTCTGACTGTCCATGTGTTTCAGAATGATGAAAAATCAGGACTATTGCCATCCCTATACAAAATAAAATATCTTTTATATTATATATCCTATAAACACTTGTTGGGCACAGTGTTGGGGACTTTACTTTGAAAAAGTAATTAGTTATAGTTATTAGTAACTAGTAATCAGGGAAAGTAACTATTGCGTTACATTTTTGTTTGTTTGTTTGTTTGTTTTAGGGTGCACTCACACTAGGACTTTTGAACCATGCACGATTGCGTAGGGTTCTATGGTTCTATAAAATAAATTCAGCTGCATTAAATATCTATTAAATAGTGAGGCAGATATGAGTCCTGCTGCAATACGTGCTCCTCTGTGAGTTTATGGCTATAATAACAGCGCAGAGGAGTGAGGACAGCTGGAGACGAGGCTGCAAAACTTTTGTAGCTGTCCACATTCCTTACTGAAGGTAGCACAGATTCACTGTGTGTGTTTTAGAGCAGACTTTATTCACTGTTTTTATTGTATGAGTGACATCAGCGCACCTGACAGGGATTATATAGTAAAGTCATGCATGTGTGCCTCCTCCAACCGGGCCAAAGTCGATTGAGTTCACACTGGACAAACATAGCATGCTTTAGGGACGGTTCTAAAGTCCTAGTGTGAGTGCACCCTCACTCTATCTGAGCCGATCATCATTACTTAGGCGGTTATTGTGGAAGAAATTCTCTCGACCTCGTAGAAGGAATACAGGAATCTGGGCTGGTTCAGCAAGGCACTTTAATGTTGATCATCAGGGTATACAGGTAATGATTCTCCGTCTCCTGACTAGGTACAAAACTGAGGTGATTTTATCCTACAGACTAGTTAACCATTACCCCTCATTTAGGACGTTTAGGTATGGAACTTTGTAAAGACAGCGTGTCAGGGGGCACATAACATGGTAGTAAAACACAGGCAAAGTCCAGTTTAGAAGACCACGTCTTCTAGGTTTTTTAACTGAATCAGCATAAATCAGCCATAGTTGTCGTAAACCTCAATCTATTTGTAACTAGAAGATTGATAACACAAGAACAGAACATCAGCGACCTTTGACGTATTACATAACAAAGATTATTTTCCTCACAGTTCCCTCCTTTGATCACATAAACACATGTGATCACACTTACATAGTAGAGTGGCAAGATGCTCCCTCTACAAATAAAATTAATCATCCCAATATAACAATTTAACCTTAGCATTCATAGAGTATAACACATCTCAATGTCTTTATGTCAATATATCATGTAAATCATTGTACAAAACTCGGACGGCAGAATAAGTCACAAGGAGCAACACCTTAGGGCTTAAAATTTAGATCATTTATTTATTCAGCCAGAACTTAATTCGTTCAATTTTGATCAGACTAGATTAATGTATCAGTAAGTCAAAATTACTCTATTAAACCTCTGAAGCAAGGGACAACGCAACAGCCAATTACAATTAAAATAGCAATTGCAGTCACTATGGTAGTGATAATGGAGACAATTGTCGCAGCCCATGGGCCAAACATTTTATGAAACCAACTTGTCCAGGCATATTCAAGTACACCAGAGTTTCTTTAGGCTGTGGGGACAAGGACCTCTTATGGACATGGTCCGGTCCAGTTTTATATAGAACTTGAGTCGGTTTTAAATTCAATGAATCTGTAGGACTTATAGTGAATGGGATAATTAGCATAATTGGCACACACCTAACCATGTTGGAGATAGTATTGCATATAGACGGAAGTCTGCACATAACCACCAAATATCTGCTCGTGAAATGGATTGGTTAGTCAAAAGTGAAAAAATTGTCATAATTGTCAGAAGTAAAAGTCTAAAAGTAAAAGTCTGATTACAAAAATTATTAGTGAAACCCTCAATGTCAACTCTGTTGTCAGTCCTTATGTCTGCGTTTGTGATCGTATCTCTGAGAAAACATGTATACATTACAGTTCCCATTTTCCAAATGGTGGGTATGTCCTTTAAAGTTACAACCAGTAACTTGTCATGGAGTTAATAACACTCATCAGTCCGTTCAAATGATTTTCTAATAAAGAGCTTAAGTATACTCGTCAAGTCCTTGTTATTGGAATATGGTATGGATGCAGTAGTTAGTTGTGGTCTGGCAGTCGAACATACAATACAATCTTCTGTGGTCAGAGTATGGGCCGTATAATGTACTCATTTTAAAAAATGTTTTCTGTCATTTCCAATCCTGTCTCTATTTGTATTGCTTCAGTCAAAGAATTTATTTCATTCACTGGAGCAATCTTATTAGTTACTAATATGGTTATGTGGATATAGCCTTCAAAATTTAAGTTGATTCTCCGATTACATAAAACAGTGGGGATTTTTGAGCACTAGAAACCTATAGCATATATTCCTAAGTCACTAACTTCTGGATTTTGAATAGATAGTTGTATCGCTGAGTAGGGGATTTACTCCCTCTGCAATGCTTTAGATCTGCTTGATAAGATGCCTCATCTTTCCTGATCTTTGTTAGGGTAATTCTCTGCTGTTAATCAGTTCTAAAATCACCTTGGTCTGTATTATGATGATCGTCCGTACTAGAAATTGCTCTGGTATTGTTTGTGACCCTGTGGTCCTCATAATTATTAGCTCTGGTCAGACAAGTGTCTTTACAAACAATTTGGGTATTAAAAACATAATCTATAGCGGGTATGTTTGACATACAGTCCAATATTTCACATACGTCGAATAAAACATTACATGTTTGGCCTTCATAGCAATATTTTTCAATTCTGGAAATTTTAGGAAGTTCCCTTTTTGCCCTTTTTAGTGCTCCTTGTGTCTTACCCATATAGTTGGCTGAGTTGGTCGTGCCGTGAGTGGTCGTTGTGGTTGTCGTGTTGTTTGCCAGCCGTCCGAGATCAGTCTCAGTCAGTAGAATGTATCCCCCATACTATAACAACAGAGAATAATATAATCAGCGTAGTCAAGATTACACATTGTAAATTTAACAAATTATCATAATATGGCCTATACTGTCCTTTTTCTTCTCTATCTCCTCGATCTCCTCCCTTTTTCCTCCCCTTCTGGAGCCTCAGCGACGAAGGGTCGGATGGGGTCATCAGGCTGTTCACTGGTTTCAGCATCCGGTTCTGCATAGGCAGCTTCATCCTGGTTCCAGTAGTCCATTGATGGTTTCTTAAATTCCTGCTGCTTGTTCTTCTTTGAGTTCATTTTGGTATTTCTGCAGTTGGAGTTTCATAGTGGCCAGTTCCAGCTCTTGTTTCTTCTCCTCGGCCTCTTTTTTACCCCTCTGGTACTTGTTTATTTGATGGCTGCAGTGTGCATCGAACTCATCATCAGATTTAGTGTATATGCCCATCACATCGTCCAGAGCGTCTTTCACTGCTTTTGGCATACCTTTCACCAGAGCTGAGCGATAGATGATTGACATTCCTGCTCTGGCATCGATCCGCTCTCCTGTGGCATCATGGTATAGATTAGTGACACGTTGTTTGTAACTGTAGTAGTCTTCGTTGTCTTTCATTTGCATTGACAACAATTCTTCAGTCACGACAGAAGGATAGCGTTGACTGAGTTCTCTCTCCAGCACATCACGATAGTTGTATACACCTTCTTGATCACGCAGTGCATATCTCAAGCTCCTTTCGATAGCTTTTTTGATGTTTCTGGCAACAGTTTCGTCAGCAGCTTTGGTCAGAGCAGCCTGAATATCACCCCAGCAAAGTTGGTCTCCTGCGGTTTGTTTGAAAAGAGCTTTTAGCCATGGTAAGCCACCTTTGGTAAGTCTTGGAAGTGTCAACATCAAAGCACTCCAGTCTTTGATTGAAAATGGCTGATAGACCACAGTTTGACCGTCTGTTCTCACTGGATACACACTTGCTTTTGGCTCTCGTTCCTTCCGCTGGCTGGGAGTATAAACTCCTGTCAATAGTTTGTACGTTGCCCTGGAGGATGAGTCTTCTCCAAATTGGGAGGGCTTCGAGGATGTAGCAGCTTTAGTATCGGGGCTTCTCAGCTTGCCGCTGGTGTAGGGTGAGGGATGGTATGGTCTTGGTGACTTGTGGTAATAATCTCTTCGTTCAATAGGTGGATCGGATAATGGTTGGTACATGTTATCAAGTAGAGAAATCTCTCTGTCAGTGTCCTCATCCCATGCCCTTCTACTTCTTCTGTGTGACCTTCCTCTTCTCTCAGCAGACCCTTTTTCATCTTCGGTGTCACAACAAGAGTCTCTGAATTGTCTATGAGTTAGCACTGAATCTTCCTTTATTTTCTCTTCTTTTTCGGTTTTCTTTAGGACCAAGATAGAAGACAGCTCCTTGGCGTCCTGCAGGACTTTCAGGACTTTTGATTTGCTCGGGCTTGTTTGGGGTCCGCTTCATCCTGGAGTGCTTTATTCAACCAATATTCTGTCAACTGGCCAACCATGATAAAGTGTGAGGACATTTTGTGGTAATTTGTTTTTTAAAGTTGAATTATTTGTTTAGTATACAAATTTTGGGCACAACGTCCAGTTTATGGCTTTTTAGTGAATGTATCGCTATTTTGAGTACTGTGTACTTTTGATTCTACCTTTGGGCTCTAAAAAATTTAATTCTTGGGGGCTTCTCCGTTCTATAGACAGTTCTCTAGAAGGGAGAAGAAATTTGACTTAGATAATTGTAACTTCAGGTTATAATTAGTTTAAAATATTTAATTTAAAATTTTAATCACCTGATTTACGCACATTTTTTCCTTAATTAGAATATGTGTCTATCACGTTTTGTTGTCTGCGGGACGGTCCGAATTGCAGCTATTAAGTTTTAAGCTTCTGCAACAAAGAGAGAGAAGTAGCGTAGAAGTAAACGTAAAATTTTGAAAATAATTATTTTATTAATATTTAATTTAGATAAAACAAAAAAACTCCCAATCTTAAGTTAATTATAAAAGCAATTAGTTTATCCAGTACCTCCTTTAATATGACAGGTGATATAACCTTTTATATTTTCGAATTGTACCCGAAAAAATGAACTGTAATAAATTAAAAATAACCTTGAGCAATTTAAACCTCTATACTCCAATTATTTGTGTTAAATTTTGAAATGTATCTACCTCCTCAATTGTTTTAGTGCCTGATTGCCGATAAAATATTTACTTTAATAATTGCAATGCTGTCAATAGCTTAAACTGTTTCTTATTTATTTATTATTTCGTTCATTGATGGCACCGTGCAAAGAGTAATTCTCACACTGCTCCTTTAAACTCAAACTAGTCCAACTCGTACTGAGCAAACATACAGACCAGAGGCGCTCCGAGCCTGAAGCAACAAAGCGCTTTCTTTAATTCCCACATAACACTCAAAATACAGACTGACACTATCCTTTCCTTGTCCCTAATTTTTCTAATTCCTTTCTCAACTCTTACAACATTAACAAGAACAACAACATTAATAGAGCTAAATTACGGCTGACATATCTTCCCCTGTGACCTCTTGACCTCTCTGCTCGCTGCCGCTCATACACTCACACACACACACACTCAGAGAGACCGCAGGCAAATACAAACACTCATAACAAGATTTATTATTCCCATGAAATTGATTAAGCTAGCAAATCTTTGAGAGCTGAATTTAAAATATTTACAATTGTATTAAATTTAGAATTTATTGGTTTAAGTAAATTACACAATACAAGACTTTTACTTGAGATTTGCCAAAACAAGACAATTTTCAGTAAATAGAAAAATCTCCCGTTTCAGATTATTCTCCAAATATTCCAGGACATGCAATAATTTCAGAGATTTATTCCGAATTTTAAGAACATGCAATTTATTTTTAAGAACATGCAATTTTAAATTACTCAATAAATGCAGAATTATTTGATCCAAGTATCATTTGTAAGATCATGACACTCACACAACCAGAATTTCCACAAACATCTCTCCAATAAATGCCATAATTCTTATCTCTCAACATTCTTCTATCACATTTCATTTATAATCCAAGCTTTCAACAAGACTTTACATGAACCACCATAGCCAATATTTTAACTCAAATCAAAACTCTAAATATCTCTCCATCTCATGTTTGCTCAAACAAGTGCTTCTTAATAATTTAAACCATTTGCAAAGTGCCATCAATTTGAACAATTCATTTATACTGTCTTCCTCTTTAAATCGACACCAAGAAACAAATCTCCCAGGTAATTCTAAATGTGTCATACTCTTCTTTTAATTTTTTCAGTATCTGCGTAATTTTGGTGGAATTAGCCGAACACAGACTTTTCGTTATATTTTCAGCTTTTTCTGTAATCTCCTTTACAAGCTCAGCTTTTAGTTTCAAGTGTATTTCTTTTTCACAAACTTTTGATGACGCTCTCGTAACAGTACTACCAG
This sequence comes from Paratrypauchen microcephalus, assembly GCA_036785185.1. Taxonomy (NCBI): domain Eukaryota; kingdom Metazoa; phylum Chordata; class Actinopteri; order Gobiiformes; family Gobiidae; genus Paratrypauchen; species Paratrypauchen microcephalus. The sequence goes on from JAVJIX010000360.1 coordinate 276,866, forward strand.
ACGGGGAAAATCATACAGAGACAACCTGCTTGTAATTTAGGTCGGTTTTTCCAGGTACAACTCAATTTACTCAATTTCGGTCACATCAGTTTCCTGTACCAAAGTATTATTAATTTCGTCGCAAACAAAATTGCGCATCCCCTATAAGATTGAGTATGCTACGAGTGTCTGTCAATTTGTATCAGTTGCGTTTAGTTGGACAATTGACCTTCGGCCAATTCTACAGAAGCAAGTGACGTCATGTTCTTCGAACTCTTACTTCTGCATCCTGGGTGTCTTGAGAGCTTAAGGCAATCAAAAACACCAATAATGTTACTTTTGGAATTCCTTTTTTTGTAAACTCAAATTAGGAGTTTTTGTTTTTTCTTTTTGTGTAAAGTTTAACCACAAAAGTGTTTTTCTTACAAAATCCGCTTTTTTCTCTCTTCGTGCAAAGCAATAAACACGGAACTTAATTAATAACTTTGTTTTTAATCACGCTTTATCAAATTTAAAGCTTAAACGCTCACTATTATTTTGATTCTACGCTCCTTCTTTTCTCACGTGTTGGCGTATAAACACGGACTTTTTAATTACTGATTTTATATTGTTTTAAAATTACCACTTAATTTATTACAAAGGTCCCTCACAAAACATCACATATAATCTTGGTTTTGGCCAATGTGACAGATATTCTTTGAAAAAGGCACTGCCATACCGTTTTGTGAAGCGCTTCTGGATGCGTTGTTTCTCAAAGGGGCCTTTGGGGAGACGACGGCCTGGTCCTTTCTGCATAGTTCTTTCACGTCTGGGTCACCAAATTGTGGAAGAAATTCTCTCGACCTCGTAGAAGGAATACAGGAATCTGGGCTGGTTCAGCAAGGCACTTTAATGTTGATCATCAGGGTATACAGGTAATGATTCTCCGTCTCCTGACTAGGTACAAAACTGAGGTGATTTTATCCTACAGACTAGTTAACCATTACCCCTCATTTAGGACGTTTAGGTATGGAACTTTGTAAAGACAGCGTGTCAGGGGGCACATAACATGATAGTAAAACACAGGCAAAGTCCAGTTTAGAAGACCACGTCTTCTAGGTTTTTTAACTGAATCAGCATAAATCAGCCATAGTTGTCGTAAACCTCAATCTATTTGTAACTAGAAGATTGATAACACAAGAACAGAACATCAGCGACCTTTGACGTATTACATAACAAAGATTATTTTCCTCACATTATCTCCCCTAAGGGAAAAAACACACATTTGCAGCACCTGTGACTGTGTGAGCCAAGTCAGCTGACAGCTTAAGTGAGTAGCTTCAGTAAAGCGCAGTAATGGGGTTGTAACGATAGAAAAAGTAATAGTTCGATTACCCGTTACTGAAAAAAAGGCATAGTAATGGCACTATTCCCATCACTGATCTTATAACAGGAAGATGGAACCCATGTATAGAGACATGTTTTTAATTGATTCGATTGCTGATTTTATTGTACTTCACTGATGCAACATGGCAATTTTTTTTCTAATGCTTGTAATCCACTACTTTCTTAATTCTTAAAGTTACTAAAACTGTATTGTACTTCAAGAATTAGCAACAATGAATCTTAGTTTATTCCAAGTGCATATTTTAAATAGAATACAAAAGGTAATTCAGTTCCCTGTATAACCTGCAAAAATGCTGTTTGAGCTCAACAGACTTTTACCATATTTATTTAGTAATACAAACTGGGATTTTGTAAAGTCTCGGGATATAGCACCTGTTTGTGCAACTCTAAACTTGAGGAGGTGGAACTAATCCTCCCTGCCGTTCCGAGGGGACATCATTTAGCTTGAGACAGCGGTGACACACAGGTGCATACAGAGCAGTGTGGCAGATAGCGGTCAGGAGTGACATTTGCTTTTGGTTGTTTGGAACACTCTTAAAAGCTGCTACTGGGGCTCTTCTTTCTCTGAGCTTTCCCTGGAGTTGCATCAGAGCAGCGATGGCAGGCTCTGATCAAACACAGTGCTACGCAAGGCTATAGCACAGCCTTTTATACGACTATAATAGAAGAGTCTTATACTGTATAAGCAACACTTTTTTTCTTTGCCCTCCCACATCATTAGCAGTATTTGCATTGTAGCTGTTTAAACATACAGAGGAGACTGAAGCACAGATGGATGGGACCACACTGAAATGGATACAATTAGGGCTAATATCATCTTATAAAGTCAATGTTATTTGCCAGCTGCGCAGTTTGAGATGACTCCCTTTGCCAAGAAGCTTTTGATCATGGTTAACAAAAGCGAGTTAGGGCTTGAACTTCGTGGTTTTGCTGCAGTGGTCCAGAGTGGAGCTAACACTACCTCTCAGTTTCAAGAAGTACATTTAAAATACATTATTTTCCCTATAGAGTCTAAACAAAGAGAGGAAAAGCACGCCTGATTTAACTTGCAATCTGTCTGAAATGTTAAATAACATTTACAGAAAGACATAAAACTTTTTTTTTTAAATAATGAGGTGAGCAGGACTGTTACCTCTTCAAAATGGTGTCCATGAGTTACTCCTCCTTCTTACCTATTCACTATTGGATTACTAATGTTACAAATAATATGGTTTTACATGCAATGTTGTATTGAGCAGTGAAGCAACAGAATAATTCATGTGTGTCATTTGACCTGGAAATTCAGATATCTTACAAATATGAGTTCTGTGAAACAATATTTTGTTTTTCTGTGTACCAACAGCTCTGGAAAAAATAAGAGACCACTGCATTTTTTTCTGAAATCAGCATCTCTACATGTATTACAGCCATTCTATCCCAGCGTCTGTTGAATTCCAACACAAACACAAAGCTGAGCTACTTCAGTTCTTGCACCAGGAGTGGAATAAAGTCACCCAAAAACAATGTGAAAGACTTGTGGAGAGCATGCCAAGACGCATGAAAGCTGTGATTAAAAATAAGGGTTATTGCACCAAATATTGATTTCTGAACTCTTCTTAAGTGTAAACATTAGTGCGTGAAAAGTCCCTCAGTCGTCCAGGTAGAATCCATGATAACAGGAGAAGTTCAATTTGTCAACTGGACAAAGTTTGTTTGGTTGAAAACGTTTCGCCGCTCATCCGAGAGGCTTCGTCAGCTCTAATAAGAATACTGGTAAGACACTTGCTTATATCTTGCTGTAGGGAGGAGCTACCTAGCTAACTACTTTCCGGAACTATCTCATTGGTTTCCGTCTTTTGTTTCTCTGGCGTCTAGCTAACGATCCCTATTCATCCCTACACGCCTGTTTTTCACACCTCTGGCCCTGACCTGGCTAGCCCTATTGTTTCCCTGTTTGCTTGATCTACGCTTAAGAATGGAATTGTAGATGGGATGCAAATTATGTCTGACTCCACCATTTCTGTTCAGAGAAGGATTCCCCTTTTTGACAAAAATAGCCTCTTTAACTCCCCTCTCAAACCAATTCTTTTCCTTGGCTAAGATCTGAGCCTCACTGTCCCCAAATGAATGACCCGTGGCTTCCAGGCGAAGATGTAAACATTAGTATTATGTTGTTTTAAAATGAATATGATCTTGATTCTTTGCATTGTTTAAGGTCTGAAAACATGTATCTTTTTTGTTATTTTGACATCATTTTCTGCAAATAAATGGTCTAAACGATAGTAATTTTATTTGGAATTTGGAAGGAAATGTTATCAGTAGTTTATAGACTCAAACAAAAATGTGACTTTTGCCCAAACACATAAAAATCAGAAAAATCTGAAAAAGTGATACTTTTGCAGTTGTCTCTTATTTTTTCCAGAGTTGTATGTACTTCTAACTTGAACTTTCTAACTGAGTAAAATTGAATAATACAACCAACGGGAGGAAAGTAATAGGTAGTCTATAGTTCTGTAGTGTTCATCTATACATTTTCATTTGATTAATGAATGCAGACTTGTTGGTGTAATTGCCAAGAGAAATATTGAAAAGGTCCAGGCATCCATTGACCACATGAGACAGGGACTTGACCTTGCCTAATGTGCAAGAAAACCCTGCTGAGTCAGACCATTGTGGGAAACGTGCTGTTTGTGCATTCATATATTCAGGAGATGCCAGCCTTTTTCTTTTGTTGTGCGTGCATTTGTTCTGAACCCTAACATTTTTGACAGAAACATCAAATAACATAAGATTTATTTTGAAATTATTGTAAAATGAAACCAGATTCATAAAGGCGGACAATTAAACTTTTGTGTCCACCTGCTTGTTGTTAGAGGGATTCCATTTCTGTGCTCTATTACTTTGCTTAGAATGCTCCAGGTGGCAGACTTGCAACAAAAAGTGCCATAGTCATAGTCATAGTCATAGTTTGCTTTATTGTCGAAAAACAACCATATGTACATGTACAAAGAGTGAATTCAAAATTTCGTTTCCCCACTAACCAGGCAGGAAAGTGATAGAGTGGGCTAGGGGAGGGGCCGCTGTGCTTGCGCGCACCGCCGACTGGGAGATGCAGAGTAGAAAAGATGCAATTACAATCAATGACAATTATACACAACATGTAATGACAGAAAAACAATTGGATAGGTAACATACAGTGATCTTTTTCTTTGGCAACAAGAAGGAAGGGTGGGCAGGGGTCAGATTCAGAAATCAATGAAATTGATTGAAACCGAGAGCAGAGAGCAGACCTTTCTAAAAAGACAGGGAACATTTTACTTAATCATGTCAGTATGAATAGTCCGAATAGTGTGTGCCATGTTTTTGTAGAGCCAATGATAACAAGCCACATCTGTGGCCTTGGGAGTGTTCTTGCAAGGAAGCCAAGTCAAAACACAGATAACCGTGGAGACAGATTTCCGCAGGAGACATATTTTTACAATGGGATTAATTTAGCATGCTGAAATACATTTTAGAGACCCAGGTGAGCGAGCAATTTAGCTTGAGCCCTGGTTCTGCCAAACCCCCATTTTCATATCCCCATGAAGATTTGTGAAAGATCTAATTAGTTCCTCTTGGCGAGCAGACTGCGCCGCGTTGCTTTTACCCAGTTCTGTAAGCATGCCCGTGATGATATCCATACGTCGAGATGTTTCCTTCGGTTGAAACCCTTCCAAAAGGTCCTCAACCTGTGCCACTTTCTGATGTACTCCTCTCACGAGATCTCCCACGGCTTCACAGTGGCTCGAAATTGCTGCAGAAAGCTTGGGGGACTCTTTACTTGCTGCCAGCTTACAAATTTTGCGATAGATCATGGACAATCCCAGGCCAATTAACAGATGTCCAGCTATCAGAAATCCGAATACATAAATATCCTCCACATCCTCCAGGTACATTGGTGCCAAACATACGACTTGCCATGCACGATATGAGTCCCTCGCATATCCAGCAGCAAAAGTATCATCGGGACACACCGCTTCTCCCGGAGCGGCACTATCAATTGTATCAATTGCCATATTGCCTCTTTAAGCTCAGATATATTATTGGTCAGATTTTCTGCATACAAAAATGCAAATCAAGAAAAGACACAATTTACATTTAATACAGATATCCAGGAGGTTCAATAAGGTTCAGGTACACATGACAATATAGTCAATATAGTCTCTCTCTCTACAAGTGTAGTATAAATAAACACATAAAGAGTGCACTCAGTTCAGATGCTGAGATGCAAAGTCTTTTTACTCTTTTATAACATTTATAACAGAATAACCAGGAAGTGGTTGGGTAGCTACTCATCTAAACCTTTAGCCCTGCATATGCAAGTAACCATGTCAACAGAAACTGGTCAGAAAAGCAAGGTCTACACTGAAAATAGTGTAAAAACCTAGAAGTAAGTGAAATAGACAGGTACATGAGGAGGTCTTGGTCAGACTAGTCTCCACTGACTGTTAGGCTTTTTTAACCTCAATAAGTCAGAAGATTAACACTGCAACAGGCTCTGAGGTATTCCAGTGATAAATAAAGTGACTTTTGATCTGCCTTCCTAGACCTCAACATCAGAAAAGCACTGTATTGGTGTTATGTAGAAGTCTTTTGGTAAAAATGAAAATATTGAAAATTAAAATAATTTCTGAAGTTGTGCAAAGTCTGAAAATGTTTTTTTTTTTTTTTTTTTAATCTTGTCAGCGAAGAACACTCAGCTGGATTTCAATGGAAGTTCTAACCCCAAGAGAAACTTCTAAACAATCATTCCTCCTGCCATCACTAACTAGGACAGAGTGAGATTTCCCATTATGCTGTGCCCTTGACATGTGTCCTTGTGTTGAGAATTCATTTTTCTGTTCACCAACAACTGTAAGCAAAAGCACAGACACAAGCCCTGCAGACTATCCAGTATTTATGTCATGTCTGCTAATTATGCAGACATTCCTAAGGCCACACTCAATCAAATGCTCAATGAATTTCAAGTGAAGACTTTCTTCTTAGAAAGAACTCAAAGCAAGGATTTAAAAAATGCATGTTTACTTTGGAATAGATATTATATAGATGTTTCTGTCTGCTGTATTTTGTACCACTGTATATCCTCTTTTCGCTAAAAGCGTTTGGAACCAATGATTGGAGAGTTCAAACAATATATCTCATTGATTGGTCAAAGCGTCATATCAGGAGAACAAGTCAAATAAATCAAACTTTAGTTAAATACGGTTGAGAGAAAAGCACATGAGTCTTACCCATCCACAAATGGAGAAGGATCTTCCTGGTAAAGCTAGTGAATAACCCCTATTTTGTTGTTGTTGTTTTTTAACATTAAATAAAATAAACTGAAAATAAAATGTATCATATACCACAATAAAAAAAATGCAATGAATCACTTATTCATAGACCAACCAAAACATTATCAATCTGGCAAGAGCCAGGTTAGCCATTCATTCCTGTTGGTTCTTTACCACACTCTCTACTAGTACATCTTTATACAGGTCTGGACTGGGACAAAAAAAATGGCCCTGGCATTTTTGGCTTAGACCAGCCCCTCATAATTAGTCCTGGTTCAGACCTGATTTAGACCCGATTAGTCCTGGTTTAGTCCTGGTTCAGACCTGATTTAGACCTGATTTAGTCCTGGTTCAGACCTGGTTTAGTCCTGGTTCAGACCTGGTTTAGTCCTGGTTTAGTCCTGGTTCAGACCTGGTTTAGTCCTGGTTCAGACCTGGTTTAGTCCTGGTTCAGACCTGGTTTAGTCCTGGTTCAGACCTGGTTTAGTCCTGGTTCAGACCTGGTTTAGTCTTGGTTCAGACCTGATGTAGTCCTGGTTTAGTCCTGGTTCAATCCTGATTTAGTCCTGGTTTAGTCCTGGTTCAGACCTGATGTAGTCCTGGTTCAGACCTGATGTAGTCCTGGTTCAGTCCTAAATTGTGGGCCGGTCTCTAAGTAAAAAAAAAAAAAGAAGGGCATCGGCCCCTAGGACTGTCGGCCCACCGGGAAAATGCCCGGTATGCCCAATTACCAGTCCAGGCCTGTCTTTATATCAACTGCAAGACGGGTCTGGTATATACAGTGGTACCTCACCTTACGAAAGACCCTACATACGAAAAATCCAAGTTACGAAACGCCTTCACGTCAAATTTTGGTCTCTAGATACAAAAGAAAATTCAAGTTATGAAACGCAAAATCTCAAAAATTCAATTAATGCGCGCTCAGATGCACACCCCAAAACGTAAATACACTTTATCAACACAGACGGGGTTAGGTTCCAGAGGTGGCCCGCGGTGGGAGAGGTCCACGAGGTAGGACAACTTTGTATTTTGCAATTTGTATTTTAGGGCTGTAAATGCCTCACCACACACATTCTACGCTTTTCTCAGACTGGAGTTGGGCTTTTTTCGCATTTCTCTCTCGTTTGAACACTCGAACTTTCATAGATTTTCAATGGAATGTGTTGATAGTGAAGCGTGGGGATAGACACGGCTCAATATAGCGCCGAACGCGCGAGGGGAGCGGAGACACAGGATTACTATCGCAACAACACATCATCAGTAGGGTAAAACTCACCTGTCTCACGACGGTCTAAACCGAGCTCACGTTCCCTATTAGTGAGTGAACAATCCAACGCTTGGTGAATTCTGCTTCACAATGATAGGAAGAGCCGCCATCGAAGGATCAAAAAGCGACGTCGACACGGCGCGAGATGGAGCCGTGGTGCCCGTGCCTCCCCCTCGGCGCCGCGGGCCTGTGCGGCTCGGCCCGCCCGCGCGGGGTGATTTTATCCTGGTCTGGTCCCGGTTTGGTCCGGGTCTGGACCTGATCCGGTCCTGGTTTAGACCTGGTCTAGACCTGGTTTAGTTCTGGTCTAGACCTGGAAGTCACATAGAACCAGAGCCCGCCCGAGCGAGACCCCGCGGTCTTGCCCGCCGATAGAGCACCTTTCTCGGCCTGTTAGCTCACAGTGTCAGCCCCCCGGCTCTGGAAGTCACCGAAGAACCAGAGCCCGCCCCGCCCCGCTCTTATTCCCGCTGAAAGAGCGTCTTTCTCGGCCTCTTAGCTCTAGCGCGGAACGCGCAAGGAGCGCGGAGACACGAGCAACGCGCTCCTCCAACGGCACTGCCATGTCTCGGGATAATCCTGGTTTAGTCCAGGTCCAGTCCAGGTTTAGACCTGGTTTAGTTCTGGTCTAGACCTGGTTTATTCCAATCAGGACGCAGAACACAAATGTTACACTATAAAAAAAAGTTACACTATAAAAAAAAAACCTTGGAACGGATCAGGCCTTTTCCATTGAAATAGCTACTCAACTTACGGAAAATTCACGTTACGAAACCACTTCTGGAACAAATTAATTTCGTAAGGTGAGGTACCACTGTACTTTGAGTACTTGCAGATTACCTGCTACACCATCTACCTCAACTGCAGTGCATATTTGACCAAAGCAGCAATGTTTCATGTGAGCTAACACAAGAACAAACATATAATGACCTGAAAACCACTCCAGATCGCTGCAGTGTCCAACAAAAATAGACTTGTAGATTCTTTCCGCAGACCCGGAACAATTTGAACAGAGTGCCTTAGCTTCATATCCAGGCACTCCTCCCACACACTGGTTTCGTTATGTTGATGATAATTTCACAAAAATCAAAATTCAAGATTTGGAACCTTTTACTGCACATATCAATTCTGTAGATCCTAATATCAAATTCACCTGTGAAGATGCTAATGATAACACATTGGCATTCTTAGATTGTGCAGTAACAATAGGACGAGACCGGGGACTCCAGGTAGAAGTCTTCAGGAAGCCCACACACACAGACCAATACCTGCTTTTTGACTCACACCACCCACTGCAGCACAAACTAGGTGTTATTCGGACATTACAACACAGGGCCCAAGTGGTTCCCACAAGCACAGAGGGTAAGGAGAAAGAAGAACAACATGTGCAGGAAGCCCTCTCTGTTTGTGGATATCCTAAATGGGCTGTCAACAAAACCAAGAGAGACAAGGGCAAGAAACAAGACAACAGAGAATCCGAACCCAGGAGGAATGGGGTAGCGATTCCGTACCTGGCCGGCGTTTCGGAAAAACTACAGAGGATTTTCAGACAATATGAAATCCCAGTTTATTTCAAACCCACAAACACTTTAAGACAAAAACTGGTCCACCCAAAGGACAAAACACCGAGCCACAAACAAAGCAATGTGGTCTACTCCATTCAGTGTAGTGAAGACTGCAGTGAGCGCTATATTGGGGAAACCAAGCAGCCACTTCACAAGAGGATGTACCAACACAGGCGGGCGTGCCAGAGTGGACCGTCATCTGCCGTACATCTTCACCTAGAAGCCGCGGGCCATTCATTTGAGGACAGTGAGGTTCAGATCTTAGCCAGGGAAAAGAACTGGTTTGAGAGGGGAGTTAAAGAGGCTATTTTTGTCAAAAAAGAGAATCCGTCGTTAAACAGAAATGGGGGAGTAAGACACAACTTGTCTCCCATCTTTAATTCGATTCTCAAACAAAGAATCATTAGGACAGACAAGCCATTGCAGAGGGGTGGAGAGGGTCGTTGTCTTGAATAGGGAATTGGACGCCAGAGAAATTTGAAATACAAAGAGACAGATGAGCTGATGGTTTCAGAGTTGTTTCAGTGTAGTGAGTGGGCTGATAGATATGCTAATACAAGACGCCAGAGTAATTCGTAAAACAAAAGAGAGTAGCGGGGATAGGTCAGAGCTTTGTTCAGGGAAGCTAGCTCCTCCCTTGCAGCTAGATATAAACAGGGTCGAACCAGCATGAGGGCCAGAGCTGACGAAGCCTCTCGGATGAGCGGCGAAACGTTTTCAACCAAACAAACTTTGTCCAGTTGACAAATTGAACTTCTCCTTTGATCATGGATTCTACCTGGACGACTGAGGGACTTTTCACGCATCTTTAACAAGGATCCATTGGAGGGCAAGTCTGGTGCCAGCAGCTGTGGTAATTCCAGCTCCAATAGCGTATCTTAAAGTTGCTGCATTTAAAAAGCTCGTAGTTGTATCTGCTCGCACTCCGCTGAGGTTAGTGCAGCAGGGCATAGAGGTCAGGGTGGCATGCCAGAGGTCAGTGTCACAGGGCACAGAGGTCAATGTGGCAGGGCACAATGTGGTAGGAAGAATTGGTTCTAATAGCTTTCTAAGTATTGTAGGTCCTGCTTGGGGTCAGTGTGCGCCCGAAGTAACACATACTATTGTAAACATTTTTAAATCATTGTCTGGAATAAATGAGCCAAATTACTCGCTTAATAATGTTGTTCTAAACAGAGGCTAATTTCAAAGTTCAACAGCAGTACTTGTTTGGAACATTTGAAGTATTGTTGACTGCAATTTTGCTAAACACAATTAAAGTCTAGGCCTATACAAATTAACATCAGCTCCTTTGTTGATTGTATTTGGACTTCTAACAAGGACCGTACGGAGATAGCTGGGTGTTTTTCATTAAGTCTGCTGCTGAAATGGGAACAGAGGGCTGAGTCTTTAACACTTGGCCCACGTAATTGAGTGGAAAGAAGGCCAATGTTTTAGGATTGGTCCCTGCCCCTTCGGACCAAGTATGTGGTTCTGCTGTGTAATTAAGTAACACTGATTGCCATTTTAATGACTTCCTCCTAGTTCTCGATGTATTGACATTTAGTTGGGTTAGCAGCGTATATGTATGTGTGATGTGCTTGTCAATCCCTGTGGGGCCTGTAAGGAGGATACTGGCTGAGACATTGCTGCAAACTATATGAAGGTGAACATTATTATAAGATTGCCTGAAGATTTGTATTTGAAGATCTACAGAAAATGAGCAGTAATGATGCTTGCTTGTAAGTATTGGGACTATGTAAGTCTGGGAAATGCATTTAGTTCAGCCATTACTGTTTGTCTCCATGTTGTTTGGCTGCCTTGCGTAAATGTAAAGATTTTTGAAGAAACGTGATTACAGTTCCTTGGGCCTGTGTCATAACATTACTTCTGTTCCCATGAGTTATTTCACAACTATATTCTTACAAAACTTCATAATGCCACATACAATGTTAAACGTTTTCTACAAACTTCTTGCACCTTGCCAACAAAACAGGAACTATCTTATTTACACAAGTAAGTAGAACAGTTGGTAGGGTATTTGTCCACTCATCTGAAAGTTGTTAGTTGTATTGTAAATATGTACATAATGCAGTCTTTAGTGTTCTGTAGATCTCCACACATAATACAGGAAAGAATTCTTGATATATTCTCCAACTATATAAAAGCTACACTGTGAGCACATTAAGATTTCCAGAATAAAATGGCCTTTCTGTGGCCTCTCTGGGGAGTCTAGGTGCCATTCGCAACTTATTATGAGACCGGATCCTTTTCATTGGCCATGTAGGCACCTGTGATTTCTAACTCCCCCGCTTCCTTCTCCTTCACACACTTTCACACTGTATCAGACACAACATGTTTCCTTATAGCATATTGCAGCTCTCTATATCTGGAGCTCTTCCACCAGCTATATAAAGACAAAGAAGACTTGCACTTTGAAAACAATATTTCAGCTCAAATGTGTGAAAAAGGTAAAATGCAAGACTCCCAATCAGGCAGCCCTTGGGAGCCCCTTCTTACTGGAGAGTGTTTTTTTTTTTTCATCAGAACGTGGATGTGATAGTTGCAGTTGGTTATTTAACTAATCAATCAATTACCATCTGTTTGTTTTATTTACTGGAAAAACTGTACACCGGGAGTCTTTGAAGGTCTATTAGCACAATTAAACAACAACCCGAAAAAAAAAGTTGTCGTAACAAGTTGAAGTTGTTAGATGCATATGGGCAGAAATATGTGCCACCAGAAACTGAATTTGAATCACATAATTTGAAATTGTATTTTTTTAATTTTGGGCAGAAATATGTGCCACCAGAAACTGAATTTGAATCACATAATCTGAGATTGTATTTTTTAATTTTAAATTGTATTTTTTTAATTTGAATCATTGCATTGAAAAATTGAATCTGAATAGTACCATTTGAAATTTAATTTATTAGTTTGTAACAGGAATCTAATAAAAGCTCTCTCGAAATCTTTCTCGAAATTCAAATTCAGTTCACAAAATTCAAATTCAAGTTTACTGTGACAAACATCCTGGTATTTTAATGATGAAGGAAGAGCAATCGAGCTCAGATATACAGGACTCCTCTGTCTGCTGCTACACCGAGACTCGTAAAAACTTTTCAGTACGGCCCGAGTCTGATCCCGAAGGCGAAGAAGAAGTTGCAACTCAGCGGCTACAGCAGGACGTCTCTGAGTGGTTAGTTTGAAATGTTAATGTCTGGAAACAATACTTTCGTTAGCTTGTTTATGTATACTGTTACGGTTAGCATGTAGACAGCATCTAGCCTATGTTGTTAGCTTTTCATGTTGCTCTGACTGAATGACTTGACTATATGCAGGGCTCTCAAGTCTCACGCATTGAGAGTGTGACACACGCAATTCGACGTGTTCACACGCTCACACGCCACACATGGCATTTCTCACGCTGATTTCTTTTTTTTTTTTTTTTGTGCCCAGAAAATCGGTCTGTGTGGGTCAGTTTATGCAGGCACCGCGTGTTTTCAGCGAAAAAAAACTCTCCCCCTCCTCCCCGTCCCGCTCCCCGGAAAAAAATCAGCCAATCAGAAAATAGATTGTTCTGTTGTTGGGCAGACTGTAGAGTGTAGTTTCAGCTGCTAAGTCAGTTTGTTTTATCATCACTGCGGTGATGATAAAACAAACTGAGAACCATCAGGTAATAACTTCATTTATATCACACGGCATTTCTCACACAATTCAAGCCCCCCCCGCTCCTCGGAAATTACGCAGTCTCACGCACGACCCCGCTCAAAACTTGAGAGCCCTGACTATATGACTATGTTTACAGGCACTTAATATCGCAAATATAAGGCTTATCCCGTTTTTGATCGAATTTTGGACACAGTGTTTACATGAACACAGAGTAATGGGGTTATTGATATCCCGGTTTACATGAAAAACACTAGTATACTGATGTGTTCTCTGTACGTGTGTAACCTGTTTACCAACAACAATGTTCTAACATGTGCCCAAATATAAAGCCAGGATACTTAAGTGCATGTAAATAATATTTACATATTATACATATTATGTATGTTGCACCTCAGAAGTGTGCACCTACCCCCCTTTTGCTATTTTTTCTTGCACTACGTTATAAATCTATGTAAATAATCTACATACATGTCTGCACTGGAGAATGGGCTTTTAATTTCATTGTGCATATGTACAGTAATAATAGAAGGCATTCTAATCTATTCTATGACTATTCTGGCTCATATTTAATGATAAAGTTCTCTATGCTCACGTATATTGACGTCATGTTCACCCAGGACTTCTGAAGATTTACCATCATCACATCTGTCTGTATTACCTTATGTTTACCTGAAGATTTACCAATTTCTACCTATATTTTTTGGATAGGTGCCACTGGAAATTGTGCTACCATGCCCTCAAAAGCTGCTTGGATATCTCAGGTAACACTTTAATTTGAAAACAACTTTGTATCTTCATTTGACAACTACTTATGCCTAAAAATGACACCATTTCTAATCCTAATTAGGTTACTAGAAGACTACGACAGGTCGAGGGACAGCTCAGATGTGTGGTGGACCATCCTGGATTGGAGCCTGTCTGCCTCAACGTGTACTCTCTGCAAAATGCTGGCCAAATATACAGAGCTGACTGTGGTCCTTTACTATTGAGAGGAATACACCAGTACTTTTTTACAGAAGTTAATAAAAGAATAAATAAACTGTTGACAGTTAATTCTACCCACAAATCTAGAGCCTTGTGCCTTTTCATTCAATGGTGTAGACAGTGTAAAGATAATGTAAAGATTTATTTACATCACAGGGGAAAAAACTTTGAAAATTGTTAGAACATAAGCATTGAAGATGATCCATAGGAGCATAGGAATATTTGCAGAAGAAGAACACAAACCAATGATAATCTTTGCAAATATCTAAACTAAATATCATTTTGATTGTCATCTCTCCCATTACTCATTTGTGAGCTGGGGCTGGGGCTGGGGCTGGTACTGCAGAATCTGGGTCCTTATTCCAGCTTGTGTGGTCCTACGCATCCGGTCAGAGTTGATGTGCTGGTCTGTGTAGAGAAAATAATGACAAATTAGTACTCCATTTATTACTTTGTATATACTTCAGGTGCAAGTTGTAAGAAGATGTGTAGTGTATGTGTAGTGAACAACATTAATACTTCAATATACCCATTATGAAATTACATCATTTATTTGGTTACACATTGTATATTTTACACACCTCAAAAACTCATATTATTAATTTCATGTGTTTCAGAATCACACATTTCAGAATCATGTGTGAGGGGGAAACTTTAGTGGGCCTATGCAGATTTAGGAAGAATTAACAGGCACATCTCATCAGTAAAATGCTACAACTTCTGAATAATATTCAAAATAAAATGTTATATGTTCACATAATAACACCAAAGGTTTACAAGAGATGAATTTGTCTATTTTCACTGGGTAAACCCTCATTTGAAGTGTAACAGATAAAGACTTCTACCAGTTTCTACCAGTAACAAGCCAGACAAACATATACAGCACAGACACAAAATTATGTAGTTTTACAGTTGATTTACTTGTTCGGTGTCTGTAGCTGATGCGGCGTGGAGAGTTGGTACTGACCCAAGCTTCAGTTTCAGTTGATTTGCAAGTCCATGTCGTCCGTGTTTGGCGCAGACATACAATGTTTTAGGTATTCGTGTCAGCACATTTCCACAGAAAAATTAAACCACAGCTGTTTCAAAGGCTCGGATAAAGCTAAAACATACTTTGTTCTTCATCATCAAATCCAGGGACAGAACAGTTGCCGTGTTTCACTCGTTTCAGCGCTATCACGTCTCCCCAGTAAAAACAAACTGCAGCTAGGTAGCTAGTAGTTAGCAGGTAGTTGCTAGCAGCTCGTAGCTCTTTTGTGCAAGGGCCGGTCCAAATTCTGCCGTCATAAGGGGAGCTTGTTCCAACCCGCTGGTTTGAGCTGTCTTTTTTTTTTTTTTTTTTTTTCAGCACCAAACATCTGCGCTCATAGAAATACTACATAATATTTCAGTAGGCTATCACAAGCTCCTGTAGCCCTGTATATCTGAGCTCGATTGCTCTTCCTTCATCCTTAAAGTACCAGGATGTTTGTCATAGTAAACTTGAATTTGAATTTTGTGAACTGTATTTGAATTTTGAGAACTGAATTTGAATTTCGAGAAAGATTTCGAGAGAGCTTTTATTAGATTCCTGTTACAAACTAATACATTCAATTTCAAATGGTACTATCCAGATTCAATTTTTCAATGCAATGATTCAAATAAAAAAAATACAATTTCAAATAAAAAAATACAATTTCAAATTATGTGATTCAAATTCAGTTTCTGGTGGCACATATTTCTGCCCATAGATGCACTCCTTGACGAACAATCAGCCAACACAGTTAAATGCACAAACAAAATGGCAAGGGTCCATTGATAGTTTTATTAAAAACCCTGATCCATTTGTTAAAAGCCTGGAAAAGTCATGCTGTCATTGGATAAATGTATATGTCCGCCCTCCCACAACAATGGTAGGGGGCTTACTTAGCAACAAAATGTACTAGCTGTCAATCAAACCTGTTAACAATGCTAACGGGAGCGACCTTGGGGAAATTGGTCCGTCATTTATATGTTCATATCTAGGGATGGGAATCGAGAACCGGTTCCGTGTGTTTCAATTCCACGGAATCGATTAGCAGTTTATCTAATGATTCTCTTAACAATTCCAGCCAGCACGAATTACGCACAAAAGTGGTGAGTGGAGTTTATATACTATTTTCGCATGACGAGAAGAACGAGAAGAGCTTGTTTTTCGGCGTGTATAAATCAACATATTTTCCCATGCTTGTGCGCCAGCCAATCCCGTTGCGAGAAGCACTGAAGGGGGTTTCCCCTGTTCGCGTATCAGCTGTGAGGAGCTCCTGAATATGTAAGCGGCACTGCAGGACACTAAAGGACATGAAAATTGACTTTTAACTTCTACTTGGACACATGACACATTCGGGAGACCATCCGGACAGGTTCGGGACACGTCCGTTTCTCCGGAGCTCGTGTACAGAGTGCGATTTAGCTCTGAAACACACGATACTCGTTTACACGTGGAGATACGCGAATTATCCGAAAACACACTGCAACACGGAGTGAGTCAAAATTATTATCATATTTCTCCATCAAATGGAGATATTAGATGAAAGCTGCGGCCTGTGTCAACATTAGCCTGTGCGGTAAATCGGGGCTAAACCAGGACTAGACCAGGACTAGACCAGGACTAGAACAGGACTAAACCAGGACTAGACCAGGACTAAACCTGGACTAAACCAGGACTAGACCAGGACTAAGCCAGGACTAGACCAGGACTAAACCTGGACTAAACCAGGACTAGACCAGGACTAAACCTGGTCTAGACCAGGACTAGACCAGGACTAGACCAGGACTAGAACAAGACTAAACCAGGACTAGACCAGGACTAAACCTGGACTAAACCAGGACTAGACCAGGACTAAACCAGGACTAGACCAGGACTAGACCAGGACTAAGCCAGAACTAGACCAGGACTAGACCATAACTAGACCATAACTAAACCAGGACTAAACCATGAATAGACCAGGACTAGACCAGGACTAAGCCAGGACTAGACCAGGACTAGACCATAACTAAACCAGGACTAGACCAGGACTAAACCAGGACTAGACCAGGACTAGACCAGGACTAAGCCAGAACTAGACCAGGACTAGACCATAACTAAACCAGGACTAAACCAGGAATAGACCAGGACTAGACCAGGACTAAGCCAGGACTAGACCAGGACCAGACCATAACTAAACCAGGACTAGACCAGGACTAGTGCTAATCTTGGTGCTAATCAAACAGTTTGTTCTCCCTTTTTCCCCAAATTAGAACTGATAAGATAAAAAATCAAATCTTTAAGCAGTATTGATAATGGAATCGGAATCATAAAAATCTTATCAATTCCCATCCCTATTCATATCTTGATTTAGGGACAAAATAGCCAACTGAAAATTTCAGGATCATGTAGAGCAGGTTAATATGAACATTTTAAGACCAAAATGACGAGGCTCACAGCAGAAGTTACAGAGAGGGATGTCAATATTCCATTATGTCAATAAGGCGCACTTCCTATTTGGAACTCGGCGGCTAGCACGTTAGCTGTATGTTATGATCCCCCTGTCTCTCCCTTTTCCCCTCCCTTCTGTGGCCATGTCCAATTCGAGGGCTGCAGCCTTCGAAGGTTGCTTTTTCGGTCACATACGGCACTTCCGGCGTGACAAGGCCTGTCCGATTTCATGCAGCCCTCAAATGCAGCCTGAAAACCAGCTTTGTTTCCATGAAGATCGGGCCATGAATGAAGGACAAATCCAACTATCCTTTGCGGCCTCATATATCCCAGCATGCACCCTGCGATACTTCTTCCACGGGAGAAAATACAGTCCGCGGCTGCAACTTCTAGTTCTATTTCTGCTAGTTGCAATTTTACATTTAAATGCAAGTACTGATTTACCTTACCTACAATGATCTAAGGTACTAGCTACATGAAACTGTTCATAAAACTGTTAAGCTAAACATATATATTAAGTAGGGGTGGGACATTAACGCGTTAATTACGATTAATTAATTTGCTTGTCATTAATTAATTGTAAATATTAACGCATCTTAACGCATCCGTAGTTTGTGTGTCAAACAACGCGGGCCGGAATGTTTGTCAGTGCACCTTGTCCTGGTACGCCAATTGCACTGACGCACACAGTTCCTCAGGCTAGGAGATGGAATGGAGACAGAAGCCAGCAGTGTTTCAATTCAGAGAGTGCACGGTTCGGAGCGTGGTTTTAAGGGGGCTCAGACTGCAGTCAAGACTGTGCATACTTGCTCAGCCCTGAGTGCAGTCCGCTGGCCGCATGGTCGTCTGCGAAATGCTACAGGTCTCGCAACTACGGGAAGCAGCCGTCGACTCCATTTTCTCCCGTAGAAGAAGTAGCGCGCGGTGCATGCTGGGATATATGACTGCGCAAAGCGTGCATTTTTGCATGCTTGGTCCACGCCTCGATTTCCATGGAAACGACTGCGGTCTTTGGACCGCGTGTTAACTGTGCATTGGACAAAAACGAAATGGGACAGCAGTTGTCACGCCGGATGTGATGCACATGCCCTTCAAACCACACTCCAAACCGTGCCATACAGAAAGAAGAGTTTTGCACAGAGCCTTACATTTGTTTTGTACTTTGACATGCAATTCAATGTATTTTTTCAAGACATTTTTCCAGTCATTAAATGAGCTTTAGTTCAAGCCATGTCTGTGTGTATTATTTGATTAAGTAATCCAATAGATGCCTGAGATTAATTAGTTATTTTTTTTAATCAAGTCCCACCCCAATATTAAGGTAGTCGTTACGGTTTAGTTTACGGCTATTGTTGTAGTAACAGTTAGTAACGTTATCCCTTACACTTGTTAGGGATAACGTATGTTAGCTTAGCTGTTGTAATGTGGGATATTCTACAGTATGTAAGAATATTTTTGTCTTTAGGGAACAAGGAGGAGACCACCTGACTCATTGAGCTGAGGCGGGAGAACGACCACCTGTTCACCAGGGCTAAGTTCTCTGCGAACGTGGCTTGGAGGTAAGTATAAAAACAGTTCTATACTCCTGTTAGATAATATAACATCAAGCTGGCATTACTGCGATTTGAAAACCTTTTTAATTTGTACATATGTGAGTAGTTGTGAATTAACCTGGGTTTCCCTATTTATTTCTATGTTATCCACAACCTGTACTTTTGTGATTTCTAAATGATGGCCGGGAAGCTGGTGATCTGAAACGCATACTACAATCACAATGGAGAACTAAACCTACCCATTTGTCAATTGACAGTTGCTCACAAATAAGCTGGACTTATTAAGTGTTATCAATAATATCTTCCTTACAAAAGCACCATGAAAACTGTAATAAAAATGACATAATTAATTACAAAATGAAAGGATAGCATCTGCTGCATGGTTGTTGAACAAATGTTTGCATTTGTAGGAGATCTGTAACAGATTTCATATTATATGCAATATAATTATAAAGGTACTGTGATTATTATTGTGTAAACTTGAATGTTTATGTTCTGTATGACTCAGGACAATACTGGAGAAGTTAGGCCTGCAGTACAAAGTCTCACCAGTGAAGGCCAAAAAGAAATGGGACAACCTTTAAAAAAAAAAAAAGTATAAATTATGTACATGATTTGAATTTTGCAATTTTTATTTGGAACAATAAACCCTTGTGTTCATCATGTTTTGAACTGCCTTATATTCTAATTTCTTCTGTCAAAGGATTGCAAGTGCCCAGGGACAGGGGAAGGCGTAGCTGGAAAGGCGACATCTAAGACTGGTTTGACCTCACGGATGAGATGTTGGGGCAGAGGCCATCTACCAACCCCCCGTCCTCATCGCCTTAAACCAGGGGTCTCAAACTCAATTTACCTAGGGGCCGCATGGGGTAGAATCTGAATGAGGCTGGGCCGCATCAGGATTTCCACAAGAAAAGTGCAAATAAATCATTCCAATGTTCTCAAATATATTTATTTTTAATACAAATGAAATAAATGAAAAAATGATAAAATAATAAATCAATCAGTAATAAATAATTTAATAATAATAATGGTCATACAGTAGATACAGACGACTAAAGAAACCGCATATTGACTGGCTGGCTGGCTAGTTATTTTTTATTCAGTTTTAAATGTATGTATTAACAGTTTTTTAAACGTTAATTGCCTGAAATGGAACATTGAACATAAACTGTTTTAAACATGGATTCTCTTCCTACTTCCTGCTGCAAGAGACCTGACAGCGCTTCTTCTCACATAGCCAAGCCATATTTGGCTTGAGGAAGGAAGAAGTGGAGACCCTCAGTACAGCTTGAAGATATTATACCAGACACTTATTAATCTAATATACTGTTCAAATGCTGAGTAAAGATAAGAACAAATAAGCACATTTTCTCTATGGCCAAGTTCGTATGAGACTCCCTGTCTTATGTTTGGTACCTGGTTCAGTCCTGGTTTAGTCCTGGTTCAGTCCTGGTTTAGTCCTGGTTTAGTCCTGGTTTAGTCCTGGTTTAGTCCTGGTTTTAGACCTGGTTTAGACCTGGCTCAGTCCTGGTCTAGTCAATATATGGATTATCGCAGTATCACCCGGGTCTCACGCGGGCGCACATCAAACAACACGTAGCGCGAGTGAGGCCGTGACACTATCTGCACGTGTGGGAACAGGGCCGCCCGCTGCCTCTCCACAGATCTGACAGGCTCTGAATGGAGTCAGAGACGGACGAAGACGCGTTCACGGAAGAAGCGCCCTCCCTCCCTCCCGCCGGAGCTGTGCGCCCGCGCGGGGAAAAGCGCGCGCAAAGCGGGAGGGAGGATGAGAGGAGCGAGCGAGCACTCTGTGAAGAAGGGACACACAAATGCACCACTGTCTGCCTCCCTCGTGTCTATGAAATGGATCAATCACTGTCCCTGTCTGATGTCTGTCTGCTGCAACCCCAAACACACAAGCACACACAAGCACTAAAAGCTCTAAGCACTGGGACCTCACCCTAGCCCCGCCCACATTTAGAGAAAATAAGCACGACCGATGTCCCGCCCTCCAGAGCCATATACCACATCGTGATTGGCTCATTCTGCGTCGCACACAAGAAATGAAATTCATATTAATCTTGCGGGCCTCACTTATATTAATCTTTCATATTAAGACGAGGGCCGCAAATTATCGTCCCGGGGGCCGCAGTTGGCCCGCGGGCCGCGTGCCTGAGACCATTGCCTTAAACTCTCAGGAAACACCAGAGCCAAGTTCTGCCAGGTTGGAGCAGCAGAAGGAGGAGAAGCAGGAGCAAGAGCAGCAGCAGCGAAGGAGATGAGGGCCAGCAGGAGGGAAAAGAAAGAGGGAGAATGAACTTATTAGGCTGTACAGGGAAGATTTGAGGGAAAGGGAAGACAGAGAAGCAGCTGAGAGGAAGGAGAGGTTTGAGAGATTATTTAGCATCTTAGAAAAAATTGCTGAAAAATGTATAAATTTATGTCAAGAATTGAAAACAATTGATTATTTACATTTATTTACATCATTAATAATGTTAATGTAATGTTAAAAAAATAAAATAAAAAATTAAAGCATAATATTCAAAGGAGTAAATATTTTGCAAGAAAAACAATACATGTAAGGAAAAATTCTGAAATTGTAATTTCATATAAATAAACCTGTGTGTGCCAGTGTTAAGACACACAGCCACATTTCTACTGAGCAGGGGCCATGACAGTGCCAATGAACCGCTGGCCTACTGCTGAGATTGAGGTCCTGGTCTTTGTCTTCTGGCCAGTAAGTGGGGCTCTCACACCAGGTGCTGTTCCACTGTCCACCGCATCGTCCATTGGCTGGGTTTGCAGGGCTGGCTCAGGAAATATATGACTCCCATGTGACTAGAAACATGAGAAAGAATACTGATAGTAGTACTAAATTACATCTGTTTACCTGTAATCACCCACAAATACTTTCAATAAGAATTTGAGGCTGCAATTAGAGAACTATAACTAGACATAATCATGGTCCCTCGGAACCTCCTCCAGGGCAGACACCTCAGCAGACAGCTGGTCACGCCACTGGGCTCCAGCAACGGCCTCCACTTCGTTCTCCCCCTCATCCTCCACAACATTCTGCACTGGCTCGTCCTCCGGGGCCACAATGTCTCTTGCAAAGGCCTTGTGCTTTGCCAGCCCTGCAAACCCAGGGGTCACTGTCTCACGATCTTCTGCAGTGTTGCTGAGGTCGATGACTTTGTGACAAAAGGGCCACCACTTCCCCGGTCACCCTATGGATGATGCGGTGGACAGTGGAGCGGGGTATCCCAAATACTCTGGGGACCACCCTGTATGATGTCCCATATGCCAGCCAGAAGAGGAAGACTGGGACCTCGATCACAGCACCCCGTCCATGTCTTCAGTCCTGGTTGAGTAGGTTCATTAGGACTGCCAAGGACTCCCTGCTCAGTGGAAAGTCAGGCCGTGTGTCTTGATTGCTGAAAAACTTGTCCAACACTGGGACATTCGGGTTTATTTTGCAGTATCTTCTCGTTGGCTGGTGTGGGGATGGGGGGGTACATTGAATATATGAATGTGCAGTTATTTCCATACAATAATATTAATAATAAATTATTATAATACATTGATTTACTATTATTACTATTAGTAGTAGTACTACCTACATAAATACATTTTAATATAATAGTGGTAACTAACAGTGCTGACACCCAATATCAACCGATACCAGTGCAGAGAATGAAAATGACATTTCTTTCCTTTTCCCAATTTCTTACAAATTCAGACATGAGACTTTTTGGGCAAAGTATGACCAGTAAATAGTCTTATTACATACATTTCTATCAAACCAGGATATTGGCTAAACCGATATTAGGAAGCTGATATCCAATCCAACAAATGATTCAGTCTCTGCGCCAATATCTGGTACCAGTATTGGATCAGTGCATCCCTATTATTGATGGCTCACACCTAAAATGTTTTTTTGTTGTTGTTTTTTTACTGTGAAAGGACGCAGTCAGAATGAGTAGACAAGTTGGGCAGATTCTGTTAAGTTCACTGCACTGACTGGAGGTTAAAACTGAAATGTCTTTCTGCTAATTTCCAGAACATAGCCTTTAAGTTTCAAGATAAACAACTCCTTGAGTTTGCCACTGATGTACAAACCAGTCCATCTTATTAAGTAAGAAGATCCGCTTGAATAAGGTATCATTTAGTAGAATTATCTTGCTCAGTTTGAGTTACATTATGGTACGTCCATCGCCAGTGTTTGCTGATGAGGTCTACGTGCTTTTCTGTCGCGCTGCCTTATTCAAATGGACGCCCAACTGAGACAGACTCTGTAGCCGACCTGTTCAAATTAACAGGCTCCTGTAGTCAGTGTTCTAACCTAATCAGATAGTGTAATGCGTCATGTGTGGACGCTCCTCTGGGGGTCAGCCTGTTTTCCACACTCAGCTTGTTTATCGGTTTGGGGGTTGAGTTGACAAGGTTTAACATCTGATTTTGTGAGGTAGTAATGGGAACATTTCATTCTCACAGGATGGAAGGAGGTTATAATTACTTCAATTGCACCGAGTTGAGCTTCCAAATGTTGTCTGTAATGTGGTCCCTGAGCAAAGGTCTACAGAGGCACGGGCAGGTAGATAAATCAAATTGCCCAAATTAAAACAAGATCTAACTTTGTGCATTTGTAACTGGGGAAAGAGACTGTCTACAAATGTCTATCATATTTCACTGGGCATTAGACAGTGGATTACAGTTTTTTTTATTTTTTATTTTAACAACTACCAAACAGAGTGAATTAAACCTGAACCACTTTGAAAACAGGTCTAAAACAGAAGTCAATGTAAGTGACAGTAGGTCCACAGTAGAAAAGGTTTCAATGGTAGTAATTTGAACAATGTTTTTGAAATGGAGGCATTTCAATGGCCAACTGGAAGACTTTTTTCAATCCTAAGGTACTGGACTGAGAAGTGAGAATTTATACTGTCATGAGCCTGACCAGCCAGTCCCTTACTTACTAGATTCCGTTCAAATGCCGAGGGGACTGGAACCAGACAATAGAAAGTGAAAAATCCTCTGTCCAAATTCGAGATGATCCAGCCATGGCTGCTCATTTGTAGCATGTGTCTCTCAATGCAGAAAACATCTCTCCAAAATGCTTGTATCATTCAGAATAAAATATATAGCATCTTATAATTTGGTGCTTTAATTGTTGATTCTTCAAAAATGTGCACTTTTTTCCCACACTTTTTTATATGTAAACCGCCATGTTTATTTGGGGTTTTTTTACGTAAACTGACCATGCATCTCTCTGACAGGTTAATCCACCTGTCATGCCCTATGAAATCGGGGGAAACAGGTTTATAGCTCCAGTTCCACTCATCTTTCCAAAGTTTCGTCAAAGCGTGTGGTTCTAGCTGGTCAGGTAAGATTAGCCCTGCACTAAGGGAGGAGTTTCAAACCTGACTCCTTGTTTACTGCAGGCCCAGTTTTGCGTAGATGTTCAATAATATAATAGATCATATTGCATCGCTCCATACAGAGATGCTCCACTGGGCAAAACTATATTTCTTTACTTAACTGCACAGTAATTATATGCCAAATTGGATAAAAAATAGCAGGAAACCGAACAATGTAATTACGGCATTTAAATGGTAATTACTCACTTAAACTGGCACATGTATCATTCTACTTTTTTATGGCAATATCATTCATCCTAACCCAGTATAAAGACTGCAAACAAACCACAAAACATGGTTAGTATTTTCTGTACTAATACTAATGCTATGGTATTATTGTACAGGGTAAACTGTAACATAAAACATAAAACTGACATAAAAAAATCTTTTATTCATAGCAGTCTCTATATGGTCTGTATATTCAAACATCAACATTCCTATCTCAGTAGTAGACCCCATCTGTAAGCTCCTTTTAAAACAATGAGAGGCGATGATGCCAGAGTCAGTATGATGAGCAGCACATTCTTGCACCATCTCTTCACAGGCTCTCATCATCTATGTCAGAGGTTATTTCAATCTCTCAGTCAAACAAAAGAAGTTTCCTCTGCAGAGCCCTCCCTTCTCTCCACATTACAGAGATGACACCAGTATGGACCTGACTGCTGCCGTCTTTCTCCCCTTAAGCTACGTTTGCACACAGCTTGCTCGTCTCTTCTGCATACTCCTTGCAATGAGATCTATTAGGACATGTTAGCATCACAGTCCATTTTTCCCCCAGTCCCCTCCAGTGGGGAAGGATCATGCCATCACACCTTGGAATAATTTATCCTTGATGAGTGCTAACAAAGGAGTTTCAAATTCAGGACCAGTGCACTCTTGCACTCTTCTAGGAGGCACTGTAATTCATAAGAGTTGTACATGCTATTTTATTTATTTATTTATTTATTTATTTATTTATTTATTTATGTATGTATGTATGTATGTATGTATTTATGTATTTATGTATTTATTTATTTATTTATTGGCTTTTCAAGTTATAAGTTACACAGTTACACTCACAAATATCTTATATATTATGCAAGCTATTCTCATCTCCACATACTGACATTGTGTCTTTAGGCAAGACATTTCACCCAACTTGCCTTCACTGTCAGCTGGTCTAAATTGTGTTTTTGTATATAGTCCCCACTCTCCAGATATAAATGCTTTGATTACCCTTATTTTTTTTTTTGTAATTTTCCTAGCATTTCTAACATCACTATGACACTATGACAAGTAAATAAATAAATAAATAAATAAAATAAAAATTTTAAAAACCATGCTGACATCTCACTTCCTGGTTCTCAGTTCCTAAAACTACGTGGACAAAAATCTGGTACCGTCTAATTTACAACCCATTATCTTTTCCCGTGGGAGTACTCCTGATTATTTTGTTAACCTGGTATGTTCCTGTTAGATATTACCAATCTCATGTTTAAAGTTGATATGAAATGCTTGAATATTACTGAAAAACAACATTTCCAAAAACATACGCATTATAATAAATCCAGAAGACACTTCTTGTCGATTTCTGCTGTGAAATAACAAAATAATGACATCAAATCCTAATGCAGTGACTTTCTTAATGAGAGGATTGTCCAAACAAAAGCTATTGTCCACAAATGGATCAGGTGAGATGTATGAGGGGAATTATAGGTACTGTGCAGCTGATCTATCTGTTTACAATTTCACATCCTTCAGATGCTGTGACTGGACTGTATTAAACCCAGACCTCTGCTACCCTTGTCGTCATTTATTTGGGTCACGCTCATAAGCTTAATCAGGCCTTTACACTTCTGTCAAAGGAATTGACAAGTGCTAAATATGCATGCTAAATAAGAATTTAGCATGCGGTGAAAGCAGCCAACACGATAATAAGTCTTGGCATCTTAAATAAACAAACAACCAAACCTTTCTTTCTCAGCATTGCGATTTCTGTTTGTCAAAGCCCTGTACCCCGTATTTCCCAGCTTCAAAATTTTCACAGAAAGTAGCAGCACATATATACCCTGCGGGAAATAACCTCCAGGGGACTTGATTTTTACTGCTTTCCACAAACGCATCCATTATGAACTAATTGGAAGAGTAATGATTCATGGTGTACGTAATTGAAAAACAGTATTTTGCCTTGTTTTTTTTTTATTTTATTACATTTTCCAGTCTTCGATATGAAAGGAGTGAGTAGAAAACTAGCTTGAAACAACAGATTTTTCTCTCTGGAGACGCTTTTTGTTCGGCATACTTTGTACTGTGACCCAGTCTGACACCAGGAGCGATCAGAAAGAAGCAGAGAGGCACATTCCAGGACATAGCATGTGCACGATTAAGAACAATGCATGCCCTAAAACAGTCAAGTATCACTGCATTGTATAAGTGGTGCACACTGTACAAGGCTTGGGGAAGGAACACATAGAACACTCAAAAGCTGACATATAGAATACAAGAAAAGCAGAAAGAACTTGCTGAACTTTGTAACCACAATGCATCTGCATACGGCACCACAGTAGGCTAAAGTTTACTATACTGTGTTTTCCATCATCCAGTACCTTTTTCCAAAACTGTCAAATGCCAGAAAGTCACAAACTATTTGAGAAACATTGTCCTGACCTTTAATTACATGGTGATTTCTGGGTCCTGACAGTCCACATCTTAATGCTCAGTGCTGGTGGCCGAGTATTATAGCTTTGAGTTTGAAAATATACATTTATTAACATTTTAGCTCTGCAGTTGGTGAAGGCTTTAGATAGCTCGCTGTGGAGGGGTTCACTTTAGAAGGTGACCTTATTTATGGTTTTATCTGTTGCGGAGGCACTTGTAATTGAGTGTTATAAGTTGTGGAAAAGGGTTTCTTTGTGTTAATCTTCTGTTTGTTTTTCACAAGTAGCATGTCTTCTCCACCAGCTTTATGGTGGCGCCTCACAACTGCAGAGGCATCTCAATCTACCCCATATCAATCAATCAGTCTTGACTTTGTTTCCACCTGTAAATAAAAGCTGCCTGATGGCTGTTGGACCCACACACTGACTGGCTTATTTTGTTATTCAAGCATACCAGTACATCCCACTAGTTTTACATTTAAAAGTTGACTGACTAATCAAGAGTAACAGCAGTCGGGGAAAACAAATGCATTAAATTACATACAACTACATACACTTTCTTTAACAACAACTCTGAAACATGCACTAAGACTATTTCGCATGTACTGCCTATTAAGAGTGTTTTCATACTTGGTCCCTTTCAACCATTTAAACGAACTCAGACCGATAACTCAGGATTTTTTGCGTATTATGTGAATGCTCCAACCGTACCCAGACCTCTCTGAAACTAACCGTACTGAGACCTTTCTCAGGAGGGTCTCAGTAAAGTCAGTGGTATGGTTTGCCTAATCTGCGCATTGAACACAAAGCACCTTTTTCAATGTATTGTAACCTCCTTCGCTTGCCATAGATATGTCACGTGACTGTAACCGGGAACACTCAGCTGTAAACATGACTGGCTGTGGTCCTTGTCATGGCTATGCCAACGCAAACACAAATATCTCATATGTAATCTGAATGCGAGTAAATTACATAAAAAACACAGGAGGGAAAGCATTGCAGACATTTTGTTTCAAGTGACAATTACCCAGAATTCCCAATGTACTCAGAATTCAGTGCAATGGGGGACTGAGAGCTCTAGAGGACCTGTTGTGAACAAGGGGACTGGGGCCCTATTTAAAGCTCAAGTGGACCTGAAAGAGAACCCGGTCCTCTTTGTAATAAACTCACAATCTGAGTTATTTTTCTGTTGGTTCACTTTTTGGTCTACTTACAGTGTACTGAGTTCGGTTCACTTAAAGGGGACTATATGTGAAAATACCCTTATAGCGCTGACATATTTAGCAGCTTGTTTTACACCAGCTGTAGCATAGACCAATGAAATATGAAAGATAAAATGAAGCCAGCTTATGACAACGTATACAGCACAATAATGCAACAGAAAGAAGAAAAAAAACATAATATATAAAATTGGCAGCATAAGGTTAAACATACCCGAAAGTTCTGACATACTTAAGCAAAAAATGCAGCACTAATGGTGGCGTAGTGTAGTGGGGCTGATCCAGAGGGAGCTGCAAGGACTGAACACGAATCAGGGCCAGGAGGTGATGCTGCAGCTGCTCCTTCTCTCTGCTTATTCTGTGGCTAGCAATGTTGTGTACGAGAATGTACAATAGAGCTCTGCTAACTGATTGGCTAACTGATTAATACGACCTAACTATGAGCAGAATGGGTGAAAATCAGACTTTTTATAATAATGATATTGATCTTGCATAGCACTTTTTCATATCCTAGTTGTGTGTGTTGTGCATTCACTCTCCCCATTTAGCCATAGCTGCCCTGGAGTAGACTGGAGAAGTTACGAGTCTGCGGAATAAGCTACTTCATCCCATCAATTACACACATCACATTTACAATAGTCAAGATGGGTGAAGTGTCTTGCCCTAGGGCACTACAATAATATGCACTAGTCAGAGCTGGAGATGAACCACAGACCTTTGGGTAGATTACCAAACACTTCATTGAACATCGCTGCCTGTTATAATACTGAATCGGCCAAGAATATAACAAAAAAATTATTTTAGAAGTACAATTTCGAGTTCTGACCAAATGCAGCTTACACTTGTTTCTGTTCATTGCCAAAATACATTATTTACAGAATTACTTTCACAACATACCTCAAACCCCAAGCTCATCACTACTTTTAAGACTGTATATCTTGATGAGGGCTGCGAGCAGTGGGCCTTGGCATGCTTCTCTCGGAGCCGATCGAACGGTGCCATCAAGCTGCGCTGAATAAATTGGAATCCTACTGGGTCCACGCAGGAGACCGACTCGCACACTGTTCACAAAAATACACCAGCGTACAGCCGCACCACTATCTTGTTAGGTTGTGTCCATCACAGCTCTGTTTGGGGAGAAGAGCCAGTTTTGGCAAATTCCAAAAATATGCTCGACATGGGGCTTTTGCAGCTCAAACCCAAAATGGTGTGATGTTTCAGTACGATTAACAGGAGGAAGCTGGTTAAATGGTCTAGTGGAAAGACTCACTACAAGTTTGGAGGGTAAGGCTAGTAGTTGTAGTAATAACAGGAGTAGGATTTTTTTTTTTTTTCCAATAAAACAAAATACACTCAACAAAAATATAAATGCAACACTTTTGTTTTTGCTCCCATTTTTCATGAGATGGACTTAAAGATCTAAAATTCATTCCAGATACACAATATTACCATTTCTCTCAAACATTGTTCACCAATCTGTCTAAATGTGTGATAGTGAGCACTTCTGCTTTGCTGAGATAATCCATCCCACCTCCCAGGTGTGCCACATCAAGATGCTGATCTGACATCATGATTAGTGCACAGGTGTACCTTATACTGCCCACAATAAAAGGCCACTCTGAAATGTGCAGTTTTGTCTCACAGCAAAATGCCACAGATGTCACAAGCATTGAGGGAGCGTGCAATTGGCATGCTGACAGCAGGAATGTCAACCAGATCTGTTGCTCGTGCATTGAATGTTCATTTCTCCACCATAAGCCCTCTCCAAAGGCGTTTCAAAGAATATGGCAGTACATCCAACCGGCCTCACAACCGCAGACCACATGTAACCACACCAGGCCAGGACCTCCACATCCAGCAGGTATGGGCAGGCATATGTTATGGACGAAGAACACAGGTGCATTTTATTGATGGCATTTTGAATGCACAGAGATACCATGATGAGATCCTGAGGCCCATTGTTGTGCCATACATCCATGAACATCACCTCATGTTTCAGCAAGATAATGCACGGCCCCATGTTGCAAGGATCTGTACACAATTCTTTGAAGCTGAAAATGTCCCAGTTCTTGCATGGCCAGCATACTCACCGGACATGTCACCCATTGAGCATGTTTGGGATGTGCTTGACCGGCGTATATGACAGCGTGTACCAGCTCCCACTAATATCCAGCAACTTCGCACAGCCATTGAAGAGGAGTGGACCAACATTCCACAGGCCACAATTGACAATCTGTTAAACTCTATGCGAAGAAGATGTGTTGCACTGCATGAGGCAAATGGTGGTCACACCAGATACTGACTGGTTCTGAGTCCCCAGACCCCCAATAAAGCAAAAAAAAAAAAGCACATTTCAGAGTGGCCTTTTATTGTGGGCAGTATAAGGCACACCTGTGCACTAATCATGATGTCAGATCAGCATCTTGATGTGGCACACCTGTGAGGTGGGATGGATTATCTCAGCAAAGCAGAAGTGCTCACTATCACACATTTAGACAGATTTGTGAACAATGTTTGCGAGAAATTGTAATATTGTGCATCTGGAATGAATTTTAGATCTTTAAAGGAAAAGTAACGTTTTTTTTACAATCTGAGCCTTATTTCGGTAATAAAACAAGTTGTTTTACTCACCCATAGCAATTTGGTGTCATATGGAGCACTTCCGGAGATGTTTTAGATTTGCGATCTCCATCATGTGAGTTCTCGGGGCACTTATTTGCGGTCTCCAAATAACACAAACTTTAGCACTTTTCAAATCATAGAAGCCCGATGTCTTAGACTACGATTTTGTGTTGTCAAAAGTGGCCTGTAATCTGAGATTTAGCCATAGTTTCGAGTAGATGAGGACGCCAGTGCGCATGTGCGGACTGTGCTCTCAGCTCCCGGGACCCAAACATGAAACGCAAAGCTGTAAACTATGGATGAATCTCGGATTACAGGCCACTTTTGCTTCAAACTAAATCATAGACTAAGACATCGGGCTTCTATGATTTGAAAAGTGCTAAAGTTTGTGTTATTTGGAGACCGCACGGGGCATATTACATGCTTGGGGAATATATTATATGCCCCGAGCTATGGCTAGAAGTCGCGCTAGGCTAACCGCAAATCTAAAACATCGCTGGAAGTGCTCCATATGACACCAAAGTGCTATGGGTGACTAAAACAACAGGTCACATGTTTATATAGCACCTTTTCCACCTTCTATGCACTCAAAACACTTTATATCAAGGAACCACATACACAAACACACATTCAAACACCAGTGTACGCAGACACTAGGGGCAAGATGGGTTAAGTGTCTTGCACAAGGACACAACAACAGCATTTATCTGTTGAAGATGGAATCAACCCACCTGTTGCCCCATGTGTGACCATTTAACTTAAAACAAGTCACAAAAGTAAAGAAAAAAATGGTTAGTTGACGGATTCATTGTATTGTACCAATGAGATGAGATGTGGAATCATGTCATGAACAGATGGATCTTCCTCTTGAGGTTTGCATAGTGCAACACCAAACAAAGATCGAAGATGAACAATTATAGTTATTGTACAAACATTTAAATGTGTGCTGATTTTATATATAAAGTATAAGAAACATTCTGAAAAGTTATAGCAAGAAAAGTGTGAAGTGTACTTTTTGTGTCATGTTTTGGAGCAACTGAACTATGGTGCGAAGTGAGAGGTTGAATTATCAAAGCACTGAGCTGTATGTACTGCAGCTATAAACAGAGAAGGAACCCAAGAGTCACAACAAGTGTGAGTTCTAGAAAACATTTGAAACTTATTTTAACATTATAAAAATATACAATATAATGTGGAGAGGTCAGAGAAAAGCAACTTATTGCATAGATTAAAATGTGCTGTTTGTAATGCTGGCCCCATTTCCTGGGCATACATAATTTTCTTTTTAGTTTATATAAGTGTTGTTCATACTGATACTAATGCAAACAATATAACATGCAATTGCTTTTGGCGGCACGGTAGCAGAGTGGTTAGCGCTCTTGCTTCACAGCAAGAAGGTTCCGGGTTCGATCCCCGGGTCGCCCAGACCTTTCCGTGTGTGTTCTGTGTGGAGTTTGCATGCATGGTCTGGGTTCGATCCCCGGGTCGCCCGAGCCTTTCTGTGTGGAGTTTGCATGTTCTCCCCGTGTCTGGGTGGGTGTCCTCCGGGCACTCCGGTTTCCCCCACCAACCCAAAACATGCACTATAGGTACTCCAGCTTAGGTCCTGACCAAGCCGAAGCACGAAGATCATGGAGATGGTCCCCGGGCGCCCTAATGTGTGTGCTGCCCACTGCTCCTAATATATGTATATATACTGTATATAGGATGGGTTAAAATGCAGAGAAGAATTTCTCCAGTGTGAGATCAATAAAGTTCACTTCTTCTTTTGGAAACCCATAGCGGTACTTACCTCCTCTACTATTACTGGCTATTTTTGCTGGAGCTGCTTGGTCTTCCCAAGATTACAAAGGCAGGTGTGATTGG
Source organism: Paratrypauchen microcephalus (assembly GCA_036785185.1). NCBI lineage: Eukaryota > Metazoa > Chordata > Actinopteri > Gobiiformes > Gobiidae > Paratrypauchen > Paratrypauchen microcephalus. The sequence continues at coordinate 309,745 of JAVJIX010000360.1, forward strand.
CACAGTGTGGACAAAGTCACTGCACGGGCAGATAAAAGAGTACATGAACAGGCTGGGTGCAAACAAGATGAAGGATTGTGCAGAGGAGAGGACCTTGCTCAAAAAGGCGAGGTCAGCTGCCTCAGTCTGCCGTATGGAAGGACCTCAGAGACTATGGAGCTCACAAAGTTTCTCCACTATCAAACAAACATGGCTATACACACAGGCCACTGCTTTGCCTGGCATCCAGATTGGTTCTCTCATTATGTAATCAGTATTGTTTATTTCAGTGCACATGGGAAACAGGTAAGCACATTGGTCATCTATCATAAATGCATAAATCAGCAATGTTTTCCAGTCCCCTGAGATATTTTCCCCCTATCTTTTTACCCATAAGTTACCTTATTTGTTTTGATATAGGTGGATTGGCTAATTCACCTGTCTATTTGAGCTCGGGGAGATAAAACCATTGTCCAAGCTCAAATTGTAAAGCAAGGGAGAAGTATCTATAAAAACTGATGACAAGACACTTTCTCACTATCAGGGCTCAGTACTGACAAGGGGACTAGCTTGTGACTAATTATAGCTGGAAAAACACATGGCAGCAGGCTAATCTTCCATCTTGGTAACTGTGACCTAGATTCTGGCTCAAGATCTGGAGACTGGCCCATCTGACTCAGAAGCACTGGAAGGTAAGGATGGGTTAAATGCGGACATCAATTTTCTCTATGGGGACAACTAAGTTTAAAGTGACACTGTAACTTTTTGGAGATGATACATCACCTGTGTGGTTCCATGAAAATAAGTTGAAACCATACTTAGTAACATTCTCCACTGCAATATAAAATATTATTGACAAACAGGCCACTAGGCCAAGTAAGAGTCAGGTTTTTTGTATACATTTTTAGTGCAAAAAGTAAAATGAAAGTAGGACAAAAAACAAACCAAGTATCCTCTGTATTCCACTGTAACAAGCAGAGACTCACGCCACACTTGGAAGACCACTGACATTTGTATGTAGTCTATTAACGTTCCCGCACTAGTGTTGGCATTTGGATCACAACTTCTACTGCGCTAAAGAACATGAGAACAAAACAAAACTAGGGAGCGTACATCAACAAGAAAGGCAACATGGAAGCTCAGGCCTAAGATGCATCAGTTTTGAAGGTCTTTTGTTTAAGGAGCGGCCTGATCATGTGCTCTACGGCATATGCTGTAAAAAGCAGAGTTAAAGGGCGCACGCTCGGAGCTGAAAAGTTGAAAGCTAGAAGGGAAAGGCAGTGGAGCTAGCAGAACGCTGGGAAGATACTGGCCCAGGGGAGAAGGGCTGGTGCCGCGATGACAGTTTTAGGGCAACTGTGAGAGTTATAGATGAGTATCGGATGTTCCTCGTACTCGGCTGGAAAAAAAATATGCAAGGGGGAGGGAAGACACATCAAAGCACAGTATGGAAAGAATAAAGGGAGTTTAATTGAGGATGAAAACAAAGCAATGAGGACAGGTTTGTAAGGGTTCTGATGTGTTTATGCGGAGAGGGTGTTCTGAATGCAGGATGTACAGAATGAAGTGTTTAAAATGTTTACGAATAAAATGTTATGGATCACAAATAAAATAAATTAAACCAGCGATTTACTATACCATTACTGGAATTTCATTTAGAACTGTAATACTTACACAAACACCACCTATACTGTATCTTAACTATATATTATTATTTTTGTTGTTGTTACCTATTACATGTTTTGTTGCTAAGATTAATCCTTTATTAAAATCTCATTAAAACTATGCGAAAAACAACTATGAAATCAAAACAACTATGCCTTGTTTTGATTGGGTTTATGTCTTAATTGTGAAGATTGAGTGTAAGTATAGAGTAAACACGTATCTTTGTCGCAATACTGAAAAGAGAGACCATTGTGGTGTAGATTTCTTGATACAACTGTACGCTCACTCTTTTCAATGGATAACCTCATACATGAATTTAACATTAACTGCACATTTATAAACTTCTGTTTTGGTACCTTTTGCCACATTTTTACGTATTTTATTCACAATTTGCAGCAATAACTATGCAGCTATTTAAACTATTCTATTTGCTTCTGAACCAGTGTTTTAAAGTTTTATTTATTCACAAAGACAAAAAATGATCACCCATGGAACAAAAATCTCACATTTTTGACACTATCGATCTAACAAATTTGCCTTTTTTACTTAATAAAAATAAGGCTTTTGATATGTTTTGTTTGTTTTGTTTTTTTCCCAAAGTTCAAAAGTACACTCTTTTAGCGGACCTCCTGCTAAACTGAGTCTGACGGTGAAGTATCCACCAATTATTTGACTGACAAATTGGCACTCGGTGTTCACTGCAGTTTTGTTTTCAATGAAGCCCCATTAAATATTCAGTGCAACCACAGCCTGTTGAGAATCCAGCACAGACCGTCTCCGGCTTTGGTCTTGTGAATCGGCTCCTCTTTGGGTCTTCAGTGTGTCTGGGCCCTGTATTGCTGCATGAATAAACAATAGAGGTGAATGAGCAAACATTTGTGCTGCCCCCCGTTGTTTAAAAGTGGAAGATAAATGTGGAGCCACGTCAACTTGTTTATGTACTGCAGGCTTTGTTAGCCTTAAAGAAGTCCACGGTCCACAGTCCCTCTGCTTTTTCACAGAAACATAGACAAAAAAACAAAATCTGGCCTCCAGCAATATTAATGTGTCACTTTAGGATATGAGTCTTTTTTGTACTAGTATATGATTTAGGACAGGAAGAGGGCAGTCGACTACAGCTTGAATGGACTTTAATTAAAAGCCATACCACCTTGAGAATTCCTGATATCATCTGATTTTGGAAGCAGGGTTGGGCCTGGTTAATACTGAATAGGAGACCATTGGGATTACCAGGTGCGGCAGTGGTGGCAGTGGTTGTAGTGCATCTTGGGCAACACACTTCACCCATCTTGCCTCAGTGTTGAAGTACACACTCGCATAGGATTGAGAGCGAGCATGAGGCTTTTAGGAATAGAAATTTATTTACAGACAAAACCCCAGGATCATGTAGAGCGGGTTAATATGAGCATTTTAACACCAAAATGATGAGGCTCACTTCAACAGTTACAGAGACCATTTTTCAGGGTAAAGTCAATTGGAAGTGGAGTTGATGGAGCCTGAAGTGCCCCTATGCTCACTTCCTATTTGGAATGCGATAAGCAGGTTAGCTATATGTCCTTTTATATATATTGTAGTGTCTACAACTGGAAATTTGCCCATGGCTATAATGTGAGTATATTATGTGTTGAAAAGCTTGCATTGTATCAAATAATACAAACTGCTAAAACTGTATTTTTGCGTAATAGTATCTACTGTAATCACCATCATCTTTGCAGTTTGTTGAAGTACTTCTGATGCCAGTGCTTTTTTTTCTTCTTCTGGCAGCACATCAGCTGTCAGCAGAACATAGACGCAGTGTGGCAATATCAGTGTAATATTTATGTTCAAACATAAACTTCAATAAAGTCCAGAGCCCAGAGCGTCTCCTGTATGATTCCTCTGTAGGAGCATGTAATACTGACATTTTATTTCAACATAATGTGACTTCAGTCCCTTGTCATGTCGTTGTGTGGCTTCAGACTGCCAGTGACTGACTGCATAGCACACTGTCGTTTAGAAAGCATTAGTTAACCTTTTTTTTGGTATCATGTCAGTTAGGCTATGTACACACCACGTCAAAATTGTGACTAAACCTGGACTACACCATGACTCAACCTGAATTAGAACAGGACTAGAACCAAGTCTATATCAGTAGTTCAAGAATTCTGTTTTGTGTATTATCTTAACGTGTAATATATTTTAATACGCTTGGGTAGTAATATGTAACACTTACAGGGTCTTCAGGTAAGCTTTAATAACAAAGCAAGCTAGTTAGTGTGTGGGTCCAAGAGCCATTAGGCAGCATTTATTTACAGGTTGAATAAAACAAAGTTAAGGTTGAGTGGTGAGGCACAACCGAAAACACCCAAGTGCCACCACCAGAAACTATAAATAAGGTCACCTTCTAAAGTGAGTCCCCTCAACACCCAGCTATGTAAAGCCTACACCCACTGCAGAGCTACAATGTGAATAGTATAATTCAAACTCAAAAACTGTCATAAAATGGCAACCAGCACTGAGCCTGTAAGCACAGTTAATATCACAATTACATTAGATATTACATACATATTACATACAATTACATAAGATATAAGTCCATCAGCACTCTAACCAGAACTGACGAAGCAGCGCGGATGAGCTGCGAAACATTTTCGACCAAATAAACTTTGTCCAGTTGACAAATTGAATTGCTTCTTTTATCACAATTACATAAAACACAATTAGTTACCCAAAAGAATAGGTTAAAGCATACCTCCAACATCTGCACTGTTAGGACCCTTTAAAATTATATTTACAAAAGTACAAATTTGCAGCGGCAGTAGCTCAGTTAGTAGAGCGTTTGTTTGCTGATCCAGGGGTTCCAGCTCCCAAGCTCCCACAGATGAGTGCTGCCATTGTGTCCTTGGGCAAGACATTTAACCCCACCTTACCCCCAGCGTCCGTGCGAACTTGAAGAGCGCCCCCATGACACAAGTACATCGAGGCCGGTTGCGTCAAGAGCTGTGGGGCCATCCTCCCGTGGACCCACCACCTGTGGGAGGATCCATGGGGGCTGGTGCGCTGTGATCTGGGCAGCAAATCTGTCTGGACCATTGCCCCCACGACCCAAAATACGGAGAAAGTGGAAGAAAATGAAAAAAACAAAAAGTACAAATTAGTCTTTTGACAGCAAGATTAAAATATACAAAAGCAGGTTCGGCAGGAATAACCATGTGTTAGGCCTTCTCAGAAAAAGGAAGTGACCTTGTGCACCTCTGGTCTCTGAGATCATGTGATCATATACTTGTAAATTTCTAGATTTTTACAAAAAAGTCTCAAACTCTTAACAACTTGAAACACACTAGCACTCTCGTCAGACATCAGTGCAGAGCTGCTGTCAATTTAACCTTAACGGTGCACTATGTAACATTTTGGTTGGGGTCCATCACCTGCTTCTTTCTTTGGATATGCCATTGCCCTGCCTGAAATGTTCTATAATATGCCATTAAAAAGGTCTCCCTTGCATTTATTTAATTAGAGATGGTTTTATATCTTAAATATAGCTTGAAAAACAGGCATTCTAACTGTGAGCAGGGTTATCCCTCCACAGATCTGACCTGTAACTTGATCTGTTCAGTCTTCATGAAGATAGAAAGGTTTAATACCATCCTGTAAAACATTCTAGACAAAGCAATAACATAGCAACATCTCCTTCCTGAGGAGGCTGAGGAAATTTGGCATGCCGCCCAAAATCGTCAGCAACTTCTATAGCTGCATCATTGAGTCCATCCTGACCAGCTGCATCACTGTGTGGTTTGGCAGCACTACTGTGAAGGACCGCAAATGCCTGCAGAGAGTGGTAAAGACTGCCACAAAGATCACCAGGACTCCTCAACCCTCTCTGCAGAGCATCCACCACCACAGAGTCCACAAGAGAGCTGCCTCCATCATCAAAGACCCCACCCACCCCCAACATGGAATATTCACACTCCTTCAGGCCGGAGGTACAAAAGTGTAAAAAGCAGGACTACTAGACTCAAGAACTCTTTCTTCCCAACTGCTATCATTCCTGACCTGCTGAGGAATAGCCCCCCTCCTGGACATTGATTGACCTATACATTGCACATGAGTAATTTCCACTATTAATGACCAACTATTAAGATAATCTATCAGATTACAGCTGCACATGTAACTGCTCGAATGTTTACACGTTTGTTTGCACACTATATCAACCATGTTTGCACACCGTTTTACTACTGATAGTTGCACATAAAACTAATGTTGCACATTATCTGTAAATATGTACATAGCACCTAGCCTATATTTCTCATAGTGTATATTCTGTAAAGATTGTTTCTATTTGATTATACTTTTTGACATGCTCTCTTTATCTTATTTATCTATTTTAACCCTAGAGAACCCAAGAACCCTTTTTTTCTTTGGAAAATTATGAACTATGCATTAAATGACTGCTATAGGTTCACTGATCACCAAATTATCAACTTTTTCAATTTTAACCCTTTATTCCCTAATTTAGGATTTGGGTCAAATCTGACCTATTGGGCTTTAGGCGTATCATTTCAAAGAATCACAATAACTATAGCCATGCATGTAAATACATTACTATATAAAGGGGTCTATATTCTATTGATTTATTTCATTCAATACCAAGTGTCTGTGGATATATTACTAAATATTACCTTGGTAGTATAGGGCCACAGACTAATAAAGTAAATATCTTTTCAGGGAGTATGGCTGCACGTCTTTCAGCACAGGGAAAGCAAAAGGGAAAGTTCACTGTAAAAGAAGTATTAGAGCAACTTGATGAGAGTGACTTTGGCCCTCCAAAGACACTTGGTATTGAATGAAATAAATAGAATATAGACCCCTTTATATGCGTGAAAAGTCCCTCAGTCGTCCAGGTAGAATCCATGATAACAGGAGAAGTTCAATTTGTCAACTGGACCAAGTTTGTTTGGTTGAAAACGTTTCGCCGCTCATCCGAGAGGCTTCGTCAGCTCATGACGAGCCTCTCGGATGAGCGGCGAAACGTTTTCAACCAAACAAACTTGGTCCAGTTGACAAATTGAACTTCTCCTGTTATCACCCCTTTATATAGTAATGTATTTACATGCATGGCTATAGGTTTCTATATACAGTAGCCAATACACTATATAAATAGAGTATATATAAATAGTGTATTGGCTACTGTATATAGAAACCTATAGCCATGCATGTAAATACATTACTATATAAAAGGGCAGGTATATGGGTGAAAAAATTTGTGACTTCATAGATGGAGAATGGTGACAGTCCTGTATTTGGCTAAAGCCTTGAAATAAATTCATTTGTAGATTATAATGTAACAATTTAAAAAATGTATGATAATATACATATATATAAATAGAGTATATATAAATAGTGTATTGTGTACTGTATATAGAAACCTATAGCCATGCATGTAAATACATTACTATATAAAGGGGTCTATATTCTATTGATTTATTTCATTCAATACCAAGTGTCTGTGGATATATTACTAAATATTAGGTAATATTTAGTCATATCTAATTAGTAATATTTAGTTACATTATAATCTACAAATGAATTTATTTCAAGGCTTTAGCCAAATACAGGACTGTCACCATTCTCCATCTATGAAGTCACTAATTTTTTCACCCATATACCCGGAGTGTCATTTTTGGCCCATCGTCTTTTGAAGTAGCTCAGAGTCACTAATTTATCCATAAAGAACATAAAAATTACGTCTAGGCATTCTGCAGGCTCATACTAAAGAAATTAACAACAAATACACAATTTACCTAGCGCTGGTTTGCTGAGAAGATGATTTTGTTTGGGTAGTTTTTCAGTTAAAAAAAACAGCATGTGGTCAACCATCTTGTCCCTTCCACTCTGGCTCCTGTCAGTTCAATTTTCATCCACTAGGTGTCTTTATGAACAGGTCAGAAGTGGCACTATGGGCTTTTGAGGTTAAATTTCACATTTTTTTTTTAATGTTAGTTAATTTTGGGGAGCAGCAATTAACAGTGGGCAAATTTGACCCCGGGGGTTCTCTAGGGTTAATTTTTTGCATGCTCTTGGCATCCAGTGTGGGCAGCAAAGTAAGAATTTCATTGTACAGGGAAACGTGTTTCTTTACTGTGCATATGACAATAAAAGCTTTGAATCTTGAATCTTTGAATCTTGAATGAAGAAAAGCATTTGACATGGCACTCCACCAGAAAAAGTTACACAATGCACCTTTAAAGCAACCACACACAACATACTTTTTTATTAGCCATGACTATTTAGACCAACTATTTTTTTTATTCTTCTCATTGGCTGTCCGTAGTGGCCATTCTGTGCCTTGTGTTAAATCTCCATAGCTGTAGAATTCTGTTGGGTTAACCTTTCCAGACAAGGACATGACTGTGTGGACGATGGACAGTTTTAATACAGCGGTGCTCTGCTCTGCTCTGAGGGAACAACACTGGCCCCTGCAGATAATATGAGCAGCAAAATGAAGGCCATCCATTGTGCTACTGCGGCCTGGAGGATGACAAGAGCCAACAGGGTCCTGTGCTGGGGTTTTTGGGGGAGCCCTACGGTATGCACCATTACAGAGTTAGTTCACATATGAGCTGAAGAGGAGTATTGATCCTATCCTCTGAACTACGATGACTCTGATTATTTTTGCTTACAGTGCAGCGGCAGCGCCATATGGGAGGGGACTGCTGGTGCTGCAGGAATATTGTTGTCATGGGAGCAGGTTTCCAACTGTGTGTGTGTGTGTGTGTGTGTGTGTGTATGTTTATTTTAGAGTTTAGAGTTGCTTTATAGATTAAGCTATTTAGGGTTCCCATTAGGGCTGCCAGTTTAACGTGTTAAATAGATTAATTAATTACACTGCAAATTAATGCGTTATAAAAATTAACGTGATTAATTATGAGTGGCAATTCAATGCACGCGCATTTTAAATTTGGTCCACTGAAGGACCTGTAGGTGACTTGGTAGTGGCACGTCACTTCCACCTGCGTCGCTAATCAAACAAATAAAGTCTGGTGGAAACTGACATGGACTCGATTTAGGGCTGCGAGGCAAACGAATCGCTGCAAGGGCCTTTGAATGGCAAGTTTGGCAAGAACGAAGATGGGACTATCAACAGGAACGCGGTGATTTGAACGCTAAACACATCCGGACAAGTTCCATTGTTACCGGTGATGCTGCTAGTGTGAGTGCATTCCGCCAAACCACGCTTCCAGAATTTGGGAAATAAAACTCAATCGCAAAGTGGGTTGCCTGTCTCTCTCTATATATTTATATATATATTAAAATGTGATTAATTAATTACAAATCCTGTAATTAATTAGATTTTTTTTTTAATCGCCTGACAGCACTACTTCCCACAATAAATTATCTGCTCCCTAGCATGCAGTGACTTGTGCTTAACCATATTTTATCTTCTCTGTTATAATGTTATTTCCTCATCAAAAACAGAAGTGGAGTTGTGTTTTGTTTCATTCACACATTCATCAACACACAGATGATGCATATTTAGGCTCAGTTCTTGTCTCAAATAGAAAACGCTCCATTCCACCTTGTGATGTCATGGTAACACAGGAAGTGGTGCACTGTGCTTTTAAACTACATACACCTTCACAATTGTGTGATTTTAGATTGGAATTGCCAATCTCTGCTGAATTAATGGTAAAAGGTTGCTGTTAACTTAAAAGAAAAAACTACCAGTAAGGTGGAACAGAACATTTTGAGTTTGGAGATGTAGACAGACTAATAATAAATGGTTATTCAAACATATGTTAATGAAAGGAAGCACAAAGCATTCATTCATTAGGGGTGCTTCTATTGCTGAGATATACCATAATTCCTTCAGTGAATAGGGGCAACTCTCCACAGATTTGAATTGTAATGTGTTGTAAGACCTCCTTGTCCCTTGTGATAGGTTTAATCTATCCTCTTGAACATAGACATAGATATAGACAAACTTTATTGATCCACAAGGGAAACTGTTTGGGTACGGTAGCTCACTCATTAAATATAATAGTCCAATAGACTAGTGTCAGATGAGACATAATTATATACATAAAAATAATGATAATACAATATGTACAAATCAGATTTAAATAGAAATGTAGTAATAAAATATAAAATACAATATCAAATAAGATGTACATACCAGCTATATACAGGGAGTATTATATTATCTGTTGCACAAGGGCGAGTTGTTGAACAGTTGTAACATTCTAGACAAAGCAATAAAAGCAGGTGGCGGACCCTTCACTAGAAATGTCCATCCATCCATCCATCCATTTTCTTCCGCTTATCCGGGGCCGGGTCGCGGGGGCAACAGTCTAAGCAGGGACTCCCAGACTTCCTTCACCCCGGACACTTCCTCCACTAGAAATGTTATACAGGAAATGTTATATAGTGCCTATACTCACTAAACAATCAATCTCCTCTCCAGACTCAGTGTCACTCAAGAGTAAAACAGCTCTCAAATGAGTGTAATTATCACCTGCTCACTGCTTTACACTGCCTCTATCAACCACACTCTCGACTTTGCATATTCCATTTCCATGGCTGTCCACAGCCTGCCAACACCTCTGCCGTTCTGCTGACCGTCTGCATTCTGGGTACAGCACTTGCAAATGGCACTCAGCTAAATCTCAAGTGTGGCAAAATTTATAGGGGTTTGTAATGATGTTGAAGCAATATGTGCACAGTTCGTTTATCACTCACACAATGAAAATGTATTTAAATGTATTTATTTATTTATGTATGATTGAATACATGGTGTTGAGGATTAAGACTTGGCACCACCCAAACACACTTAACAGCACTGCATCGCCTGCCCTGATTGGCCAGGGCTCAGAGAAATGAAGATTATGTATGGTAACACCAAATTCATCTTTAAAAAGTTATCAGTGTGGTACCATTGTATAAAAGACTAAGATGCAACACATTTTGTTTTAAAAAGGTATCTAGCAACTACTTAGATATTTGAGTAGATTTCCCGTGCAGACTTTATAATTTTATTGAATACATTTTTTTTCAGCATTACTTGTAATTGAGTAGTCTGAGTAGTACACATTTTCAATACATTGCCCCGCATGCAGCTGTACAGTGTCAATAGCTTCCAGCCAGCCCCCTCTTCATGCCTTTATAGTTTGATATGACTCCACATGGGTGTATAATTTGGGCAAGCCATTTTACATAAGACCATCCAAATTTCACTAACACTAAAGGGCTTATGGGATCACTGACCATAACAACATAGAAGAAGGAGAAAATACAATTGCGTGCACACCTCTGATCCTCAGCATTGTGATGTACTGAAATATTAAGCTTTTAAAGCGTAAAAAAAAAAACTTTTGTTACTTCACTATTACATTACAAGAATATTTTTTTCATGTATTCTCTACATTTAACATTTTCATTATGTTGTTTATTATTTTGTCTTTTTGGGAAAATGTTATGTATCTTCAAAATAGTAAAGGTCTATCTATTTTACTGTATATCTTATATTATTCACTGACAATCACTTAAATATGTCATGTTCAAAACACATTGGTGATAGAAAAAAAAATCTTTCATAATGATCTTAAAAGGGAAATATGAGCTGTTAACCATCATCATTATCATTAGCTTGATTGATTATTTCATGCATGTATGAGTATTCCTACTGTCCTGCATTTGAGCTTGAGTGCTCAGAAAATGTCTCTTTGCCCACTGTTCTGTACTTCTTGCAAAGTAACCTTTTTTATTTTCGTAAAATCGAAACTCCACAGATCCTGACTAGAACCATGAAGTACGAGCACATGAGTCCTGTGTTCAGGTCTCTGCACTGGTTTCCTGTGGCTCAGAGAATAGACTTTAAAGCACCAAAGTACATCTCTGACATGTTAGTCCAATATGAACCATCTCACACTCTGAGGAGCTCAGGGACCAGCCTCCTGCTGGTGTCCAGAGTCAGGACTAAACGTGGGGAGTCAGCATTTCACTTTTATGCAGGTAAAACCTGAAACAGTCTTCCTGAACATGAGAGGCAGGCCTCTACTTTGACTCTGTTTAAATCCAGGCTCAAAGCGGTTCTGTTTAGCTGTGCTGTGGTGTGCTTCTCTTTCAATGTGAATTTTATGATGATTATTTAAGTTTTGATTTCTTTGTATTGTAATTTTGATGTCTTTCTTATTTTGTAAAACACTTTAAATTGTATGAAGTGTGCTATACAAATAAACTTGTCCTGCTTTGCCTTAAAATCTGCTACGTCCTTGTCAAAAAGCCCATTTTTATTAAGTTGCTGTACATCAATATTGCTGTGAAAATGGTACAGAAACTAATCATGTGAGATAGTTCATCACTAAATACAAGGCAAAACACATTTCTTCTTTAAAAGTGATACACAAATGGACACAGTATTTTAGAGAAAGTATTGCACTCAACTTGTTCATCTTACTGCTTTTGTACTCCTCCACGTTCCCACTGGCTTTCAATTAGACGACCGGAGATTTTCGTGACTCGCCTGACTAAAAAAAGCCAACATTCAGTTTTCTAGAGTGCTGCGTATCCCTCCTTCCATCCCTCCCTCTTCCCTGTCACTTTCCCTCATGCTGCTTTTCAATTAACAGCTTGTCAATGCCTCATATCAGCACTAATTCTTTTAACACGCAATTTACTGGGTGCACTCGATCAATAGCTCTGTGCCCTATTCATTCTCATTGTGGCTTTTTCTATCTTCAGTCTTGTGTGTTTACTCCTCACAGCGGACTGGCCTCTGATCTTCAAATCCCTTGTTTAGCTAAAGTGATCCTCGTGGGATTGCACCAAGCGGGGGATAGCACTGTAGCTGTCAGTAGCAGAGGATCAGGCAGGAGTTGATGGGACAAATAAATTAGCGCTAGACTGGAAATCTTTCAGGATAAAACATTCCCCAGACCCCTGCCACGCACGCTTTCGGAACGGTCTGATTGAAGCGCCATGTTCGGGGCTTGTCAGGTATTCACAAACCGCCTCCACTGCGCCCACCACCCTTCCTCTCGCTGTCAAGGAGGGAACGAGCAGCTTATGTCCTCCGTGCTGCCCCATAGTTGTCATGTTTGGAGACGACATGTTTTGGTCTATTTCAGAAGGTGATTGGATTTTTTTATAGGAACACTGTGTTTTGGTGTGTGTTTGAGGATTTTGAATTGTATAAGCATGTTTTAGTCAAATTTCCAATATGACTGCAACTCAAGTCAACAGTTCATTCACCCAGCTGCGTTTTACTTTTGCTTTTAATTCATTTCATTTGAGAGCGGGTGTGAGTGCAGCGAACCGACTCACTAGCCTCGGCCTCGGTGTTTCTTGAAGTTTCTTTCCGACGCGTCACGTAATGTAAAATAAAGAGTCTTGAATCAAAAGTTTGTCTTTTCTTTCTTTACTAAAGTGAAGGTCATACAGAGTGGATAAAAATAAGGTGAATAAAAAGGGAAACGGAAAGAGGAATTTCTGAGGCTTGTGGTTTTCCTATGCGTGTTGTGTAAGGCTCTGTATGTGTTGTGATGTCCTTCTGGGCGTCGTTGCGTGTCGTATAGTGGTGAGTTCCTGCCTGTCACTGGGAGACCGGGCTTTCTTGTACTTCTTGGCTCCCGACAGGAACCCGTCCTACGTGACGTCCGACGTTACGTTCTTACGTGACTATTACGCGACAATTACGTGACGGTCAAAAGACTGTGTAGCTTCTGTGGTCCAGGATGTCCTAATACCCCGTCATCTCTCGGCTCGGGGTAACCTCCTGGCCACCAGACTATCCTTACGTAGCGTAGTCGTTTCTTCTTATGTGTGTATATGTGTGTGTGTCTTGGTGTGGTGGTCTTCTGTCTTTCTGTGTCTTGAGTCTTCTGTGTCTTGAGTCTTCTGTGTTGTGAGTCTTGTGTGTTCCCTACGTCTGAATATATACCAAGCAGAATCAAAGATAAAAGATCAAAGAATAAAGGATCAAAGCGGGCCAATCAGAACGCGTCTTTTCCACATCAAAGCGGACAGACGCCATTTTGAGAACAGAATATAGAAACGCAAACAAAATGGCTCCCATACTTACAGAATGTACGAAACGGCTTACATATCCCAGCCCTTAATTGGCTATGCTTTAGCAAGTCAATTACCGTATTGGCCCGAATATAAGACGACCCTGATTATAAGACGACCCCCTCTTTTTCAAGACTCAAGTTTGAAAAAATACTTTTTGAACACCAAATTTAATTTTTATACAGAAAATAATTACAGTACATCTGAAACAAATGATTATAACAATATATTCGAGAGAAAAAAAACATGTTATTTTGCCTCATTCAAATCATGCAAAAACTGTCTATCACATCTTAATATCTGAACATTTAAATATGTAAACTAAAGTACAATCACATTTGTAAATGAATGGCTTCTGGTTTTTGAAATGTAAATAAACCAATCTACTGTGATAAAACAACAAAATTGCAATAACTGCATTAACCATCAAAGTGAAGTCTAAGTGAAGTCAGCTGCAATCTGACGAGATGGGAGGGAGCAGAGGAGAGACTGGTGTGTGTGTCTGAATCCTCAACTCCGCCCCCGCCCCTCTCTGCCTGTGTCCCTCTGTCTCTTTCTCTGAACGGGGAAAGAGAGAAAACGGCACAATTATTTTTTCCCCCTCCCGCGATCTTGGAGCCTCTGATCACCAAAAAAATACTCGCTAGATTTGTCGCTAGTCGCTTTTGTCTAATTTTCTCTCTAGGGGGGTCCAGAAAGTAGCTAAAAATAGCGACAAAGTCGCTACGTTGGCAACACTGCGCGCTAGCAGCATTCGCTTTAAAGATATCTGGCGCCATCTAGCGTTGGAATGGCTAGACCTCGAATCTAAGACGACCCCCACTTTTTCAGTGTTCTTTCAATGGAAAAAACATCGTCTTATATTCGGGCCAATACGGTACTAACTTAAGATTTAGAGCCGTTTACTAATTTACGAACATTTTTCTTTGAATAGGTTAAGCATTCTCTTCTCATTTCTTTTACAAGTAAGTATACTTTTCACAATTTACAGAGCATATTGGACATGTGGTAAGTCCTTCTCTTCTTCAGTCTTCACCCTGCAAGAGACACAACTTAGTTATGGGCCTTTGTGCAAAACTCGTCTTCGTCTGGACTTCGGCACTGCGGACCATCCCCTTGGAGTCTGGCATAACCTTGGTGATTCTGCCCAACAGCCAGGTATTTCTTGCCAGGGATGGATCAACGACGAGGACGACATCTCCGACCTTAAAGCTTCTCTTCGTTCCAAGCCACTTTTGCCGCTATTGAAGCAGTGGCAAGTACTCTCGGGCCCACTTCCTCCAATACTGTTGCCTTAACCTTGCCAGGATATGATTTCTGCCGCCGTGTCCTGTTTCCAGATGGATGTGGTGAAGAATAAGGTGGGTTGTTCTGTGTTGTTTAGTGAGTAGGGCGGGAAGCTTGGCTTCCCCAGGTGTCGCTGATCTGTTCAGACGCCCCCCTACTCTAAACTTTTCTCTTTCTTTCTCTTTCTTTGATGGTACACCCGGTAGTGCGGTATGTACCATACTCTTCAGCTCAGCTGTTCATCTGGGACTCTTGTGGCGTATCCTTTCTCTAGGATCTTGGTCATCAAATCTTTGCACTTCAGAAAGAAGTCTGAAATCCTGATGAGTATCCTCTTCAAGGGGTCGAGTATTTGCTCGGTTATACCTCGGTTGCCTGGCATCTCCATGCAGTCATCCCTCAGAGGTAGCTCAGTGCAGCAATGGCCATCCGAAGGATGTGCCGATGCGGTCACACCGCGCACAAACTCCTTGTCGTGTTGAGATGGCCCTTGCTTGTCCTCACGCCGGCGTTCTGGAAAATCTGCGTCGTAATGCATGTCTTCTTTGGTCGACAGAGATGCGAATAACGAAGTTCTGTTTTTCGGCGTCATCGAATTCTTTCTTTTGGCATCCGCTGACAGGCCCGTTGACTACCCAACCTAGGGCCGCCTTCACGGCATGCGGTCCGTTGTTTTGGCTGTTGATTATCTCCCATGACTTTTTAGCCTTGTGAAACCAGATCCTACATGACATGAAGCTCTCAATCTTCGAGCCTCCCAAGGCGCGATCGGCTGGACCCCGAGAGGTGTCAACTCTCGAGCTCCACTGAGCTCCTGTAGCAGCCCCTCTGACAAAGGAAACACGGCTCGCCACAAAAATCTTGAAACGGAGAGCGTCATCTTCAGTGTACCTCAGTACTGTTGTGCTATCTGTCCCGAGGACCAAATCCGTCAGGGGGAGTTGAAGTTCTTCCTTCAACATTTGGTCAGTCTTGACCGAGATCATTGCAGCCGTCAACTCCAACCTAGGGATTGTAACCTGCTTAAGAGGAGCGACCTGGGACTTCTTCACCAAAAGGCAATCATGTTTCTCCTCTTGCCCGTTCTTCAACAAGAGGTACGACACAACCCCATGTCCATCTTGACTTGCATTTGAGAAATGATGGATTTGTGCGCTCTTTGTGGGCCCGAAAGTGTTGGACTTAAAATATTTACTCACGCTGAGATCTGACAGCTTGTCAAGGTCTTCCGGCTCCTTCTGCCATGCCTGTTGTAGCTTCTTTGGAATGTCTTCATTCCCGGCCTCGGTTTGTTCACCGCTTCTACACCCTGCAAGTACAAGATCACCACGCTCAACAGCCGTACCTGTTGAGCTGTCATCTGCTTTGGTCTCTTCCGGTGATTGGTCTTGTTTTGCGACGTGCAAGATGGCAGGATGTCTATAGGAACAGTCAGAGCAGGAGCTCTTTTTCTTACAGCCCTTAGACATGTGGCCTGGCATAAGACAACCAAAACAAAGCCCTCTAGATTTCAGGAAGTTGGTTCTCTCCTGCAAAGGCCGCTCTTTAATCTTGTTGCACACGTTCAGCGCATGTTTCCCCTTACAGTATAAGCAGGGATTTTGGAAGGTGTTGGCTGACTTTACTGCTGGTGCTTTCTTCTCTAATCGGTCTTTACCGTCATTTTTACCAGCTGCAGTCACAGTGACAGCGAAGCTGCTTCTTTTGATCTCACCCTCTCCTAAGTTGGCTTTCTTTTCCGTGTTTGCATGTTTATCGGTGGCTGAGGTGGCGTACCCAGCACCCTTGCACAATGGGCTTTGCCTTTGCCTTGTTGGAGATTTTCTACTGACTGAAGGGACGCTTGGCTGCGCCTGTGAGACAGTTGGCACAGCAGCTTTAGACCCGACGTCATGCAAAGGCCTTTCAATTTCAACATGGTCGCTGCTATAGTTGGTGAACCTTTCATTTCCACCAGTCGTACGCTTCGATCCAGCTCTTGACTTCCGAGCATCTTTATACTGGTCGTAAGCTCTTAATTTAGCATTCGCGACTGCAATGTCAGCTTCCATCTGCAACCAGTCCTTTTTAGCTCTCAAGCACGCCTCTTTTTCCTCAAATTCTTGTTGCAAGCGCATATTTTTTCATGCTGCAAGCGTCTTTCTTCTTGCTCAAGCTCTTGCCTCTGTATCATAACTGCTTGGCTTGCTAACAGAGCTTCATGTTCTACTCTGGCTTTTGACCGCACCGAACTAATAGCGGAACGTTGAGATGTGCGACTCGTAACTGAGTTGAAGAAGAGAAGAAGAAGAAGTGACTTTATTGATCTCACACTGGAGAAATTCTTCTCTGCATTTTAACCCATCCTATATATATATATACATATATTAGGAGCAGTGGGCAGCACACACATTAGGGCGCCCGGGGACCATCTCCATGATCTTCTTGCTTCGGTTTGGTCAGGACCTAAGCTGGAGGTACCTATGGTGCATGTTTTGGGTTGGTGGGGGAAACCGGAGTGCCCGGAGGAAACCCACCCAGACACGGGGAGAACATGCAAACTCCACACAGAAAGGCCCAGGCGACCCGGGGATCGAACCCAGACCATGCATGCAAACTCCACACAGAACACACACGGAAAGGTCTGGGCGGCCCGGGGATCGAACCCGGAACCTTCTTGCTGTGAAGCAAGAGCGCTAACCACTCTGCTACCGTGCCGCCACTAAAAATGCTATCCTCCGATCCAATGGCATCTTGCTCTTTATCCGTGGCCCTTTCAGCATTTGCGATCCATTCCTTCGTTTCATTGTCGTTTCGTTGCTTGGTTAGCTGTGACAAGATTCCGCTTCTCTCGTATTTTAGTTGCTTTACTTTCCGCTCAATATCTGCTTTATAGTAATAGTCGGACAGCGCGTCAGCACTCGCTCCTGACATCATGGTTCCCGTATACATCCTTAGCCTGTGACAATTCCTCGAATTCCTCAGAGCTTCTAACTCTTCCTAACTTTCATCGACACTTGGGAAAAGAGTTATTGGATGTGGCTTTAGGGCATGTACTTCAGTTTCCGGTAGCTAGCAGACTAGTAGAATTGAGAAGAGAATTGTCAGACCTGACCCAGGGAACGCTTGCTTCAGCCGTGGATGGAGTTTCTTACTGGTTCAGATGGTTCTTTCTTCAACCAAGTCTCCTGACTTGATACTGATTCGTTTGACTTTGATGTTTAGACTTTCGATGTGATGCCGTAGACTTCGTGACTTGATGTTGCTTAAAAGTCTTTTGACTTAAAGCTGAGTCTTTTGACATAAAGTGTGAGTGCAGCGAACCGACTCACTAGCCTCGGCCTCGGTGTTTCTTGAAGTTTCTTTCAGACGCGTCACGTAACGTAAAATAAAGACTCTTGAATCAAAAGTTTGTCTTTTCTTTCTTTACTAAAGTGAAGGTCATACAGAGTGGATAAAAATAAGGTGAATAAAAAGGGAAACGGAAAGAGGAATTTCTGAGGCTTGTGGTTTTCCTATGTGTGTTGTGTAAGGCTCTGTATGTGTTGTGATATCCTTCTGGGCGTCGTTGCGTGTCGTATAGTGGTGAGTTCCTGCCTGTCACTGGGAGACCGGGCTTTCTTGTACTTCTTGGCTCCCGACAGGAACCCGTCCTACGTGACATCCGACGTTACGTTCTTACGTGACTATTACGCGACGATTACGTGACGGTCAAAAGACTGTGTAGCTTCTGTGGTCCAGGATGTCCTAATACCCCGTCATCTCTCGGCTCGGGGTAACCTCCTGGCCACCAGACCGCGGCTTCGATCCTTACCTACGTAAGGAAACGTTGTTTATTCTTGTGTGTGTATATGTGTGTGTCTTGGTGTGGTGGTCTTCTGTCTTTCTGTGTCTTGAGTCTTCTGTGTTGTGAGTCTTGTGTGTTCAAAGATAGAATCAAAGATAAAAGATCAAAGAATAAAGGATCAAAGCGGGCCAATCAGAACGCGTCTTTTCCACATCAAAGCGGACAGACGCCATTTTGAGAACAGAATATAGAAACGAAAACAAAATGGCTCCCATACTTACAGAATGTACGAAACGGCTCTTACAGCGGGTATCTGTACTTTCTAATCGACTACATGTTTGAACAGGACTGAAAAGTAAAAGTATTTTTTTATGAATGCTTGAGACCTGCAGAAAAAGCTGAGGGTTTGAGCAAACAAAAATATACAAATAAAAACAGCTAGAAAAAAAAATGTTTCAATTTTCTACTGAACAAAATTCAGCACAAATCTATATCAAAATCATTACATTTGAAGACTTATAAGACCTCAAAATATGTGCAAAATACTTTTACTTTTTATTCTTTAAGTACAAATGGGTACTATAATACTTTTACTTGAGTTTTTTTTGTTTTGTTTTTTTTTGCTCCGGTATTTGGTTCTACTACACCAGAATCAACTGTGTTCACTGTTTTGTGGCTATAAACATTTTTTTCTTCCATGTCTATGCAATGATAAATTATAATATTTGGTAGAAAAATTTTACTCTAAATACTAAAATATCCTGACTTGTAATGATCCCACTGAGAAGAAAATTATATTTTAGTTGTTATCCAAAGTTAACTCATTAAAGCTAATTATTCTTCTACTGCATAACATTTTGAACTTTTAATTGAGCCCAACATCTTCACATTCTTAAAGCCCATACACTATCGCTGGACTAATTTTAGCAATTAAACTGCTTAAAGCGGTTAGCTCATTCATTTTGTATAGCCATGATACATATTAGGCAAGACACACATAAAAAAGATCAACTTTAAAGGTCCTATATTACATAAAATTGATTAATTTGAGCTTTAAGACATGTTATAATGTTGTTACCTCATCAAAAGCATACCTGGAGTTGTGTTTTGTTTCATTCACACATGTGTAAGTACAGTAATTCTGCATTATTAGTCTGTCTCAAAATCTCAAAAGCTCACAATGACCTGTTCCACCTTGTGATGTCATGAAGATGTTAAAGTTAAGATAAGATAAGACTTTACTGATCTCACACAGGAGAAATTCATTTGCCACAGCTACCTTTTACCTTCGGTTCAGTAAAGATTGGCAATTCCAGGCCTGAAGTTATCCAAATGATTCTAGTGAAGGCTGTGGAGTTTGAAAACACAGTGGAGCACTTCCTATTACCACATGACATGACATGGTGGAACAGAGTGTCTTGTGTTTGACAGAAGAACTCAGCCTAAACATGCAGGACAGTGTTAAATGTGTGAATGAAACGGAACAAAACACAACACAAGGCATGTTTAGCAGAGTGGGTAGCGCTCTTGCTTCACAGCAAGAAGGTTCCGGGTTCGATCCCCGGGTCGCCCAGACCTTTCCGTGTGTGTTCTGTGTGGAGTTTGCATGTATGGTCTGGGTTCGATCCCCGGGTCGCCCGAGCCTTTCTGTGTGGAGTTTGCATGTTCTCCCCGTGTCTGGGTGGGTTTCCTCCGGGCACTCCGGTTTCCCCCACCAACCCAAAACATGCACCATAGGTACTCCAGCTTAGGTCCTGACCAAGCCGAAGCAAGAAGATCATGGAGATGGTCCCCGGGCGCCCTAATGTGTGCTGCCCACTGCTCCTAATATATATGTATATATACTGTATATAGGATGGGTTAAAATGCAGAGAAGAATTTCTCCAGTGTGAGATCAATAAAGTTCACTTCTTCTTCTTCTTCTTCTAAATTAAATAGCACAGTATAGGTCCTTTAACACACAAATACACAGCTATATCTAAGCAAATAAGGTAATGTGTGTTGCTATCCCTTTCTTTTGTGGAACATTGGTATTTCACAGACTGCTTCATTTTAAAAAACATTAGATAAATTTGATTTGGGCCAGTAGTGCTCCAGAGTTTTAGTAATGTCCCAGAGGATTTGAGCTTAGATCCTGAGCAACTACACTGC
This sequence comes from Paratrypauchen microcephalus, assembly GCA_036785185.1. NCBI lineage: Eukaryota > Metazoa > Chordata > Actinopteri > Gobiiformes > Gobiidae > Paratrypauchen > Paratrypauchen microcephalus. Next base: position 330,635 of record JAVJIX010000360.1, read on the forward strand.
ACACACAGGAGACACAATCGTTCCTGACAGCATCTCCGCTTTGCTGCGTGACAGATGAATATTGCTTTGGTTTCACCTGCTTATCTGCACCAACTGTTTCCTCAATGTAGCAACAACACAAACACTACACAAACCTGCCACTGCTGCGAATGAGCTGCTGTTTTCTATCATTGGGTTTGTTTACTTATCAGATTTAAAAAAAAAATAGGATAATCTAATAATTTGGTGAGATTTGTGGTGTGTGTTGCATAAAAGTAATAAAAAAAATAATAATAATAAAAAAAATTAAAATAAAAACTTGCCAGAATTATATCTCTCTGTATTTATTATTATTATTATTATTATTATTATTATTATTATTATTATTAATAATAATAATAATAATAATAATAATAATAATAATAATAATAATAATAAAATACATCCATTTTAAAGAGCGCTTTTCACGGTAACACAAAAATGCTTCACAATATAGTAACACTAAAACAAGGACAGGAAAGACAAAACAGCAATGAGGAGCAGTCCTGTGTGGGGGCTGTAGGCTGTGAGGAAGAGGTGTGTTTTGAGCAGTTTTTTGAAGGTGTTTAGTGAGTCTGAGTTTCTGATATGAAGGGGGAGAGAGTTCCAGAGGGTGGGAGCAGCCATGGCAAAGGCTCGGTCCCACAAGGTCTGGTGCTTTCAAAGTTCAAAGTCCAAAGTCAGCTTTATTCTCAAAAACCATATGTACAGGTTGCACACACAGGATTTGAAATTGCAGCGCTCCCTAGGCCCACAGTGAACATTAAACATCTGATAAACAAGACAGTAAACACCAACCAAAACATATACTTATAGCAAAAGTACTTTAGACTTGTATATAATACAAATAGTGTAGCGTAATAAAGCTCAAATGGTGTCATTTAAGCATTTGATTTATATTGTAATATTTTAATAATTGTATTCATTTAAAATATGGATGTTTTATATACAGTATAAAGTTTTGCATGGACTTGCTCCTCCTCCGCTACAGAATTTTATTAAAACAAAGGCTGTCAGTGGGATGGGAACTAGGGCCACGGCCCGGGGGAACTGTGAGGTCCCGCACAGACACTCTACATTTGGACAAACTGCGCTCTCAGTCACAGGCACTAAGTTCTGGAACTCTCTCCCATCATCAATAAGAGAGACTCCAACACTGGCCACTTTCAAATCACATTTGAAACAGCGGCTAAAGGAAAACCAGACTTGTGAACACTTTTAATATTTAATGTTGTTATTGTCACTTGTTATTGTTTTGTTGTTTTTGCTGTGGTGTCACCTGCCTGGACTACAGATGGAAATGAGCATTTTTGCTATAATCTGGCATATTTACATGTATTTAATGTTGTAGATGTTCATTAATATGCACTGCCCCTATTAAATAAAAGAATAAATAAATAATGATTTGACTGTGGGAGTGAGAAGGTTAGAGAAGGTTAGAGTCGGCTGATCGGAGGCGGCGGGAGGGACGGTGGGGCTGGACGAGGTCTGAGAGGTAAGGAGGAGCCTGGTTATGGAGAGCTTTGTAGGCGATCAGGAGGATCTTGAAGTTGATGCGCTGTTGGATGGGGGAGCTGTTGCAGAACGAGGGTGATATGGTCTCGTGAGCGGGTATGGGTGAGGAGGCGAGCAGCAGAGTTCTGAACACGTTAAAGTTTTTGAAGGTCAGTGGAGGGAAGTCCATAAAGGAAGCTATTGCACTAATCATCATTCATTGATCAAACAATATTACATTTCTCTTTCCCCCTATATTAACAGTTTAGTGCTTTGCTCATTGTTTTTGTTTTTTTCTTTTTCCCTTGTAGCAGCCATTTCAAATATTATTATTATTATTATTATTATTATTTTACTCTGCTATTTAACATATCTGCACATTTCAACAACCCACACACTATTATTGGACCGGATAATTTGAGTACATAAATTGCTTTCACGTCAAAGCAGTTTGCTAATTCATCCTCCAGCCATGACTCCTCTTCAGCAGGATGCAACACAAACATTCATGTGAAATACTACAGGAAAGTGAGTTTAAAAAGCATGTATAATTATGTATTACCTTTACGTAAGTGAGAGGGCATGGGAGATGCAAGCAGCTCATATCTCAAGAGGAAGAAAAATGGTATCTGCAGTGTGACATACAGATAGTAGACATTGCCAGTGTGTGAGGCCAGGCAGAGAAGCTATGACATTGATGAATGAAAGATGCATTAGGGCTCAGAGCACACAGCCATCAATACCCAGATTAGGGGTGGGAGATATGCCAAAAAATCACAGTTCACAGTTTTTTAGAGTCAAGATCATTTTATCCAGGTGCCAAATCTGGCCCACTGACCAGTTTTTATTGGCCCCCGGGGATCCTGCTGGACTGGCCCAAATGATCATAGACAGTACTTTTTTTCAATTTTGAAATTATACATAATAAAAACTAAAATAGACCAAAAAATAAATTAATTATTAAAAAAAAAAAAAAAAAAAAATCCTTTTTTAAAATGTATTTATTTATTTATTTATTTTTTCATAAATAATAAGACAAAATCCTTTCACAACTCACCCCTCTCTCCACACTCATCACACACAAAACAGCACAAAAACCACTGGGCAAACAAAATAACAGCGAAGTACAGTCCTGTCAAATATTTATATCATTGCAACCTCAATATTATCTCGTTGCATTGTGATACAGACCTCAAGTGTGTGTTTTTAAAGGTGTTGTGGCTCTGTCAAACGTATGTAAAATTCATCCATCTGAAAATCTCACTACACTGACCACCTGTCTGTGGTCTCCACTACCAATATGTTTGGATACTACTGATTAATATATTTATCTTGATTTAAGCAGTTATTATCTTTATATGTTATGAAGTAACTAAAATAATTATGCTTCTTACAGTTCATAATTCAGTGACTGGTCAGATCCCTGTGACAATGTGATGATAATTTCTTTATTTCCATAAGAAGCTATGGACCCCTTAATTCTCATGCTCCTGTTAAATGAATCTGTCCATTCACCAGCTGGAGCTGGGCAATCCATATCCATTTTAAAATCTATTATACCCATAACTACAAGGTTCAAGTATTAAATTATGTAAGAATATGCAAGGTATTTGGATTTGGTTGGTGAAATAAATAAATAAATAAATAAATAAATAAATAAATAAATAAATAAATAAATAAATAATATTTAAAAAAAAGTCTTTCTTTGTGGATTGGTAAAGTGCATGTTACATTTTTACTTCAAACACATGACTGTATTCCTTTAAAAAAAAAACAGACAAAGTCCTGTCTCTTGCAACAGCAGCAATGTCACCACATGTACACTGTGTATGAGAAAGAGAGTTTGGAGGAGACAATAATAGTTTTAGTGAACAGTTTAAAAAAGCCCTTCCGGGGACTGGTGTTGTGAATTAGCTGAGGCTATAAGCACTGTGATACCTGCATCAGATTACTGAATTATTAATCAGTGTTTGTTGTATATGTTCCTACTCAAATAAACAACAATACACAAAAAAACTGATTTGCAGTGATCACTTACCTTATGCATTCCAAGCAGTTATTCAGAGATGACAGGATGTAGCAGACTTATTTTGGCCTCAAGAGTTGCTTATACAATATATCTGTACTGGGGCAAAAATTGGGTACATGCCCTGTAACACTGATGTGATTTTTACTATATGCATATAGCCATCCCCTCTGCAACAAAACAGAACAGAACATCGACATGCAGATAAAGCCATGGTAAATCTGCACATGATTTGATCCCACATGTTTGTATGGTCTTACTCTTCTCAATCTGCAGCAATTTCTTGCCAAAGCTGCAGTGGAAAGAAGACTGCATATTGATGGACAGAAACATTGTCTTCAGCCATTCAGACAGAATGAAGCAATCTCCCCTGCTGTGTTCTATTGTACAGGGCTTAGAAAGGAGAAATACATGACTGTGTAATCAACAGGAGCCAAGAATCAGAATCGAGACATGTTCTCTACAAGAACGTAGAAGATGCGCACTTTCAACATTGAATAAATCACAATAAATAAAGCACAAATCATTAGATCAACTATTATCACAAGTATAAAGGTAATATCTGTCATATTGTAATGATCTGATGTTTTGTGTTTAGTTCAGGTTTGACATATTTTGTTATTTTTATAGCTAATGTGTTGTTAATTTAACTGCCTTTGTACGTGACATTTGGTTGCCATGTTGACAAGTTGATGTGAAGGCTCTGTTGTCAGTCACTGGTCAGTTGGCTCTGCTGAAATAAGAACTGAATTGTTTTGTGCTTGTTTTTGGTGTGGGTCACACCCTACAGTAGCCATTGTGTTCAGAAAATAAATAACTGTGTTCAAAACTTAGAACGTTGGTATATTTCCTCACACCACAATGTTACAATATCATAAATGTCAGGTTCATAACAGATTAAAGATGTATTTTTCAGACAGAAGGTTCACTAAAGCTTACTTCAGAGAAAATCACTTTTAGCACAACACAAAATCATTTTCAAGCTCTAAATGTAGATTAGTTCATGGACTCCATATTGCTCAAAGACATGGATATATTAACTGTATTTGGCAACTGCTGTCCTCAGTATGTTCCGCTGTAGGCCTGTATAGCATACTGAAGCGTGCAACATTTCACACACTGCAAAATACTGTATCACCACATTGGTTAACATTCCACTTCAAAAACCATGTCTCACTCTAGTCTGAGCCAAACATAAAAGCTTGTGTTGGCTTAACATTAAACAGATTAGTTGTTAGAATTGTATGAGTGCATGGGCATAGGAAATAGATGCACAAATGATGAACAAAATACATTGTGAATAAAACATTACAGCATTAAAATGCCTGGGACAACACTATGCTCATTAAACAAAATGGCTATAAATTGTTGCACAACATCTTTTTCTGGCAACATGTCTGCATTCGCCAGACTGTGGAGCTGGAACCTCAGTTTTAAAATGATTGAACTCAAAGTGATTTAAATAGAGGGCAATTTAATCACTTTTGGCATTTTGTGGGCGCCTTGGCACCTGAGGGCGAGGTGTGATTGAGAGGTGCCAACAAGACATTTAATGAGCCAAAAGCCAATGTGAACTAATTACAAAGGGCAAAGTTTGAGCAATTTACCACTTAACGCCATCATGCTATGAGCTTGTTTGGTAGACTGTTCTCAAAGTGACTGTGGGTGCTCAAAGTCATCAACAAGTTAAGCAGATGCCACCATGCTAAGTTACAGGTCAGATCTGTGGGAAGGAAACCCCGCTCACAGTAAGAATGCATGTTTTCCAAATATTTTTAGCCAGAAAAAATATTTTTATATGGAGCCCAACAGTGTCAGCTTGCTCCTTTTCCCAAAATAAATTTTCCATTGTTTTTTCCCCTAGCCTTTTCAAACAGCTGAAATACCAATAGTTCAATGACATCGCGAAGGCTAAGCAGCTACGTGGTAAGTAATATTCATAACACGATTGTTTTAAATCCAAAAGGCTGTTTAAAATGCAAGACTCTGCTAAATGTTTTAATAACCTCACAGTTTATTCAATTTCAGAAACAGATTTTAAATAAAATTATAGGTCTTATGGTCATTAGGTACCATATAGATGATTGCCCCTTAGAAAACTTTCAAACTTTAATTTTTTTTTTTTCCAGAAAGTCTATGAGAAAGATGAATCAGAAATTTTGTTAGCTACATACAAAATAGACCAGTTTAATGTCCAGTTGCGTAACATTCCAGATAAAGGCGCCACAATAACATCTCTATGGAGATGAGCAGGTGACGGACCCTGCACAGGTAAAGTTACAGAGTGCGCCTTTATAATCTTTCCGTCTCATTGTTGGTGCTTATTTATACAACCCCGGAAGCAATATATATCAACCACTGCAGTAGTAAAAGGTCATTTAAAAGTCTGCTCTCATTTACTTCCTCTCTGCTAATGAGCGCTTTAATAACCCACAACACACATGTCCAAAGCAACATGGGACTGACACATCAAAAGAAGGAACGTGTACGAGTCTATAAATACAAGTATATTTAACTTTGTGGTTCAACTGCACCGCCATTTCAAAGAAGAACCACACCGGGGGGGGGACAATAGAAAGCGTTGATTCCAATAATGGCTAAGTTTGTCTAGAATAATGAATAAACTTTAAGTATGTAGACGAGCTAAGGCATGTACAGCTACAGAAGATCAGCTAGTTCCTGATCTCTGAAGAGTGCTGTTTGAAGGTAAAGAGTTCACCATGACACTTTTGCAGCTATGGAGGAACCTCACGTCTGCTTACTGATCAAAGTACCCAATGATTTTCTTCACTTAGCTGAGAAGGCTTTGAGTATTGAACGTGCAGAAGCAGTAGAGATATGCTAATTAAAATGGTAATGGTGTGTATACCTGCACAGCTCACCTTTATGTCTTTAGAAAAAAGGTGAAAACATATAGTTTGAGTCCTGGAACTTTTACAAGGGATTTTCATCACACTGTACAATATGTCAGTATAGGTTCAAATTGTATGAAGGCTGTACACAGATCTTACAAAATGAAAATACAGTATAGGCCTGTGGTGAATTCTTCATTTAAAGATATATTTTTTTCCGTTGAGATTATCTTTATAAATACTGTAGCAATTGTGATTTTTTTTTTTACATTTTGTTGATTTGGCCCCATGTTCAGACCTGGAATAATCCTGTTATAATCTCGTGGTACTCTGAGGGCTGAATATTTAGCTGGTACTTCAAGTGAAATAAAATTCTCCTTAGCAACTTTGACTTTCAAATGAATTCACTTGATTGGTGATGAAGGACATATACTGTATTACACAATATATTTATTCAAAACTAAAAGCAGATGCCTCTAAACTGCTGACTGCCTATCCCAATAGTATTCACGATGTTCCTCCCCCAATGGAGTCTTACTGGCCAATGATAAAACAATCATTAAATTGTGTAAACAAAGTTGATGATTCATACATTTTGAGATAGCCGTAATGAGCTTCAAACAATAGGCCCCTGTCCTGAGATTCTGTGACATCATGTAAAAGACCACTTCATTTCCATTTCTTTAAATGCAATTAAAGATTAAAGAAACTGTAAGTGCATCTAATGTTAGCTATAATATCTGAACAAGTTTTTTTTAATTTACCATTATGTTAAAGGTACAGTGTGTAGGATTCGTGGCGCATAGGTGGTTAGTAGCTATTCCACTTCCACTTTTGGCTACGGCAGACCTCGAGGGTCACCCGGGCGCGCCGTAGCGCCGACAGCTCGCGTGCCCGCGCACGAACCGCGCGCCGCTGTATACATAAAACGCGGTCCCCCGTTCACTTTTTTTTTTTCTTTTCGCATGAAAACACACAATCCCGGTCATGATTCATGACAATCTACACATCAAATGAAACCTTACAGTCTCCTCTTTTTGACTATGCAATTCATTTCCCTGCAAAACAATCACTCCCCGAGCACATGGGGCTTTTATACAGAAAAGCACAAAACAAGGTTTTTTACTTTACCTTTGAAGGCTCTGCACAGGTCAAACTCTGTATTTCACCATAAACTTGGTCTCAATCTGTCCATAAGGATCCAGCGAATAAAAACAATAAAGTAAAACAATTTAGTCCAAAATACGTGTTATATCCATTACGATGTGTGATACAGCAGCATGCTTGTTTACACGAGGCTCCCCCCTTCCCCCCTCCCCTTCCCCTTCTCTCCTTCGCTCCTCCGCTTCCTCAGGCAGCGCGGCTGAGCAGCTGCTAGCAGGAGCCGAGGCAAAGGATGAGCCCAAATGTCCTTCTGCGGCTCTCGTATTCAAAATGGCTGCCTCTATATGGGGAAGAACTTTGATTTCATGATGGAAGTGAAAAGGCTTGGAAAACAATGTATTTTTGAATGGGTATCTTCAATTTCAGTAATTAACAGGTAAAAATCTTACACACTGTCCCTTTAAAGTGCACAAAAAATGGTTATGCACAAAAAAATGGTATTAAGGGCCTGTCCACACGACAAAGTTTTTTGGTGGAAAAGGAGAAGTTTTTATTCGTTTTGGCCTTTTGTCCACACAGCACTGGCGTTTCTGGTGGGCGAAAACAGTGTTTTTTGAAAACAGGTTCCAGAGTGGAGAAATCTGAGAACGCCGGGGTCTCGTTGTCGTGTGGATGAGCAAAACGTAGCTTTTTGAAAATGACGTCGAGATGCCATCATCATCACGTGATCAGAAGGAACCCTGCGCTTTTTGTCAGTATGCGCATGCGCTCTTTGTAGTATTGTGTTTCCGGTGGCTCTGGCTGTTTCCTGTTTAGCACCACATATCGGTGTGGCATATGTATTACATCGTTTTCACTCAGCGCTCTGTTGTCATTTGGATGGGAATATTTAGTGATCCGACATGTGTGTGGACGCAAACTTTTTTCAACCTGCATAAAAAAAGGAGCATTGTTGTGTGGACGTAGCCTAAGAAAAGATAACATCTGACCCTTACAAAGGAATAATTGTTAAATGTATTTGTTGCAGGATAACAGATGAAATGCAATTTCCCTTTTCCTATCATTGGCAAAAATACAGCTTCAGAAAGATGACTACAGGAAGTGATTACGTCCAACGGAAGATGCTATATCTGAAATCCACTGTGTGCAGGCCATCTGAGTGCACAGATTCAGCTGTCTTGTAGGAGAGTTGAAAATGAGCTTCTCTATCACAGAACTCCAAAAGGTCTTCTACATTGGGGCTACAGTAAAGTGTTTCTTTTTTGTTGTTGTTGTTTTCTAGTAGTAGTAATAGTAGTAGTAAACTCCTTCAATCTCACACTGTTAGAAGAAGAAGAAGAAGAAGAAGAAGAAGAAGAAACACTTTATTCATCCCCGTAGGGAAATTATTTCTCTGCATTTGACCCATCCTTCAGGAGGAACAAACAGACGAGCACTACAAAGTCCCTCTGACCGGTAAAAATGGAAAGATTTAATTCCCTTCTACTCAACATTCGAACTTCTCCTCTGCTCAAAACTCACTTATTCAGACAAACTTATTCCATGCCAAACTTATTCCAAATGTAGCTTTATTTTTTTAACATTTTAACATGATATATTTTATTGTATTCTACTGCAGTTGTTTACTGTATCTTTTTCTTGTGTTTTATATTTTAAAATGTTGTAAGGTGACTTTGAGTGTCTTGAAAAGTACCTCAAATAAAATGTATGTATTATTATTATCCGGCTGCATATATTGTCTTTTATTGTCATGTTTTTTAAATGTGTTTTATGTTTGACTCTTATGATGAAAGTTGTCTAGTTTATCGGTATTATATTAATTGGTATGACAGAAAATATAATGTATAAGTTTGAAATTTGTATTAAGAAAACATTTGAATTTAAGTATGTATTATGAAGACATTTTGAGCTATAGAGTAACTTTAAAGTAACAAACAGGTACATCTCTTGTGATTTGGTTTGCTCTCATGGGTTTCAAAGTGATGAAAAATTACCGTAGCTCATACTGTAGCAATTAACAATTTAAAACAAAATAGAAGATATGGTAAGAATAGCCAAATGTACTAAAAGGACACCTACATAAACTGAAACTTATGAGCAACAGTAGCTCAGTTGGAAGAGTTTGTCCTAATCTGAAGAGTTGGCATTGAGAATCCAACTCCTACGCTGTTGTTGTGTACTTGGGCAAGACACTTAACCTTCCTCGCCCCCAGTGTCTGCGTACACCGGTGTATGAATGCGTGTGTGAATGGGTGAGTGGTTCCTTGATGTAAAGCGCATCGAGTGCCTTGAAGTTGGAAAGCAGAATAAAAAATGTGACCATTTACCATGAATAGGATTTATAAAATATCATCAAAGAGGCACAGTACAATGAAATGTAAGTCTAAAGTGACTCCAGCAAAGTCCTTCAAATCCTTAATATTTCAGAACAAATAAATAAGACCTTTAGGTGTTAGCTGGTACACTTAAATCTCTAGACAGTCTTCAATAATCAATTTCAATAAAGCAGAGAAATGAAAGTGCCAGCCAAGTGGAAAAAAGAAAACAAATTTCTTTTTCTATGTCTAAGAGCTAGTTACAGCTATTTGTTTAATCTAGTCATCCCACAAAGAAGGTCATATGTCCATAAGGTCCAAGCTCAGTATTTATTTTACATTTCTCAGTAGCCTTGACAGAATAGTGAGTTGTGTAGAAAATCTGAAAAACTGATAAAAATATGCTGGGTGTAATCTTCACTTGTGCTAAAATGCAAACAGAAATCGGATAAACTCAGAGGCTGTAGAGTCACTGAACACTACCGATCTAAGGAAGGAAGAAGCATTTATTTCACAATGTAAATTAAGCACAGTTTGCCTTCATAAATATTTAGTACACAGATAAAAACTATTGCAATCCTAAGGCTCTTCTTGGTGAAAACAGCAGGTCTTCTCATTCTCTGCTTTGTCTGTGAATTGAGACTCTGCTGCAGTCACATGCTTTAAACTGTTGTGCCTTTATTTTGGTCTGATTGACAGTATCTGCAGACCTTCAAGTGCTAATAAGTAATCTCTACGCTCACTGGGTGCTTTTGATATTTTGCTGCTGAACTTGAAGTATATATCATCAATATCACCATTATTTGACTTTAGGGGCTGTGTATTTTTTTATGGGTAGCTCAGTTGGTAGTGCTTGTACTCTGATCCGAAGGTTGATGGTTTGAATCTCGCTTTCGGCAAACATCATTGACTGTTGAATTTGAAGGCGTGAAAATATATGTGCAGAATATTTAAAGGTGAAATTTTTATTTTGAATTTGAAACATATTGAAAAAGTATTCTTAAAATTTCAGCAACTACAATTCAAATAATTAAAATATCTTTTTTCAGAGTTAAACATTTCAAAGTGAAAAATTCAGTGATACAGTATTCAAAATTCAAAATCTAATGGAACAAATGATCTTCCATAGAAAAGTGACATATATAGTATATAAAAGGGTATGTGTATGATAATATAATTTGTATCAACAACTTATATTTTTAGCTTTGGAAACTAAGGACATTTTGCTATGCTATTGTCCCAAAGTAAAGAACTAAAATAAACCTTTGTGGGGAAAGTTCTAGTTTAATGTCCAAAGACTATTTGATCTTTGTCAGTGTAGGGAGTCTAACTTGTGAATAGATTATATTGATACTAGTGCTGTCAATCGATTAAAATATTTAATTGTGATTAATCTCATGAATGTCACAGTTAACTTGCAATTAATCAGAAATTAAACACACATTTTTGTCCCTTGAATCATCGTTATAATACTCTTATCACCATAAAAATGTGGACAGGCGCCGCTTTGTGCAAATGTCTTTTTATTGCAAAATATTGCAAAAATTGCATAACAATTGTCAGTGAAACAACTTTGTCTTGGATGTTCCACTGTCATGTTCCACTTTCATGAAGTGTTCAGCAACTGTGTGAGTGAAGTGCTTCTTCTGTCTTCATAAGAGTCAAAGTGACTGAAGTTCCCACTGTGGGTGAAATAATGTGCTCTGACGCTGATGTAGTTCTCATTACTGAGGGACATCCAGTAATATCCAGTTAGCGCCACCGTGTTTGTCTGTCCCAACGCCTGCTGCACTAGGGGCCCACTCACACTGGGACTTTTGGACTGTGCCGTGCTGGGCACGGTTGCCTGTTGTTCTGTGGCCTGCGCATAGAACCACGGTCGATGGCGTTGTCGCATTGCAGAGCTGCTTGTTTACATGTGACGCGGCAGAGCAGGCACTTTTGGCGGAGAGGGTGGGTCCAGCGCCGTGGGTGGTGGGACCAATGTGGGTCCTGCTGTGGTGCACACTCCTCCGTGGGTTTGTGGATATGGTGGCACGGGGGAGTGGAGGGCGGCGGGGCTTCTGTCGCTGTCCGCGGTCCTTGTCGGGGTTGCGGATTCACCGTGTGTTTTGGAATGGACTTTGTTTTATGTTTTCCTCGTGTGGGTGGCATCAGTGCGCGCAGGGCTTGTGTGATGAAGTAATGAGTGTGCGCATGCGTGTGCAGCCGTACCGTGTTTTGACCCACCTCCTCCAGCCGGGGCTCAGTTTTGTACAAATTGTTTTCCTTCCTGTTTACAGCTGTGTTTACAGCAGTGGCCACAGCTTATGAAAAAAAAATTGTTCACTATAGGTCACAAAGAGCGTTAATCTTGTGATAAAATGAATGAACGGCATTAAAATTGTTTTGCGTTAACTCGTTAATAGCGCAACATTTTTGACAGCACTAATTGACAAATAAATATTCAGTGTTGTGATGTTTTGTTACTACATATTCAGATTGAGATGTATTGACCAACTATTGCTCTGTTGAAACAATAAAATTAAAGTGTGACATGTTTTTTTGAATTTCTGTTGAATTTTATGACAGTTGAGTCTTATCTTTGACAGCTGGCGAGGGTAGTCCATCATATTAATGATCTTAGAACTTTTGGTAAAGCATAAAAATATAGAAATAAAGAGAGGATTTGTGTGAAACACTAAATATGTAAAATGATATAGTGTCTTATTATGCCTGGTGATAAAAATCTGCTATAAAAACGTGATTCATTATAAAGCGTATGTGTCATAAACCAGGGTGGCTGTCAGTGTGGTTCAGTTTGAATGTGGATGGGTGAAATGCAGGGCCAAGACTCCATCTGCTGCTGGTCCACACACAGAGGAAATGCCTCTCAAGAAGGAATCCAAATATCATCACTATAAGGTCACTGAAAAAAGCTGTAACTTTTCTGGTAGGGGCCTTGTCTCATGCTAATGTTATTGTGTTTCCTGCATGTATGGCATTAAACTCATCTATTGTGATATTGTGATTCATACCTGCGTTTCTCCATGTCAACATAAAAATAAACGTTTAATGATTAAAATCAAAGGTTGAATGTGCAGTAAGTTTCTGGAGATGGAATTTCACATGGCATGAATCCATGGAAAAAGAAGGTTAAAGCCTGACTTGGGAATATTCTCTCTTTATGTAGAATGGTGTAATTCTTAATTCATCCAGGAGTGGACTGATGGTACTGGCTTGAAGCTCTGAACTTCTCAGTGCTTCATTCCAGTACCATCAACTGAAAATGGTTTCTGCATTGGAGCCCACACGTCTTGATTGCAAAAACAGTCCAGTCAAGGTGACCACCGATGAAACGTTTTCTACAGTGGGATAATATAGCCATGGAAACAAGCAGGAGGCCCTATTATAAGCCAAGTAAAAGCCAGGTTTGTGGAAATGCAAGCCCACACAAATAGCCAATATGAAAACACAGATAATATGTTAAAAAAAATAAAAATTAAATTAAATTAAATTTAAAAAAGCATTTATTTTAGTCTACTGTGGCTTTAAGTACACTTTAACAGATATATGATGGATCAGAGATGTAAATGTGTGTAGAATCCCTCAGTCGTCCAGGTAGAATCCATGGCAAAAGGAAAAATTCAATTTGTCAACTGGAAAAAAAGGTTATTTGGTCGAATACTTTTCGCAGGTGAATGGTTATGCCACACTCCACTCCCACTGCATATTTAATAGGCCTACCTAACTAACAGAAACTGTAAACAAATAGGTGTGGCAGTCTCAATTTCATTGTAGTTGGCTCCTCCCTTCAGGCAGATATAAGGCAGTGTCCACTAGCGTCTGACCAGAACTGAAGAAGCAGCTTGGATGAAACATACACTCAACAAAAATATAAACGCAACACTTTTGTTTTTGCTCCCATTTTTCCTGAGATGGACCCAAAGATCCAAAATTCACTCCAGATACACAACACTACCATTTCTCTCAAACATTGTTCACAAATCTGTCCAAATGTGTGACAGCGAGCACCTCTGCCCCGCCGAGACAATCCATCCCACCTCACAGGTGCGCCACATCAAGATGCCGATCCGACATCATGACCAGTGCACAGGTGCGCCCCAGACTGCCCACAATAAAAGGCCACCCCGAAATGTGCTTTTTTTTTCTTTATTGGGGGTCTGGGGACTCAGAACCAGTCAGTATCTGGTGTGACCACCATTTGCCTCATGCAGTGCAACACATCTTCTTCGCATAGAGTTTATCAGATTGTCAATTGTGGCCTGTGGAATGTTGGTCCACTCCTCTTCAAAGGCTGTTATGGACGAAGAACACAGGTGCATTTTATTGATGGCATTTTGAATGCACAGAGATACCGTGATGAGATCCTGAGGCCCATTGTTGTGCCATACATCCATGAACATCACCTCATGTTTCAGCAAGATAATGCACGGCCCCATGTTGCAAGGATCTGTACACAATTCTTGGAAGCTGAAAATGTCCCAGTTCTTGCATGGCCAGCATACTCACCGGACATGTCACCCATTGAGCATGTTTGGGATGTGCTTGACCGGCGTATACGACAGCGTGTACCAGCTCCCACTAATATCCGGCAACTTCGCACAGCCATTGAAGAGGAGTGGACCAACATTCCACAGGCCACAATTGACAATCTGATAAACTCTATGCGAAGAAGATGTGTTGCACTGCATGAGGCAAATGGTGGTCACACCAGATACTGACTGGTTCTGAGTCCCCAGACCCCCAATAAAGCAAAAAAAAAATGCACATTTCGGGGTGGCCTTTTATTGTGGGCAGTCTAAGGCACACCTGTGCACTGGTCATGATGTCGGATCGGCATCTTGATGTGGCACACCTGTGAGGTGGGGTGGATTGTCTCGGCGGGGCAGAGGTGCTCGCTGTCACACATTTGGACAGATTTGTGAACAATGTTTGAGAGAAATGGTAGTTTTGTGTATCTGGAGTGAATTTTGAATCTTTGGGTCCATCTCATGAAAAATGGGAGCAAAAACAAAAGTGTTGCGTTTATATTTTTTTTGAGTATATTTGATCAAATAAACATTTGTCCAGTTGACAAATTGAACTTCTCCTTTTGCCAAAGATGCAAATGTTCTTTTGCTGTTGATTGGCATTAAAGATACAACTTTTTCAAGACAGTGGTGGTTCAGATTTTTACCAATGATCTGGCAATCACACTCGACATTGCAAGCCAGAATAGACCCCTTGGTGGAGGTCCCTGCTCTTCAGACAAATGTAGTTGTAGTCTAATGCAGCAGCAGCAGCAGCAAAAACAATTTCTACCAACAAAGCAATTTCTACCAATGGCATCATCTTCCACTGTTTTATGTCCGAGTCACAGGCTGTTTGTACACAAAACTCAATCGGCCGTGTCTTAAATATAACTGAATGAAAAGTTCTCTGATTATTTGAGAGGCAGAAATATCCTCCCACCAGAGTCACAGGCCCTGTTTATTTCCCATGGTTCCACAGGATGCTCCTCATAGTGCTTCATATCGACCACCCGCGGCCTGCTGCTACTGAAGATGAGTCACTTCAAATCAAAGCCCATCAAACACTAGCCTCATAAATGAATAGAGGTGTCAGGAGTCAGATTCGGTTTCTTTTTTATTTTATTTCACCTTCGCACTCTCTTTTCCACCCAGTCCCCCAGCTTGGCATTTACCGCTTTGCTTCAGATCAGCGGGAAAAAAAGCCAGCAGGTCATTCAATCACTAGCTCTTTCTTTACAAAAGAAACATCAGGTGCTCTGGGGTGGCTAAGTATATTTGGTTTCTTAAATAAATGCTTTGAAACCTGACTCTGGACTGTGGAGAAGTGGAGGAATGGAAGTCATTTTGTGATGATGGTAACAAATAAGAAGAACATGGCAATATTCACAGGAAATGTCAAAATTACTGGGAATTTGGTTTGTGTTAGAATTTTAGAATAGCAAGATTATATGCAAACTGGATAAAGAAAATGACATTTAAATTATAGAATTACAACTTCAATTGCATCTTGAAATCTGAAGAAAATAATAATTTTATTGTAATAATGTACTATTGAAACAAACAAATCACCACCTTGCATGGCTAAAAACAAATATGTATTACAAACATTGTGGCTACTGTGGAACATTATAGCCAAAAAAGTGAAAATTAGGTGGGAAGCCCTCCTCCAGGCAAAATTAAAGTCAGAGATGCAATCCCGCTTATAGTCAGGATGTAACATAACATAACAAAAACAAAAACGTCCATAACAAAAAGATTTTAGGCAGTTTTTTTTTCTTGAAAAATAATACGGTGGAGCTTTAGATAAAAAATCTTGCCAAAGTGTCAACAATAATTTGTTTCCCACATAATTTTGAGCAGAAAACTTTAAAATATCTAAATTTTAAGACAATTACTATTGCTTTGTAAAATGTACACATCTTCTCCACAACCGTTTCGATATGCACATTTATGATTTATAAAATATTTTGATTATGCAGCTTGGTCGTCCATGCTGCTGACTCTCTCCCCTCATTATTTTTCCTGCATTTATCATTTCTCTTTTCTTGCCTTTAAACTGTTTCCTTCCATTAGAACAGTATTGCTCTGAAAGCGACTGGGCTGACACCAGCTTCTATTTGCACATCACTGAACCCAACTCTTTGGATAATGAGCACAATACAGTCTGTCTTTCTTTGGTTATTACCTCGATGGTTTGGTGCCACAGTAAATATACAATACATAGACTACAATAAGTACAATACATACTTTATCCATACTTTATCATTTATGTACTTATTTATTTGACCACTGCATTTTGTTGATGTGGAAATCCTTGCATTTTTTTCAAGATTCAAGAGATTCAAGATTGTTTATTTGTCATATGCAGGATCAACACAAGGTCAATAATGCAATGAAATGCTTAGGATCAGAAGAACCCGTTCACTCGCTATGATAGTTAAAGTGATACTCCGGGATTTTTGACATAGGGTCCAATTTTCTAGTTAGCCAGCGTGTAGGATATGTGTAGAGAAAGTTATTTTGCGATTTCATGCAGTCTTTGTAAAATCTGAGTTGGCTGTTGCTAAGCTAGCGAAAGTGAACGTCCTGCAGCTAGCCAGCCACTAAAATAGACATACCCAGTACAAAACAAACACCCAAACAAATCAGTTATTATGCCAGGGTATCGATTTAAATATCTGTGTTGATAGAATGATTAAGGAAGTAAACCAAGCATGTATTCCTTTGATCATCATCAGCAATTCGTACTTCCTCATTGAAAGCTTGACAGCCGCGGATTGATATCACCCGCACGTCCCAATCCGACCGGCTCTAATAGTTTGTTTACTAGCAACCTCGCAACTGTAAAAGTGAGCACACGGAGCCTGTTCAAAGTATGGCAATGTTTGGCGAGCCCGATTATTTTGATGAGGAGGAAGAGCAGTTGCATTTTTCCAGTGAACCATACTTGTATGAGCCGGAGTATACGGACGAATAATTGAAAGAGATGGATTTACAAAGAGCAAGAGAACAAGAGAGCGCGTCTGCAAATGCAGCCGCCGCCGAAGCTGCAGCAGAAAGCCGGGACAGAAGAACCGGGGATTGGTGGTGTCAGTGCCGAAATTGCGAAGTTATGGAGAACGAGGATGAATGTTTTTGCTGCAGGGAGTGGGACTTAGTTATCCCACAAATGCAAGAGCTGGAGCTAGATACTTCGTTTCGAAGTCTAGATGTGTCTGGTGGCCATAGCACTTCCAATGATGTCTGCATAACAGAGCACCAGGACTTCTTGCCCCATCTCAATCGTGGCGTACTGGAGACATTCTTCTGCGTCGAAAAGATAAATTGGAAGAAACGACCTAGACCTGCTGGACCTAATGGCCAGTTATCAATGCGGTAAGTGGTGTGCCAGAAAAAAATGTTGAATGTAGGAGCGTTTGGCCAGTTGCAAAATCAGTGAGATGATTATACTCACATCTTCTAAGTTAGGCCTCCTGTTTCTGTTACTCACCAACGTGTGTAATGCATGCCTCCAGTCTCTACTCTTTGTAATAATGACAACTGCTGCTGATGAATTGACGAGGGAGAAGTAAAATTCCGCCGCTGCTTAGAAACTAGTCCCCAATATGCGTCAATTAAGTCGTTTGAAGCAAGGTCCGTTTCGTTCAAAATCTTATTATATCAACACAGATATTTAAATCGATACCCTGGCATAATAACTGATTTGTTTGGGTGTTTGTTTTGTACTGGGTATGTCTATTTTAGTGGCTGGCTAGCTGCAGGACGTTCACTTTCGCTAGCTTAGCAACAGCCAACTCAGATTTTACAAAGACTGCATGAAATCGCAAAATAACTTTCTCTACACATATCCTACACGCTGGCTAACTAGAAAATTGGACCCTATGTCAAAAATCCCGGAGTATCACTTTAAGAAGTACTAATAGCATGCAGTAATAGTACATGGTAAAGTAAGGTGTAAGTAGAGTATTTCACAGATTACACATAATATAATATAGTATAAGTATTGCACGTGGGTTATGAAGCAGGTTATTGCACAGGTAACAGTAGCATTTACAGTGAGGTAGTGACATACATGATACATTCATATAGAGCAGCAGCAGTAGACATATTATGCATAATGAAAAGTAGTTTAGTGCAGTATTATCTAGAGTTCAGTAGTCTGACAGCTTGGGGGTAATAGCTGTCTTTGAGTCTTTTTGTGCGTGCTGGCAGGCTCCTGTATCATCTACCAGAGGGTAGCCGACGGAAAAGTCTTTGTGCTGATTGAGTATGGTCCTTAGTGATGCTGCATTCCTTATGCAGACCCCTGCTGTGGTAAATGCCCTGGATAGAGGTGAGACTGCTGCCAGTGATGTCCTCTGCCGCTCGCACCACCCTCTGAAGTGCTTTGCGGCTCTGAGCAGTGCAGTTCCCATACCGCAATGTAATGCAGCCCGTCAGCAGGCTCTCGATGGTGCACCTGTAGAAGTTTGTGAGGATGCTGGTGTGACACCCACAAGGTGTGGTCACATACTGTAGTTTTTATTTCACTTAATTTTGTATGCAATCAAATGTGGTGTTTTATTTTGATGAATGAGTTGTAATCCCGAGTTTGTCCACTTGATGGCTGCACACACAGTGAGACGGTTTGACCCGCCCTGGCTTCTACATCCTGTCAATTAGCAGTAGCAGAGCCGAAGCCAAGCCAAAGTAACGTGTCCGTGTCATTGTGTGTACTTTCAGGTTGGTACGGTCCCACCAAACAAAATACTGACTCAAATGAAGTCATATCTGTGTAACATTTGGCCGCTAGTTAAAGCTAGACATTTTTCATTGTGGTATTTCTGTCAAATTGTATGATTAGCGCTCTATGCTAACTCCCGCGCTAGCATAGCCTAGACCTTGTTTCGCCCTACTCCAGCCACACCTTGTACTTGCAGGGCTCTCAAGTCTCACGCATTGAGAGTGTGACACACGCAATTCGACGTGTTCACATGCTCACACGCCACACATGGCATTTCTCACACTGATTTTTTTTAAAAAATTTTTGTGCCCAGAAAATCGGTCTGTGTGGCTCAGTTTATGCAGGCACCGCGTGTTTTCAGCGAAAAAAACTGTCCCCCTCCTCCCCGCCCCGCTCCCCGGAAAAAAATCAGCCAATCAGAAAATAGATTGCAGGGCTTTCAAGTCACACGCATTGAGAGTGTGACACACGCAATTCGACGTTTTCACACGCTCACACATGGCATTTCTCACGCTGAATTTTTTTTTTTTTTTCCCCAGAAAATCGGTCTGTGTGGCTCAGTTTATGCAGGCACCGCGCGTTTTCAGCGAAAAAACTTCCCCCGCTCCCCGGAAAAAAAATTTCAGATATCAGGCCAATCAGAAAATAGATTGTTCTGTTGTTGGGCAGACTGTTGACAGTGCAGTGCACGCTCAGTGATAAGGACAGCGACTGAACAGGAGGAGATGATAAATCAAACTGAGAACCATCAGGTAATAACTTGTAACATTTATGTAACTGTCATTAGTTGCTTTGTAGTTTAAGTTTGCTCGTTAGACAAACATTTACACAGAGCTCTCAAGTCTCAAGCATTGACACGGCATTTCGCACGCAATTGAAGCGCCCCCCTCCCTCCTCGGAAATTACGCAGTCTCACGCACGACCACGCTCAAAACTTGAGAGCCCTGAGATTGTTCTGTTGTTGGGCAGACTGTAGAGTGTAGTTTCAGCTGCTAAGCGCACACTGCGGTGATGATAAAATAAACTGAGAACCATCAGGTAATAACTTCATTTATATAACTCTCATTAGTTGCTTTGTAGTTTAAGTTTGCTGTTTAGACAAACATTTACAGCAGGGCTCTCAAGTCTTATGCATTGAGAGAGACAATTCGACGCGTTCACACGCTCACACGGCATTTCTCACCCAATTCAAGCCACCCCCCGCTCCTCGAGAAAAATTGTTCACTCGCATCAGAGCCAGTCTTTCCCCACCTAAATATTTTAAACTGATAGTGGGGATT
Organism: Paratrypauchen microcephalus; assembly: GCA_036785185.1. Classification (NCBI taxonomy): domain Eukaryota; kingdom Metazoa; phylum Chordata; class Actinopteri; order Gobiiformes; family Gobiidae; genus Paratrypauchen; species Paratrypauchen microcephalus. Next base: position 350,961 of record JAVJIX010000360.1, read on the forward strand.
GTTCCGGCCCAATACCTGCTACAGTTTCTTGGTGGCCCGTACAGGGAAAGTATTGGTCAACCCTGATGAGCCAGCAGTGACCAGAGGGGCAAGTCCAGATGGTGCCAGCTGCTGCCTACTGATGAAGACTCAACACTCCTACTCTAGAAGTGCTGAGTAAAGAGAAAAGCTACGGTGTACCTAAGCAACGCTTATCAAGGACACAAGAGTGCAAAGTGCCAATGCTGGTGTGGACCAGGTGAAAGGAAAGTGGAGTCAGTCATAGCAGAAGGTGAAAGGAAAAGCTTGGTGTGGAGCATCAAGAGGAGCCTGGTCACCCTCTCAGCGGATGAACTGTTCCAGCTCGCCAAATCACTGGGGACCATGCCTGGAGTGTATTACTCAAATGCCCAATCCTCAGACACACAACTTACTGACATTGCACAAAGCCAGAATCACTCTGAGAATGAGAAAACCGATGGTCCTGAGTCCCAAAAGGTGAGCTCAAATGACCCAGAGATACAGGAGCTGCTCAACAGTTATGAGGAGCTAAGCAAAAAGGTAGCGCAGTACATGCCCTCAGATGCTGTTCCATCTACCCGTCAGCCGCATGTAAAGCCGCAGTTGAAGTCACAGTTCAGAGCCCATAGTAACCCTACTAACTCCCCCACACGTGAGAATGTTGTGTCACACAGAGATCTCTCTTACCTCCACAGAGTTCAAAATACAGGGAGGTCAGATAGGAGACCAGGGGTCAGACATCAGTTACAACAATATCTGTCACCAGATTGAAGAAGGGTTTAAAGAACAGTTTAGTGATGCTGAAATAGTCCGAGCTGTCTTGAGAGTCATCAAACCAGGTAATTTCAAGGACATGCTAATGAATAAAGATGATCTGATTGTAGAAGAACTAAAGGAATTTATGCACTCCCATTTTGGTGAACAAAACAACACTGAGCTTTTTCAAGAACTAATGTGCACTAAGCAAAATGACAATGAGACACCCCAGCAATTCCTTTATAGAGTCATAGGCCTAAAGCAAAAGATCCTGCTTGCCTCAAAACATACACAGCTGTTAAGTACAATGCTCGGACAGTTCAAGATGTATTTCTTCACACAGTGTACCAAGGCCTAGGACACAAACATAGTGACATTCGTCGAGAGCTCAAACCATTACTAGCTGACCCTTCAGTCACTGATGAAGCTATACTTAAACATCTAAAAAGGGTAATGAGTGATGAGAGTGAAAGGCAACGTCGTCTAGGTCCAGTGTCACGCCCCAGAGGTACCAATTTGCACAGTGCAACAAGTGATGTAAATGCCGCACAGGGTGTCTCTACAAAGAGGACACTGTTGTGAAAAGACAAACTGACAAAAAGACTGACATCATCCAACAGCTAGTTGACAAGGTTGAAAAGTTAACAAATATGGTCGAACAGTTGCAGTCACAAAAAGCAGAGCAGACAAATCAGTACGTAAAACCTAAAGCAGATTATCAGAAACCAAAACGACACGGTTGTGCCACATGTCTTGCACAGGACCGTCCTGATTGTCCTCACTGTTTTTACTGTGGAGACGAAGGACATCGAGCAGTGGGCTGTCTCAAGAAGCCATCACGTCAGGGAAACTGGAACTGGTCACTGTCACGGGACAAACAGTGATCGGGTCCCCTCTTTTATCCCAACCTGTCGTTAGTAAAGACAAGGGCCAACAAAAAGAACAACAAGCACGGACCAAACATGTCAACACAATGGCTACAGACTCACTTCATGTAAAAAGTGAAAAACTTGCAAAGCTTATTGGGCAGAAAGCTCTCACTCAGTGTACAGTGCCGTGAAAAAGTATTTGCCCCCTTCCTGATTTCTGTGTTTTTTGCATATTTATCACTCAAAACATTGTCAGATCATCAAACCAATTTTAATATCACACAGAAACAACCCAAGGAAAGACAAAATTCAGTTTTTGAATGATGATTCCATTTATTAGTGCACAAAAAAAATCTAAACCTATCTGGCCCTATGTGAAAAAGTAATTGCCCCCCCTTGTTAAATCACAAACTAACTGTGACTAACCACAGTTTTGAGAAAACTTAGTTCAGTTCTACATGCCACACCCACACCTGATTGTCACCACCTGTGTTGAATCAAGAAATCACTTAAATAGTTCCTGTCAAACAAAGTGAAGTTGGCTACAACATCTCAAGAACAAACACATCATGCCACGATCCAAAGAAATTCAAGAACAAATGAGAAAAAAAGTGATAGAAGTCTATAATTCAGGAAAAGGTTACAAAGCCATTCCCAAAGCTCTGGGGCTCCAGCGAACCACTGTCAGAGCCATTATTCAAAAATGGAGGAAACTGGGAACAGTTGCAACCCTTCCCAGGAGTGGTCGACCAACTAAGATTACTCCAAGAGTGCGACGACGGCTCATTCAGGAAGTCACAAAAGAACCTAGACGCACATCGAAAGAACTACAGGCCTCGTTGGCCTCAGTTAAGGTCAGTGTTCATGACTCCACCATTAGAAAAACACTGGCCAAAAATGGCATCCATGGAAGAGTTCCCAGGAGAAAACCACTGCTTTCACAAAAGAACACAAAGGCTCGTCTCACCTTTGCCAAAAAGCACCTTGATGACCCTCAAGACTTTTGGAGAAACATTTTGTGGACCGATGAGTCTAAAATTGAACTTTTTGGAAGGTCTGCAGCCCGTTTCATCTGGCGTAAAAATGGCACAGCATTTGATAAAAAGAACATGGTGCCCACAGTAAAGCATGGTGGTGGCAGTGTGATGGTCTGGGCCTGCTTTGCTGCCTCAGGACCAGGACAACTTGCTGTGATTGACGGAAAAATGAATTCTGCTGTTTACCAGAAGATCCTGAAGGAGAATGTCCGGCCATCAGTTCGTGCCCTCAAACTCAAGCGCTCTTGGATCATGCAACAGGACAATGATCCAAAACACACCAGCAAGTCCACCTCTGAATGGCTCAAAGAAAACAAAATTAAGGTTTTGGAGTGGCCAAGTCAAAGTCCGGATTTAAATCCGATTGAGATGCTGTGGTGTGACCTTAAACGGGCAGTTCATACAAGAAACCCCTCCAATATGGCAGAATTGAAACAATTCTGCATAGAAGAGTGGGCCAAAATCCCTCCCCAGCGGTGTGAAAGACTCATCACCAATTATCGCAAACGTTTGGTTACAGTTATTGCTGTCAAAGGAGGCTCAACTGGCTATTAGATTAAGGGGGCAATTACTTTTTCACATAGGGCCAGATAGGTTTAGATTTTTTTTGTGCACTAATAAATGGAATCATCATTCAAAAACTGAATTTTGTCTTTCCTTGGGTTGTTTCTGTGTGATATTAAAATTGGTTTGATGATCTGACAATGTTTTGAGTGATAAATATGCAAAAAACACAGAAATCAGGAAGGGGGCAAATACTTTTTCACGGCACTGTAATCTAAATGGTTTAGCAGTCAGTGCGCTATTAGACACTGGGGCCCAGGTAAGCATCATTGATAAAGAGTGGAAAAAAAGATACCTACCTGATACTTTAGTTAGACCCATCAATGAGATTGTTAATGAGGAGAATGACTTAAAGGGACAGTGTGTAAGATTTTTACCCGTTAATTACTGAAATTGAAGGTACCTGTAAAGATTTGTATGGATGCGTGAGTCAATTATCACACAATGCGTACCTCGACCGTAGTTTATTTACAGAGAACTTTTGCTGGCGCCCCGTACACGACATTAAAAAGAATTGCATGAGAGCATTTAGACCAGATCACGTGGTGTGAGTACGGTGGCTAGTAACGAACAAACAATGCAGATAATCATTTACCAAATGATCTACATCCCTTCTTTTTAGCCATCAACATTTAAAGGGAACTAAAATTAAGTTAACAAAACAGAATACTTTCCAATCACCACTGATCCACCACTGACTCCTGACACAACTTTAACATAAAATGAAATGAGCATTATACACATTAACATTGAACATCATCTGAATCACATTGAACATAACCCTTTTTTTTTTTTTTTGTACAAATATTTTACAAATATTTTAGGTTTGGCTTGCAGGTGTGGCCAGAACATGTAGTGTATGATCCTCTGTTCTGGATGGAGGGCTGCACAGATGGTTCAGTTATGGGAGGAGGTGGGTGTTGTGTACTTGTGGTGTTTGGCTCCGGTGTGTGGGGTGTGTGCATTGTGGCTTCCACTGGGGAGCTGGCATCCTGGCACCCTGGGTCGTAGGGCTGGAGCTGTGGTGGCGGAGCCACGGGGAGGATGTGGCGACGATTTCTCCTGTAGGTCTTTCCATTGGCCTGGACGATGTAGGATCGTGGCTCCCTGCTCACCGCTGTCACAGTCCCAAGCTTGTCGTAGCCTTTTTCCGTTTGCATGCGGACAACTTGTCCCTCTTGTAAGGGCTGTAATGGGTGGCTCGACTTGTCATAATGACGTTTCAGCGTCAGCCTTTGTTGAGAAGCTGGTTGTAGATTTGCCTGGCATTCTTTGTAGCAGGCTGTAACAGCTTGCTACTGACAGGAATGCCAGCACGAGTTTGTCTGGACATGAGACGTTCAGCAGGGGAGCCCAGGGTTGTGTCACGGGGGATGTTTCTCAGGTTCAGCAGGTTAAGAAAAACATCAGTCCCATCCCTGTGTGATTTCTCCATGAGCTGTTTGGCACTGCGTACAGCCCTTTCGGCAAGCCCGTTTGATTGTGGGAACTCTGGGCTACTTGTGGAGTGAGTGAAGTCCCATTGTTTTGCAAACTCTTGGAACTGCTGACTGATGTATTGTCTGCCATTGTCGGTTAGGAGTGTGTGTGGTGTGCCGTGTACAGAAAAATGTCTCTTTAGCTTCGAGATGACTGCAGCTGAGGTCATATCACGGAGGAGGTCGATCTCGAACCAGCCAGAGTAAGAATCAACAAGGACTTGGTAGTGTTTCCCGCGCCAGTCGAAAATGTCAGCAGCTACTGTAGACCAAGGGAGGTCTGGAACGGGGTGGAGCTTGAGTGGTTCTTTTTGCTGATGTGCCTTGGTGCTATTGCACACCGCGCATGAGAGCAACTCCTCTGTTATGTCTTTAGACATTTCTGGCCAAAAGACGACACTTCTGGCTCTACGCTTAGTCGCGTCAATACCTGGGTGGCCTTTGTGGACAATGCTAATGTATTCTCTGTGCAGGGAATGGGGAATGACTGCTTTGTGGCCTTTCATGACGACGCCGTCATACACGCTGTGCTCGTCCCTATAAGGAAAGAAGGGCACGATGGCGGGTTGGAGCTGGCCTTCCCTGCGGGGCCATCCTCGTTGAATGACTGAGCTGAGGGCTTGTAGAACATCGTCCTGCGCTGTGTGACTTTTCAGTTCCTCTAGACGGGCTGTGGAAATACAACCCACAGTCATGACTTCAAAGTCAGTGTGTTCAGATTGGCTCTTTGTGGTCTTTGGGCATGGAGCTCTGGAAAGAGTGTCTGCGAGATACATGTGTTTGCCCTTTTTGTAGACCAGGTTGACGTCGTAGCTCTGCAGCTGAAGTAACATCCTCTGGAGGCGGGCAGGGGCGACGTGGATGGGCTTTTTTATTATAGTCACCAGGGGTTGGTGGTCGGTTTCCACGATGGTGGGCTTTCCGTAAACGTAGTCTCTGAATTTAGTGCAAGCAAACACCACAGCTAATAGCTCCTTTTCTATTTGGGCGTACCGTGTCTCGGTGTCTGTGAGAGCACGTGACGCGAAGGCAATTGGTCTGCCATTTTGCAAACATGCAGCTCCTAGTCCATGGCACGATGCATCACATGTGAGTGTAACTGGCTCTTTGACATCGTAATATGCCAGGACTGGTGGGCTGGACAGACATGCTTTTAGGCGGTCAAAGGCCTCTTGGTGCTGCTGGAACCAACACCATGCGGTGTCCTTGTGAGTGAGCTGTCTAAGGGGCGCTGCAATGTCACTAAGGTTCTGGATGTACTTGCCAAGGTAGTTCACCATACCAAGGAATCGTTGTAAAGATGTGACGTCCGTGGGGACCGGCATTGCGTTGATAGCTGCTGTTTTAGTGGGGTCTGCCCTGAGGCCTTCACTTGTGAAAATGTGTCCTACATAGGTCACTTGGTCCAAACGGAATTTGCATTTGTCTGGGTTTAGCCTGAGGTTGACCTCTCTGGCACGTTCCAGCACTTTCTTTAAGTTGGCATCATGCGTAGCAACGTCACGGCCTCCGATGATGATGTCATCGACAATAATCGAGCATGGATAGCCCGCGAACAGCTGTTCCATAGAGCGCTGGAACACCTCACTTGCGGAGTTGATGCCAAAAGGCATGCGTAGAAATCTGAAGCGCCCAAACGGGGTGCTGAATGTGGTCAGCATTGAAGATTTCTTGTCAAGGCGTATCTGCCAGAATGAATTTTTTGCATCCAAAACAGAGAACACTGTTGCTCCAGACATCTGTGCTGCCACTTCTTCGACGCTACGCATTGGGTGGTGGGGCCTCTTCAGTGCTGTGTTAAGGTCTTTTGGGTTGATGCACAGCCTGATCTCGCACTTGTCCTTCTTGTGTGCTGCTACCATGGAAGATACCCAGTCGGTTGGCTCCGTCACTGGTGTTATGACACCAATGCTTTGCATGCGTTCAAGCTCGCCTCTGACTCTCTCTTGCATTGCAACAGGGACACGGTGGGCTGGGCGGACTACAGGCTGTACGTTGGGATTCAGTGTCATGGAGTATGTGACTGGAAGTTCTCCTAGCTCGTCACTGAACAGGTCTTTATATTGGGCTAGTACCTGTGAGCTGAAGTCAGTGTTGCTCTCCACGCTGACCTGGTGGACGTCAGGACTCATTTTTACGATGCCCATGTTCTTGCATGCCCGGAATCCTAGCAGTGGTTGTACCTCTCTGTCGACCACAAAGAAGGGCAATGGATGGCACTGCTCCTTTAAGCGGCATGGCAGTGTGGCTATGCCACTGGTTTCGATTCTGGTGCCTCCATAAGCAACAAGGCTAACAGTTCTCCTTTGCTTGACAAGTTGTTCCCCGCTACTCACTCTTTTGAAAGTCTTTAGTGACATCACATTACATTTTGCTCCTGTGTCAACTTTCATTTCAATGTGCTTGTTATTTATGTTCACCGTGATGAATCCTTCATCCTTTTCAGTTGCTTCAAAATGAATACAATCCACTTGACTGACGATCTCAATGCCATCCACATAAAATGTTTCATCATCGAGTATTGAGTCCTCCACTTTCTACATCGTTCACAGACCGTCTCGTGGCCCTGCCTAGCTGGCTCCGTGATTTAGACTTGCAACACTGTCTGTAGTGATTCAGCTTTTTGCAACTGTGACACTGTTTTCCGAACGCAGGACAGCAGTCCCGCCTGGCCACGTGGCTGCCTCCGCAATTAGAGCAGTTTGTAATGGTCTGTGGAGCGGACTGGAGCTTTGGCTTGACCTGAGTGTTTGGGGCTGGTTTGACTGCATCAACACTAGTACTTGGCGTTGCTAGTGTTTTACTACTTTCCTCGGTCATCTCATGAATGCGAGCAATTGAGATGGCTTTGGCTAGAGTTAGCTCGCTATCTCTCAACAGAGCTTTCCTTAAAGTGTCACTGGTAACACCACAAACAATGCGGTCACAGATTAGCTCATCCGTTATTTCTCCAAAATGGCAACATTTGGCCTTTATTCTTAGGTCGCTAATAAATGATTCGATGGTCTCACCTTGTCTCTGATTTCTTGTGTGAAACTTGTGCCTTTCCATCGTTCTGTTGTTTTGTGGGTTACAGATTTCACTAAACTTACTCTTTAAGCACTCGGGATCTTCTCTCGATTCCTCCGGGGCATAGACGAACGAACGCTCCCTTTCGATGGCCTCTGGCCCGGCGATGTTGAGGAGAATGTAAGCCCTGGTTTTAGCTGACTTGTCGGAGTGTGCTGCAGCTATAAAAATGTCGTACTCCCGTTCAAAAAGCACGCCAATTCTCCGCGATATTTTCATTGAAGACAAGAGGCTCGGGTCTGCGGAATCCGTCCGTCATTATGAGGAAAACAGTGGCTGTCGTTGTGCAGTGAATCCGTTGCGTTTCAACACAGTTTAGTGCGGCGAGAGAAAAAAATTATATGGAAAAGATAAAAGTTGTCTGCAGGCGAGAAGTTCGGTCTAGCTTCTGACACCATGTAAAGATTTGTATGGATGCGTGAGTCAATTATCACACAATGCGTACCTCGACCGTAGTTTATTTACAGAGAACTTTTGCTGGCGCCCCGTACACGACATTAAAAAGAATTGCATGAGAGCATTTAGACCAGATCACGTGGTGTGAGTACGGTGGCTAGTAACGAACAAACAATGCAGATAATCATTTACCAAATGATCTACAGTACCCATTTAAAAATACATTGTTTTCCAAGCCTTTTCACTTCCATCATGAAATCAAAGTATTCTTTTGGACTTAGATATAGTCACATAAAAGGGGGATCTTCCCCATGCAGAGGCAGCCATTTTGAATACGAGAGCCGCAGAAGGACATTTGGGCTCCGCCTTCGGCAAGGCTCGTGGTTTTGGGTAAACAACACAAGCATGCTGCCGCATCAGACGTCGTAATGGATCTAACACGTGTTTTGGACTAAATTGTTTTACTGGATTTTATTCGCTGGATCCTTACAGACAAATTGAGAGCAAGTTTATGGTGAAATACAGAGTTTGACCTGTGCAAAGCATTCTAAGGTAAGCTAACCTCGTTTTGTGCTTTTCCGTATAAAAGCCCCATGTGCTCGGGGAGTGATTGTTGTGCAGGGAAATGAATTGCATAGTCAAAAAGAGGAGACTGTAAGGTTTCATTTGATGTGTAGAGTGTCATGGTACATGATCGGGTATGTGTGTTTTCATGAGAAAAGAAAAAATAATAATAACCGGGACTGCGTTTTATTTATACAGTAGCGGCGCGCGGCTCGTGCGCGGGTACGAGAGCTGTCCGCGTTACGGCGTGCCCGGGTGACCCTCGAGGTCTGCCGTAGCTAAAACAGAAAGTGCAATAGCACCATCCACCTATGCGCCACGAATCCTACACACTGGGGCTTTAAGACTGCATGCTGTAAATGGGGACAGTCTCCCATTTGAGGGTTGGGTAGCTTTAACAGTTAACCTCGTAGGCAATGTAGACCCTAACTTGTCAATCACTGTGCCTTTCCTCGTTAGTAGTTTTGATCTGGAGAGACCAATATTAGGTTTCAATGTACTAGAGAAGGTGATCCAAAAGCAACCTGAGAGATTTATTCCAACACTCATCCCATCAGAAAAAGCAGAGCTGCTTGTGAACTTTATTCAGACTGACAAACCCACTGTTCAAAATGAGAAAATATGCACTGGCAAAGGTGACACCATTATACCAGGTGGTCAAGTTGCTTGGATCAAGTGCAGTGTGTCTTCTGATATGGACCTGTCTGTTTGAGCCTGATGAAACTAACACACGTCTTGCGGAACTTGACATTGGTGAGGGTCTTTTGGAGGTACAAAATGTAAAGAACCCCTATGTTTTGGTACCTGTGGGCAACAACACTAAACATGCAGTAACGCTACAAAGGAAAACTGCCCTTGGTAGTATCCAGAGTGTTGACAAAATAATAAAGATGGACTCACCAAAAGATCCTGAGCCCACAATTACAGTCAGCAGCACAACCTCCACCACTTAACCTAGTGGAAGGATCTTGTTTGCAGCCTTTACCTGTTATAAGATAAGATAAGACTTTATTGATCTCACACAGGAGAAATTTACTTGCCACAGTAGCTCCAGGACATTTGGACAAGAAAAGAAAGTGCATGCAGGCAGGAATGGGATAAAGTAAGTAATAATAAAAATAGTAATAATAATAATAGTAACAACAAGCATCAACATGGAAATAATAGTAACAACAAGCATCAACATGGAAGAGAGGATATTGCACATCTGGCCTATATGTTAGAATTATACAGTCTGATGGCGGTGGGGATGAAGGATCTGCGGTAGCGCTCCTTCTTGCACTGGGGGTGCCTCAGTCGGCTGCTGAAGGAGCTGCTCAGCTCCTCTAGAGTCTGGTGCAGAGGGAGAGAGGTGTCGGCCATAATGGACATGAATTTGGCCAGTACCCTCCTCTCAGCCACCTCCTCAACAGAGGACAGCCCAGGACAGAGCTGGCCCTCCTGACCAGCTTATTAAGTCTTTTTCTGTCCCGTTCTGTGCTGCTCGGGGCCCAGCAGACGACAGCGTAGAAGAGAGCAGAGGCCACCACAGAGTCATAAAAAGTCTTGAGCAGAGACCTGCACACTCCAAAGGACCTCAGTCTCCTCAGGAGGTGGAGGTGACTTTGGCCCTTCTTGTACAGGGCGTCGTTGTTGTGGGACCAGTCCAGTTTATTGTTGAGGTGAACACCCAGGTACTTGAAACTGTCCACAGTCTCTATGTCTTGCCCCTGGATGTTCACCGGTGAGTGAGGTAGTGGTCTCCTCCTGAAGTCGATCACCAGCTCCTTTGTCTTACTGGTGTTAAGGCACAGGTGGTTGCGCCCACACCAGTCCACAAAGTCACTGATGACCGAGCGGTACTCCAGCTCGTTCCCCTCAGACACACAGCCCACAATGGCCGAGTCATCAGAGAACTTCTGGAGATAGCAGCTGTCCGTGTTGCATATGAAGTCTGAGGTGTAGATGGTAAAGAGGAAGGGTGAGAGGACAGTTCCCTGGGGGGCCCCAGTGCTGCAGACTACCACCTCTGACTCACAGCCGTGCAGCCGCACGTACTGTGGACGGTCAGTGAGGTAGTCGATGGTCCAGGCAGCGAGATGTCCATCCACTCCCGCGTCCTCCAGCTTCCCTCGCAGCAGCGCCGGCCTGATGGTGTTGAAGGCACTGGAAAAGTCAAAGAACATGACTCTCACAGCACTCCCGGCGGTCTCCAGGTGGGTGAGCGCCCGCTGCAGAAAGTAGATGATGGCGTCCTCTACTCCTACATTTGGCTTGTAGGCAAACTGCAGCGGGTGGGGCTCACCACATAGGTGAGGTGACTGAGGATCACCCTCTCCATGGTCTTCATAAGGTGGGAGGTCAAGGCGACTGGTCTGTAGTGGGCCGGTTCCCTGGCGTTTGTTGTTTGTTGCATTGAGTGTTATGCACACTCCAAGCACATATCCGCTAATGACATGCATGCCACCCATGTACATGCCATACTTAGCTAGTGCCTACAATCCTTTAGCTGCATACCCACCTTATGCTTAGCAAGCACCTGTGAACTCACCTGTTTACATGCAACCTATGGTTCTTACTCAATAGACTACTGTTATTTTAAAGATGTTTTTCAAGAAAATTGAAGTGAAATATTGTTGAATGTGGACTGGGGAAAGGTAATATTTTGTTTTATGTCGGGAGCCATCTTTTCTTTTGTCAGGGAGCGTGTGACACCCACAAGGTATTGTCACATAGGCCGTTTCCCAATTCACCGACGGCACGCTTGTGAGTGTGCACTCGGTCTGTCGTCGAGACGGCGCACACTCGCTCTGTCCTTAGTGCACTACGTTTCTCACATGGCCGTCTGCGAAATAGAACAGGTCCCGCCTCAGCTCAATGAGCCGGGTGGTCTGCTCCTTGTTCCCTAAAGACAAAAATATTATACTATTGCGACTAGTAATACTTGGAATTGGGACATGGCCAATGTTCCCCCTAATTTTTAATGTGTCTGAGCAAACACACACTAACTCCACATCCGAAATGAACCCCCCCCGCACAGCTCGCACTTTGCAGATATAAAAAAAAAATGACCCCGCGGCTGAATAAAAAGCTCTTTCATCCCTGATGAAGTTTTCTTGTGCGCTGAGAATGTGCGAACAGTGCGCAGGTTAGAGTAAACGCTGGACATGGCGATACTGTAGAATATCCAGCATTACAACAGCAAAGGAAATATAGAAGTGTAAGGGAAAAAGCATGTGAACGGTAATACAGGTGCCGTGATCTATGCTGTTACGGCTACCGTCACATATGTTTAGCGTAGTTTATGAAGAGTTTCATGTAGCATAGTTGTAGGTGAGGTGAACCAGTACGTATATTTTATAGTGACGTCGCAACTCTCACTTGTGGATGTCGCTGGCGAGTTGGTCTTTGTAGTCATATATCCTCCCGCGCTGTGCATGCTGGGGCTTTTAAGTGTGCGAAGCGTGCATGTTTGCACGCTTGGTCCACGCCCCGATTTCCATGGAAACGACGGCGCCATTCAGAGCTCGTCTCGACGGTGCAGGGGGGAAAAAACGAATGGAACGGCGCTTGTCGCGCCGGATATGACGCACATCCCGTTCCAAGGACGCTCACAAGTGTGCCGTCGCTGAATTGGGAAACGGCCATAGTTTTTATTTCACTTAATTTTGTAAGTAATTTTGTATGCAATCAAATGTGGTGTTTTATCTTGATGAATGAGTTGTAATCCCGAGTTTGTCCACTTGATGGCTGCACACACAGCGGCCGTTTCCCAATCCAGCGACGGCACACTTGTGAGCGCCCTTGGAACGGGATGTGCATCATATCCGGCGCGACAAGCGCCATTCCATTCGTTTTTTTCCCCCTGCACCGTCGAGATGAGCATTGAACGGCGCTGTTGTTTCCATGGAAATCAGGGCGTGGACCAAGCGTGCAAACATGCACACTTCGCACACTTAAAAGCCCCAGTATGCACAGCGCGGGAGGATACATGACTACAAAGACCGACCCGCCAGCGACATCCACATGTGACAGTTGCGACGTCACTATAAAATATACTGTACGTACTGGTTCACCTCACCTACAACTATGCTACATGAAACTCTTCATAAACTACGCTAAACATGTGTGACGGTAGCCGTAATGGCATGGATCACGGCACCTGTATTACCGTTCACATGCTTTTGCCTTACACTTCTATATTTCCTTTGCTGTTGTAATGCTGGATATTCTCTACAGTATTCATGTCCAGCGTTTACTCTAAGCTGCGCACTGCTCGCACATTCTCAGCGCACAAGAAAACTTATGCAGCGCCCTGTAAACCAGGGATGAAAGAGCTTTTAGCAGATCTCCGCTTTTTATATCAGCTGCGCGGGGGGGCTTTTCGGATGTCGCGCACAGGGCTCCAAGGAGCGCTCAGGGATTCAAGATTCAAGATTCAAGATTCAAGATTGTTTATTTGTCATATGCAGAATCAACACAAGGTCAACAATGCAATGAAATGCTTAGGATCAGAAGAACCGTTGACTCGCTAAGATAGTCAAGAAGTACTAATAACATGCAATAATAGTACATGGTAAGAAAAGTGTTGCAAAAGTGCAGGGGAAGAAGTAAACAATATAATAAACAATATAATAAAATATGTAATAAAATGTAATAAAAAAATACAAGGTACAATGTACAAGGTGCAAGTAGGGTTAAATCAAATAAGGTGTAAGTATTTCACAGATTGCACATAATATGGTGTGGTGTAGGTGTTGCATGTGGATTTCGTATTGCACATAGTATGATATAAATATTGCACATAGGTTATTGCACTGATTATTGCACAGGTAACAGTAATTTACAGTGAGGTAGTGACAGACATGATACATTCATACAGAGCAGCAGCAGTAAACATATTATGCATAATGAAAAGTAGTTTAGTGCAGTATTATTGAGAGTTCAGTATTATTTAGAGTATTACCCAGAGTTCAGTAGTCTGACAGCTTGGGGGTAATAGCTGTCTTTGAGTCTTTTTGTGCGTGCTGGCAGGCTCCTGTATCGTCTACCAGAGGGTAGCAGACGGAAGAGTCCTTGTGCCGGATGAGTATGGTCCTTAGTGATGCTGCGTGCCTTACGCAGACCCCTGCTGTGGTAAATGTCCTGGATGGAGGGGAAACTGCTGCCAGTGATGTCCTCTGCCGCTCGCACCACCCTCTGTAGTGCTTTGCGGCTCTGAGCGGTGCAGTTCCCATACCACACTGTGATGCAGCCCGTCAGCAGGCTCTCGATGGTGCACCTGTAGAAGTTTGTGAGGATGCTGGTGTTCATACCAAACTTCCTCAACTTCCTCAGGAAGTAGAGTCTTTGTCGGGCTTTCTTAACCACAGTGTCTGTATGTAGTGTCCAGGACAGATCCTCAGTGATGTGTACCCCAAGGAACTTAAAACTGCTGACCTGCTCCACCTCAGCGTTATTAATGGAGATGGGGGGATGCTGGTCTACACGCTGTCTCCTGAAGTCCACGATCATTTCCTTAGTTTTGCTGACATTCAGAGAGAGGTTATTTTCAAGACACCAGCTGGTCAGTGATTTCACCTCGTCTCTGTAGGCACTCTCATCGTTGTTGGTGATGAGGCCTAGGATGGTGGTGTCGTCAACAAACTTGAGGATGGTGTTGGAGCTGTGCCTGGCGGTACAGTCGTAGGTGAACAGGGAGTACAGGAGAGGGCTGAGAACACAGCCCTGGGGTGCCCCAGTGCTGAGGACACGAGTGGAGGAGACGTGGCTGCCGATCCTCACCGCCTGTGGCCTGTTGGTGAGGAAGTCCCATATCCAGCAGCAGATGGACGTCCCCAGGCCCAGGGCGGTGAGCTTAGAGACCAGGGAGTTAGTGTGTTTGCTCAGACACATTAAAAATTAGGGGGAACATTGGCCATGTCCCAATTCCAAGTATTACTAGGCGCAATAGAATAATATTTTTTTTCTTTAGGGAACATTGAGCTGAGGTGGGACTTGTTCCATTTCGCAGACGGCCATGTGAGAAAAGGTGTGCACTAAGGAGGGAGCGAGTAATCCGAGATTTATCCATAGTTTTCAGCTTTGCGTTTCATGTTTGGGTCCCGGGAGCTGATAGCACAATCCGCGCATGCGCACTGGCGTCCTCATCTACTCGAAACTATGGCTAAATAACGTGTCGGTGTCATTACAGGCCACTTTTTGCTACGGTCCCACCAAACGAAATCTTACATTAAGACATCGGGCTTCTATGATTTGAAAAGTGCTAAAGTTTGTGTTATTTGACACCGTCAAAGTAATGCCCCGAGCATATGATACGAGCCCCATGTTAACGGATACGGGATCATTAGTAGAACAGAACGGTCTTCAACATAAGTTCTGCGATACTGCTCCTAGGGGGGTCGCGGGGGTACTGCAGGGGGGGGGTCGCAAAATCTTTTGATTTCACTTTAAAATAATATATAAAAATATTATATTTTAATATTTTTAAAAACAATATATTTTTTCATTTTTCCCCAATCAATTTCTCCCTTGTCCCTCCACCCTCTTTGATGTATTAAAATGCACATTAATGCGTACATGGCGGCCTCCATCCACCCCAGGATAGATATGTTGTGTGCAACTCATCAGGGTCAGACATCTCACTGAAGTGGGAATTCACAGATGGCTTGGGGGTTCACTGTCCCCTGTATGTTCATGTATGTTCACAGTTTAACTTGATGTGTTATAATCAAAGCTTAACTTGATTTGTGTTAATTGTTCATTATTTGAATAGCTCTGTATTTGAGCAAGATGTATGTGTAAATGGCAGAAGCACAGCCACTGTCTCCCTTGCACTTGTTTTTTGGTTGAATCAGTGAACGATCTTAATAGGCTTATGTTATATGCAAGTTGTGTTTAAAAATTGCAGTAGCACATCCACCCCGTGGGGACTATCTGGCCCATCTTTAAAATAAAAAATAAAAACATGAAAATACAGTATTAACCTGTGTATTATTTCCTTGTATTGGATGTACCATAACAGAGTAGCAATGTTTATACTAAGCTCAATTTAATATAAAACACAATTCTATGCCGTATATATAGTAGGGGGTCCGTGGCCCAGTTCGCCATCTGTTTGGGGGTCCCTGGCCTAGACCTTGTTTCGCCCTACTCCAGCCACACCTTGTACTTGTACCTGTTATTTTGTTCACATGTAAGATTTTTGACACAGTTGAGAAGGAATGGTATAATTATAAAGGTTATGTCAAGGCAAGTAATGCTATCCTGCTAGTCATTTTATGATGTATTTTTGAATTGAAATTGTAAATTTTAGATTGTTAGGAAATTAACATTATTCATCGATTTGTGGTTTTATTGACCAAGGGCCGGGCCTACGGGCGTGCACGGGGAAGGTAAGAAGCCCTGAACAAGCGACTGTCGAAAACGCGATCATGTCGAAGATTCGGGCCGATTATTTCAGCGCATCAGAACAGAAGTTGCTTTTGGAACTCTACAACACACTTGCAATAACCAAGGCAAGAGACATGGCGTGGCAGAAGATCGCCAAACGCTTAAATACGTAAGTTAAGTCCTATAACAGTGCTGGAGTTTGATTTTTTAAAGTATGTTTTTCACCATTAATGTCAATGCTGATCTGTGGCGCAGGGGAAAAGTTACAGTCTGGGGTGCGGGAGATGTGAGTTTGATTCTCATGGTGGGAAGTTGTCATAATTATATATTTGTATAGCAGTCTTGTCAGTTGTAATTTATTTTTACTGTGTAAAAGTATTTGCTCCAACTTATTGTATTTATTTATTTATTTCAGGGACAGTGCACATTAATAAACATTTGCATGTAAATATGCCAGAATTAGCCTGAGGGCTATTTTTTATCTGTTGTCCCGGACAGGTGTAACATGTCAAACCTACAGGAAGTAAAATAGAATAAAATAGAATAAAAACAGGGTTAATATTTACACTCTAAAATCCTTCTTACATACAGTCACATACAGCTCCATGCAATTCTATACAGACATAAAACCACATTCCGCCACATACATTCATTTCCAGCCACAAACACTATATACCGTTAAAGGGATATGCCACCCCCAGGTCAAATTTGGGCATCTCCCCACAGTCCAGAGACTAAAATAAGTGGTGGAAAGCGTTTTCCTGCTCACCCAGCCATTGTCCGAGTCTGTCGCCACTGACCGCCGCGGTATCTGCTGCTCCTCCGCCTTAGACTGGAGTCTAACGTCGCCAGAGAAAGATTTCGGCCAAAAGGAATTAATTTGCTCGATGCGTTTCCCAATTACTTTCTGTGTAGTGCGCATTCATATCGAGTGCAAATAAATGTGCAAATCAACACGGAGAGCTTGCCTTGGTCATTTTGGGTGGGAACTATTTTCCAGTGCGGAAGAATAAAGCCGAATCACGCACCACGCTGTGCAACAGGGGAACTCCCTTCCTGGTGCGTAACAGGGATTCCCCTGGCAGCGTGCTGCGTGATTCGGCTTTATTCTTCCGCACTGGAAAATAGTTTCCACCCAAAATGACCAAGGCAAGCTCTCCGTGTTGATTTGCACATTTATTTGCACTCGATATGAATGCGCACTACACAGAAAGTAATTGGGAAACGCATCGAGCAAATTAATTCCTTTTGGCCGAAATCTTTCTCTGGCGACGTTAGACTCCAGTCTAAGGCGGAGTAGCTGCAGATACCGCGGCGGTCAGTGGCGACAGACTCGGACAATGGCTGGGTGAGCAGGAAAACGCTTTCCACCACTTATTTTAGTCTCTGGACTGTGGGGAGATGCCCAAATTTGACCTGGGGGTGGCATATCCCTTTAAGAGCATCACATACACATACATACAGACTCATACAATCAAAGTCAAACAACAGTAACACACAAGAGGCAAGATAGCGACAGGGGCATCGGGAGGTGGATGTTAGTGGTGACAGGACTGACTCTCAATTAACCATTTCTTTAAGTGGAATTTAAATGAGGTGTAAGTGGGGAGGTTTCTGATTGTGGTGGGGGTGGTGTTCCAGTCATGGGCAGCTTGCACAGAGAAGGAGGTTTGGCCAAAGAGACTTTTTCTGAGGGGGATGATACAGTCCCCTCTCAATGCCCCTCTGGTTCTGCTGTGTTCTGACGTCCTGATGTGAAGAAACTGTGTGAGTGGAGGAGATGACAAGCCATGAATGATTTTATATGTGAGACACAGATGAGCAAATTTGACCAGGTTTTCCCAGTTAAGTAGATTGTGTTTTTGCAGGAGTGGGGTTTCCGGTCCAGTGTTTTGATGGTGCGTTTATAAAGAGAGTGGATGGGTTTTAAAGCTGTAGCAGTTGAGTGAGACGAGACCAGACAGTTAGACAGTAAGTGATGTGAGACAGTATCATGGAGTGCATAAACATTTTGGCTGACTGTATGGACATCTGAGGTTGAATATGTCCAAAGTTCCTGAGATTGAATTTGATACGATTACTGACCATCATTATGTGATACTGATATAAGTTATGTGATGATAACAATAATTGTAGGTTAAATCAGGGCTCTCAAGTGTCACGCATTGAGAGTGTGACACACGCAATTCGCTCACACGCCACACATGGCATTTCTCACACTGATTTTTATTTTTATTTTTTTGTGCCCAGAAAATCGGTCTGTGTGGCTGTGTGGTCTGTGTGGCACCGCGCGTTTTCAGCGAAAAAAAACTCTCCCCCTCCTCCCCACCTCGCTCCCCGGAAAAAAATCAGCCAATCAGAAAATAGATTGTTCTGTTGTTGGGCAGACTGTAGAGTGTAGTTTCAGCTGCTAAGCGCACACTGCGGTGATGATAAAACAAACTGAGAACCATCAGGTAATAACTTCATTTATATAACTCTCATTAGTTGCTTTGTAGTTTAAGTTTGCTCTTTAGACAAACATTTACAGCAGGGCTCTCAAGTCTCACGCATTGAGAGAGACAATTTGACGCGTTCACACGCTCACACAAAAACAAATATTTTAGTGTGCATTTAATTAAACCTCATTTACAGTTCTGGAAAAAAATAAGAGACCACTGTATTTTTTTTCTGAAATCAGCATCTCTACATGTATTACAGCGATTCCATTCCAGCGTCTGTTGAATTCCAACACAAACACAAAGCTGAGCTACTTCAGTTCTTGCACCAGGAGTGGAATAAAGTCCCCCAAGAACAATGTGAAAGACTTGTGGAGAGCATGCCAAGACGCATGAAAGCTCTGATTAAAAATAAGGGTTATTGCACCAAATATTGATTTGTGAACTCTTCTTAAGTGTAAACATTAGTATTATGTTGTTTTAGAATGAATTTGATCTTGTTTCTTTGTATTGCTTGAGGTCTTTTTGACCAATTTTCTGCAAATAAATGCTCTAAACGATAATATTTTTATTTGGAATTTGGGGGAAATGTCAGTAGTTTATAGACTCAACTATAAATAATTTTGCAGTGGTCTCTTATTTTTTTCCAGAGCTGGATACTATCTAATTGCATTATATTTTCAACACAAAATATATCATATTTTCAATATACATTTTTGAAGTTTTGATCTGAAAACTTTTCTTATTTCATTATTTTATTTTATTTTATTTTATTTTATTTTATTTTAGTCATTCCTCTGTTTTATGTCCTGTCTGATGTTACAACCTTGAGCATGCACATTAACATACAGCAGTGAAATTCAAGTGACTGGCTGTGGCAATCCCTAATACTTGTATGTGTATAGAATTTGTGTGGGCATTCTCTATTCAATTTAAATGTAAATGACATATCATGGGGTGTTTTAAGGGAATTTTGAAAGGCTTGTATTGGTGTTTACAAAGGCGGGCTGCACTGTGATCTGGGGATGCATAAAAGTAGCAGTTAATTGAAACTATGAATCAAAGCACTACTGAATGACATTTATGTTTCACCGCTCCACTGCACAAAGGAATAAATGCTCTATGCAAAATGAGAGGCCACTGTGATCCAGTTAATAACGATCCCATTATTATTCCATATTTACATGAGGGTGGCGCTGGGATACAGGGAAAGCACTTGTTGGTTTAAAATTTTATGGTTGGAACGCTACAGTGGGCAATTATTGTTTTGTTTTGTTTTTTGTTTTTTTGCTTAAAATGGTCTTGTCCTCTCCTCTGTGAGTATTTCAATAAATTATCCTCAGCTCAAAGTAGCATCCTTGATCTTGACATGATATTGATATGATTTCATTCATCTATTCTTAAATCAACCATTATGTGAAGCCTTGTGATACTAGTGCTACATCCAAAACAAACTGAATGTATCTTGTGCTTCTTTGCTTTTATTATTTTAATGTTTATTTATGTATTTTTTTATTTATTTAATGAATTTGTTTTGTTTGTTTTTATTATTGTTTTTTTCCTTAACTGTCAGACTCACACTATGATTAATGTATTTATTTGTGTATTTTTTTTTATTTTTTTTTTATTTCTAGGTTTCCTCAGAAGATTATGCATGGTGAAAAAAAAAATCATATCAATATGACACAATGAGAAGGAGATGGAGATATTAAAGAAAGCATCATTATTTTGTGGTAAGAAATTATACCCCCCCCCCCCAAAAAAAAAAAGAAAGAAAAGAAAAGAAAAAAAGAAATCAACCAGAGATATAATATTTCTTGTTTAAATTTTTTATTTAAAATTTGTATTTAAATTTTAGTTTTGTGACATCAACCAGAGGCAATACACTGTCGTGAGACTAGACAATGTGGGTAAAGCGTCTTGCCCAATGACACAGTGACAGCATGTGCCACCAGTCAGTGTCTGGATTAACAAGTAATATTCAGCCCCACCAGATGGATAACAAAACAAATTTCCCTCATATTTACGCCATAGTCTAATTTATTGACATATTTCTTGCACAAGCTGCTGGCTTGTGATAAAGACTTACAGACACATGAGGTAATCGGCTTGTTTTGCCTGACGGACTAGTCACAATGCATCTGTGTTAACTAACCTCCTGTATAAATGGCTGTCTTGTGGCCTCTTTCAGTGTATGTTGTGGGTGAGGATAATCCACCATTATACATCTGTAAAGACTGGCATAGCGTGCCGGGCTGGAGGCTCTTACGCACCGCTGTCATCATGTCCCACTCCATCTGAGAGCTGTGCAATTTCCACTGATGACTGGCCCTGCTCAGTCAAATTCATTCTGAGTCCTCCAGAGCAGACAGAGGAATCAAAAGACAAACGGCTCACAATACCCCACTTAAGAATGGTATGAATAATCCGTAAATGAGAGCTTTCAGGGGCCTAAATTACAATCCAGCACAGTAATGTTAGGTTTTTACAGAAGAGAAAAAGACAGGTTTGGTTATTGTGAATGATGTGAATAGAAATGCCTTAAGAATGAATGATGATTTGTAAATAAAGGTGTATCTTTACAAGCTGGAAATATATAAAATGATTTTGCAGATATTTGGTAAAAACTTTTGGGAAGTTGGTTGTGTTAACAAAGCCACGCAGTTAATATGGACTCTACAACATACAAAACACTGTGGTAGAGATGGGCAATACATCAAATTATGAACAATACAGTGGTACCTCACCTTACGAAATTAATTTGTTCCAGAAGTGGTTTCGTAATGTGAATTTTTTGTAAGTTGAGTAGCCATTTCAATGGAAAAGGCCTGATTCTAGACCAAGGTCTAAACCTGGACTAAACCAGGACTAAACCTGGACTAAACCAGGTGGATTAAAGCGCCGCGTGCGGGTCTATTTCCTGGTTTTGTTTCGAGTCACGGCTGAGGCGAGCAGCGAGGACTTCCCTCGGGACCGCACGCAGTCTGAGCGCATGAACGAACGCATGCAAGAGCCGCGGTGGTCTAATCCTGGTTTAGACCTGGTTTAGACCTGGTTTAGACCTGGTTTAGACCTGGTTTAGACCTGGCACGGTTTGAGCACAGGTCTCGTGCTCGCAGCCCTGCGCTGGGTCATGCTGCGTTATCACACACGTGTCCGCGCGCACACACACCGCCCTCCCCCTTCCCCCCACGCTTCACTATTAATACATTTTGTTGAAATTCTATGAAAGTTTGAGTGTTTAAACGAGAGGGAAATGTGAGAAAAGTTTAAATCCAGTCTGAGAAAAGCGTATAATATGTGTGGCTGAGCGCGCATTATTTGAATTTTTGAGATTTTGTGTTTCGTAACTTGAATGTTCTTTCGTATCTAGAGACCAAAATTTAACGTGAAGGCGTTTCGTAACTTGAAATTTTCATTTGATGGGTCTTTCGTAAGGTGAGGTACCACTGTATAAATAATGTTAGTTGGGAGAAATGCAAAATTGAAAATATGATATACAGCTCTGGAAAAAAATAAGAGACCACTGCAAAATTATCAGTTTTTTCTGATTTTACTACTTATAGGTGTGTTTGTTGCCTGGTTTACACCTGACCATATCACAAGTGAGATATGGTCTGGAAGCCACCTTCGACCGGAGGTGTGGTTTACGATCGCCAACGGCCGTTTATTGGGCGTTACGAATGTCTATCATTTGGCGTATACATAGTCCATAGCCAATCGTGTCAGTTGTCAGTTCAAACTGCAAGCTTCCGTTTGTCACGTAGTACGCGTCACCGTCTTGCCACACCTCCCCGCTCTCTGATTGGCTCCCAGAATCGGGAGAGCCTAAACGCCATAGTCGCCAGGCTGTCTTCTCAGATCAGAATGAGAACAAAAGCAGCCTGGGA